>MU134442.1:98519-201848 GCA_015039355.1 Ramaria rubella | reverse complement strand
TGGCTCCCGTGCCTGCACCGGCACCCGCGTCTACGCCTACGCCTGCGCTGGGAGGCTCCCTGTTCCTGAGGACGACACAGACGCCGACTGCGTGGGGTGTGCTAGGTGGGAGGGGGAAGTAGAGGGCGGGGAGGAGGGACTCGGTGATGAGGCAGGCGAGGAGGCGGGATGTGACTGCGAAGGCGGCGCGCGTGGGCGCGGGGGCGGATGTGGGGAGCGCAGGGGGGCATATGGGGAGGGTGGGGGGTGATGTGGGCGATGTGGGCTGGAGAGGAGGAGCAGGTGACAGGGCCGTGGGCGCGTGGGGAGAGGGGAGTGAATGGGGCGGGTCCATGGTGCTGGCTGGTACCCGGTGGGGTGGTATCGCGTGTTTATGTAGGGGAGGGAGTGGCTGATGCAGGGCAGGGAATTGAGAATTGGGGAATTTGACCGCGGGATGGGAGGTGGGATGACGCGGGGAGACGCTGGGCAGGGAAGACACGGAGGAGACACGGGAAGACACTGGGAAAGAGAGTCTGCGGCTGGGCGTGGAGGGTGTTCCCAGGGAGTGCGCGAATGGGGCGCGGGGGATGTGAAGCGGGCGAGATGGGACAGAGCAGAGCAGCAGATGTCTATCACTCGGGTTCTCATATCGGGATATCTGATAAGGAGGCGGCGATGACTCAGCGATGACGCGGCACCAGCCTCTAAGGAACGCTGTCTAAGGAACGCTGTAACGCTCCTGCATGCGACGCTGTCTAAGGAACGCTCCTGCATCCAACGCTGTCTAAGGAACGCTCCTGCATCGCTCCTGCATCCAACGCTCCTGCATTCCCTGCATCCCAGCGCGCTGTCGTCGAATCGCAGCCCTCGCCGCCACCAACGCTAAATTGCCGGCCACCGCTTCTCTGTTCCCGCCCGGCCCTTGTGCTGTGAGTGCAGCACCCTTAACCCGCTAGCCGCAGAGAACCAGTCCTTCCTGATGCACGCCTCATTCCTTCGCTTTCCAGCTGACCCCCCGCCGACCCCCGGCTGCCCAAATAAGCGTGGATTCCAGAAGCCCCGGCTCTCATTATTACACCAGCGCATCCTCACCCGGTACCACTCGCCACACCCCCCGCGCCCAAGCACGCCCGCGCCATCTCCAATCCCCAGCGTCCCACCCGCACCCCGAGTCCTCGCCGCGTCCCAAGCCCACCCACCCACTCGCACACACCCCGCTGAGCAGCGCACCCCATTCGACTATATAGATCCCCTCCTCTGGCTCCCCCCGGCTCCCCCTCGCCCCGCCCATGTCCGACGCCCCAGCCCCAGCCACGCTCTTCGCCCTCCCACCCCCGGCCCGCGCACGCTTCGCCACATCCGCCCGTCTCCTCTCCTGCTTCGTCACAGAGTCCCTCCTCGCCGCCGTATTCGTCCCCCCCTACGACTCCCTCCAACACTTCCAACACCCCACCCCCGCCCCCCCTTCCCCCCACCGCCCCCGCAACAGCCCTCATCCTAACCCCGCACGCAACCACACACCACCCCCACGGGCCCTACACCCCGCCGACATCTTTGCCCTCGTCCCCCTGCGGCATACCCCCGTCTTCAAGCCGAGCCTGAGTGGGGGGGCGCGCGGTGACAGTGAGCGTGGGGAAGGAAATGAGCGCGGGGAAGGGGATGCGCGCGGGGAAGGGAATGCGCATGGGGAAGGGGTACGCGCCAGGACGGAGGAACACAGGGAGATGAGCAAGAGCAAGAGCACGAGAACACACACACACAAACCCACACCAGCAGAGCCACGCTAGACGGCACAAACCTCACTCACTCGCTACGAGCCCGCGGCGTGCGCCGGATCGGGCTCCTCGATCCGGCGGATATGTATCCTGCTGTGTATGCGCTTGGGGGTGGGGGGCGGGGAGCTGAGGATGTGCGTGCGGGTGGGGGTGGGGACGCGGATGGTGCAGGTGCAGGTGTGGGACGCGGATGGTGCAGGTGCAGGTGCAGGTAAGGATGAAGAGGAAGAGGAGGACAAAAGCCCAGACGCAACCCCCACTTCACATCTAAACGGGAACGCAGTCACAACCACCCGCACAACCGTCCCCCCGTCCAAAGAGGTACGCGCCCCCTCCTTCCTTTCCCCCCATTTCCTCCTTTCCCCCACTTCCCCTTGACACCCCCACATCACTTCCACCCCCTCCCTACCCGAGCCCACACCCCGGACTCGGATGCGGGGTAGACCCAGTGCCAACCCCCGCACCCGAGTCCGAGGGAGTGGACACCTCCCGCCCTGTCCCTGATCGTCCCCGCATCACAGCACGTCACATCATAGCACATCATCCCCGCATATCATAGCACATCATCCCGCATATAATAACACATCATACCCCCAAAAACACATTTACCGACTGACTCAATACTGATGCTGATGACGATGTCCAGATCCCCAGCGTTCCCAGTGTTCCCGGGGCTGACCATGAGCACCACGAACCAGCACACGATGACACGCTACAACAACACCAACACCAAAACCAACAACAACACCAACAACAAGACTACACCCCAACCCTCCTCACCGCCCTCTCCTCCATCGGCATCATCGTCCCCCAAATCCCACAAACCCAACCCCCCAAAATACCCCCAAAACCAACTCCAACCCCCCAAATATCCCCCACCCGCACCCCCCTCCACATATGGCACGCCTTCGCACACGCCCACGGCGTCGGGAAGACGATGCGCGATGCGGTTGCGGAGGAGCTGTTGAGTTCCGTTTTGTGGCAGGGTGAGTTTGTTGTTGCTTTTTGTGTTTTTTTGTAGGGGGGTTTTTTTTTTTTTTGGGGGGGCTGTGGGGCTTCTTTGTGGGGGGTTGTGGGGGTTTTTTTTGTGGGAGGGGCGTTTTGTGTTTTGCTTTTGCGTGTGTGGGTTGCGGTTTTTGATTTGCGGTTTGGGTGGTTTGTGTTTTGCTTTGCTTTGCTTTGCGTTTTTTATATTTATTTTTATTTTTATTTTTTATTGCGAATTCAGCACTATGGAGCTTTACGCGTTTCATTTTTATCTTATTATTATGTTTATTTTTTTGAGGGGGGATACGCTTAGGATTCGAGAACATTTTCTCGATCTCGAGTGTGCTTCTTTGCCCGCCGTAATGTGTTGTGTTGTTGTGCCGTTCTTGTTTCCTGTCGTGTTGCCTTTTTTTTTTTCGCTGTCGTGCCTTTTACCTTTAGCCTTGTCGTGCCTTCTCCCTGTCGTGTTATGCGTTTGCAGGATAGAGCGCCCTTTTCCTTTTTCCCCCTCCCTTCTTTCCCTCTCTTCCTTATCCCTTCCCCCGCCGGCTTGCCCTGCCTTCCCTCTGATCCATGAGAGGATGAGTCGAGTCGAGTTATCCCCGTGTCGTGTCGTGTTTTTATTTTATTTTTATGTTTTGTCTTTCTTTTTTGTCTTCGGTCTTCGGTCGTGTGTCATTCATCTACCTCCGCACCACACTGTGGGATCCTCAGAGTTTCTTCATTATCATTATTTTGGTTTCATCCGCCTTTACTTTCCTCCCATAGGGTGTTCTCCTCATTCATTCATCCCTTCATTTTCGAGAGTGTCATCCGTCATCCATCGTCGCGTATCCCTCATACACAACGCATAACATGACACTCGGAAGCAAACCCTCGAAATTTCTTTCTTTCCTCCTTTCATCCTTCCTTCTTCCTTCCTTCGCACGCGCCGGGAGCCTTACCACTCTACCTCCTTCCCTCCCTTCCTCCTTTTTCGTTCCCCCCCTTCTCCCTAACTCTCCAACCCTCCAACCCACAAACACAAACACTAACACCACCCCCCCTCCCACAGAACACGCCTACACAACCCCACCCCCCCACGCACCCACGCTCGCCTCCCCCGCAATCGCGTGGGAACAGTGCATTATCGAGGGACATCCGACGCATCCGGTGTGTTTTTGTGTTTTTATGTTTTGTGTTTTGTGTTCTGGCTTCACCCCTTGCCTTGCGCCCGCACACTCTTCCCTCCCCCCCTCCTCCCTCTCCCCCTCCACTCCCCGCACACCCTTTCCCACCTCCCACCTTCCACCTCCCCCAAACGTGCTAACACTCCAACCCAGATGCACAAAGCCCGCCGCGCAATGCCCCCCCTCCCCCCACTCTCCCCGGGCTCCTACGACTGGCAACACCCCCTCCTCCGCCTCGCGCTCGTCCCCCGCGCGCGCGTGCGCGTGCTAGGACCGTGGGAGGCGTGTGTGAGGGCGCTGGGGGAGAGCGTTGGGATTGTTTACGAGGGGGAGGGGGTGGGCGTGGGCGTGGAGGGTGGTGTGAATGGTGACGGTGTGGATGGTGTTGGTGCTGTCGACAGTGACGGTGTGAATGGTGCTGTGGCCGCAGGGAACGACACACGCAGGCAAGACCAGGACACGGTTCTCGTACCACGCACGCACATCCTCCTCCCCGTGCACGAGCTCCAGCTCCCCAATGTAGCAGCCAAGTTCCCCGACGTGACGATCCTCCCGGAGCGGTATAGCGTCCCCGCGCTCGCGCAGCAGTCTCTACGGTACGTGTGTCCATCCCCCCCCATCCCACCCCCCACCAAACCTTCCCACCACCACCACCACTAACGCACCCCCACCCAGCTCCGTAATCCTCCCCGCAACGCACCCCACCGCCCCCTCCCTCCCCCTCAAACTCCCCCTCGGCGTCCGCCTCACCTCCGCCCTCCGCACAATCTCCCCACCCTCCGCCCAACTGGGCGTCGCATTCTGCACACACGTCCTCCCCCGCATGCGCTTCGACCGCACCCTGCTCGAAGTACAACGCGAAGTCGCGAGTGTCGTAGGCGTGTGTACGGAGGAAGACATGAACGTGGGCGTGGGTGCGGGGACGTGGGACACGGGGATCGACGGCGTGCAGAGCGTAGATGGCGCGGTGGATAAGGCGGAGGTGGAGAAACATCTTGCGGGGATCGTGCGCGCTGACTGTGCGCGCGCGGGCGAGACGGCTATCGTGTGCACCGCGCTCGTTGAAGTGGGGTACGGCGCTGCCCCAGACACAACACCCGACGCTGATACCACGGGCATGGACCCGGGCAAGGGCGAGATACCCCTCGTGCAGCGCGTCTTCGGGCTCGATACCCCCGCGAAGCGGCTCCGCTGGCTCGACACGTTCGTCGACCTCTTCCTGCGCGCGGTGCTGCCCCCCGTGCTGCGGCACGGCGTCGCCTTCGAGGCACACCCGCAGAACACGCTCGCGCGGTTCGATAGCGAGACGGGCGCGCTCAAGGGGTTCGTCGTGCGGGACTTTGGAGGCGTGCGCGTACATGCCGCAACGCTCCTCGCGTCCCTCGCGCCCTCCTCTTCCTCCTCCCCACAAGACGCCCCGCACACCGACACTACGGGCCCCTCCACCCCCCACACCCACACCACCGACCCCACCGCATCGACCCTCCCCCCACTCACCTCCCTCACGGGCATAATCGACCCCACACACTCCATCCTCGCACCGTCCCTCGCAGACGTCTACACGCGGCTCTACCACACCGTCGTGCACAACCACCTGCAGCAGCTCATCCGCGTGCTCGGGCTGCACTATGACGGGACGGGGTGGGGCGTCCTGCGGAGGCGCCTGAGGGAGCATGTGCCGCGGGGGCATGAGCTCGCGAGGGTGTGGTGGGGCCCCGGGACGGAGGAGGTGGATGGCAAGTGTTTTGTGAGGATGAGGATGGAGGGGATGTATAGGATTGTGAGTAGCGTTTTTCTGTTCTTTTCTTTTCTTCTCGTGCGCTCCTCCTTTATCCTTCTTTTTGGCCTTTTTCGAGGACTTGTGGCTAATGTGTTGCGTTGCAGCATTTGCATGGCCCTTTTGCGAATTTGTTGCATTATCGTGGGGAGGGGAGGGAGGATGATATGAGTGATGGCGAGGAGGATCCCGAGGTTGAAGGGTAGGCGGTTGTTGAATGTCTCGATGTAAGCTAGAGGTGCCACAGAAGAGATAGTGTTTGTGTATCTCGAGTTCGGTTTTGTGTTGTATGGATCTATAGAATATACTTGGCTTTCCCGGGTTTACTTTGCACACGTGAATGTATAGTAGCAGTGAAGTAAGATTAGATTCATAGATGAACGATAGGGTAAAAGGCACAAATCCAGTCCAAGGCGTGCTCCACAACACGGCTTCCATCGGACGCACGATCACAAAACGAACATAACAACATTGCAAAGACTTCCACGTAGACATACAAACACCCCAAACACACCTCATCACTTCGCCCAATTCATTCCAGTCCAGTTCCTGTTCCACTTTTTGTTTACCCTCCCCTCCCTCTCCCTCTCCCACGCCTATTCTGCCCCCTCCACCCAAACCCTCCACCCGCGCCCGCACCACCATCCTCAAACCCAAAGCCTTGATGCTGATGTCCCCACTCTCCACCGCCCCCACCTTCAAGTCTCTCCCGCAAAGAAGTCACGTGCGGCCCCGCACCATTGCCGTGCCCATTCCCATTCCCATTCCCGCCTCCATTCCCGTTTCGCTTCCAGTTCTCACCCGGCAACCCGACCCGCTCGCGCAAAGGCAGCGTGTGCATGTGAGGATGCGTATGAGTGTGCGTGGGCACCGGATTTGAGAGACGGTCTAGGAGCGAGCTCTGGCGAGGGGGTGGGCCGGGCAGGCCGTGTCCTGCTCCTGGTCCCGGGCTTGGACCTTGACCTGCAACGCCCTGGTTATTGTTATCGAATGAAGATGGGATCTGCTCATTCGACTTCAGCGGACGTCGGATGCGGATGCCGCCGCGTGGAGGCGAGGACGCTCTAGGCAGAAGGTTGCTCGAGGGTGTGGCTTGCCCGTTGGATCGAGGGTCGTCTCTGGGGTCAGCACGAGGCGGTACGTTGTCCCGACGAGGAAGAGCTTCTTGAGGCACAACAACTGGGGTGAAAGAAGTGTCCACGCCTTCGTTGGATCTGTCCCGCGCCTCAAGCCTTTCGCGGAGATGTGGCGATGAGGACACAACGGCCTGGGAGCGCGCTGGACTGGCGGCCCGATTACTGGGCTTCTCGACGAATGTTTCACGCGGTTCTGCGGAAGATTGAGTTGGAGGATGATCGGGCCTATCCCAAACAGCTGGGGTGTCTTTTTCTTTAGGAAGCCTATCAAGTGGACGCTGCAGGAAATGTCAGCCTACTCGAGACCAAGCCAACGAAGCACGTACGTTTGACGGTGATGAATAAGGTTGATTTCTAGGGCGTCCTCTCCACGAGTTGCCGGGAGGCGGCTGGTGACAAACCTCTGATTAGAACAATCACGAGCGCAGAAAGAGGCGTCTACCATGGAGTGAGTGTCTGGTGCTCCCGAAAAGGACGAACGTCTCCGCTCAAAATTACCCGGGGCCCTGTGCATATTGCGTTCTTCATCGAACCTTCCTCGCGTCTGCACTCTCGTTAGTTGACTGTCCCCGAATTTGAACAGGTTGAGGTTCACCTGGTGTTCGCTAAGACTAGACGTCCCTGCTGCGTGGAGTAAGTCGGGACGATGACGTGTGGTGGCTTCATGAGTAGCAACAAAGGTTTCTTGGGATGGTTGGGTGTTACGTGTGACCACAGGCACACCATTGGCGCTGGATAGTGTCGGATTAAACGCCGGACGATTGGACTGAATCTGCTGGTTAAAACGCGGCTTGGAAGGAAGCGAGTCAGGTCCCGTGGGTCGAGACCTGTAACCGTGGCTCTGTGGTAAAGGATCAACTTCAAACATTTTGTTGGTCACACCGCTGTCTCCCCCACGCTGGCGCTCTTGTTCTACAAATGCTCGATCAGGAAGATAAGGCCGTGAGGGACCGGCTAGTGGCCGCTCCTCGTGTTGGTCAGACTTCCGAGGGTCATCTGTTTGGAAATGGGGCGGCGATCTTTCTGAACGTTGTTGGCGAGGTGGTGACCGAACTCGACGAGGAAGTATTGGAGACACAAATCCATGATCCATAGCTCGGGGTCCTGTTGGTAAGTCTGTTGGAAAAGGTCTCTCTCTGTCCCTGTCCCAGGGTCTTCCACGTCCACGTTCGTCATGATATTTACCTTCACCTGAGCCGTCATTTATCTCGAAAAATCGTGTTGGAGGGTGATGGCCCATTGAGACGCGTGTGTCTTCGATGTCATGTCGCGAAGGCGCGCTAGAGCGTGACACCCTGCTCTGTACGGACTCCCTGCCTTGTGGTGTCAGATCAGGGGGGTCGCCCTCCCGGTTCGGTAAAGCACGCCTGGGACCTGAAGGTACCGCCACCGAAGGAGAACCATCAGAACCATGACGAGGTGGAGGAACAGGAGGAGTCGGAGGACCGGCCGCCATCTCCTTGAAGCGCTCCGCTTGGGGTGGGAGTGGCTGGCGCTTGCGACCTGGAGATCAGAATATCCAATGTGAGAAAGATAGGTGAGACCTGAACAAGGACATTTAATGTGGACTTTGAACGTACGTGAGCCATCTTCGGGTCGAAAATCACGGTCACTGCGAATATCCTGTTGTGGTCGACGGGCGGCCGCAGAATCAGGATCGTCGATTAGCTTCTGGCGCTTTGCATCGTTCACTCGTTCAAATTCACGGCCACCAACGCGATCTATTTCGTTACCCCCATGTCGACCTCTGTCAGTTGTCGGTTTGGCAGCATACACAGGTGCGGAATCTGGTAGTAGATGCGGGGGGCGATCTCGGTTTTGGCCGGGATAGTCGATCACTTGGTCTCGAGGCCTGGTCTGGTTATTGTCGAAGTCACCCCATCGTGTGTTGGGACGTAAGGGTTGGGACAGCTGATGTCGGAACGTTGGTCGTTGGTTATCACCATCGATAATGGGCGATCTGGACCGTGTCCGCTTGTGAGGACGTTCCGGCGGTGGAGGCGACCTGTATCTGTCTCCTAAAAAATAATAATATAGAAAAGATAGAAAGAGAAAGCGGCACGTATAAATGGGGAGGGGTAATAAAAAAGCCAAAGCGACATGCAAGTAGAAATAAAAGGGGGAGAAAAAGTCCATGATGAGCGTCCTTGGGTTGCTTCGAGGAGCACGAGAAGAGGTCGAGAGATGAGAGAAGGGAATCTTCGAGGGACGGTCTCGGCGGCGTCTTTCGAGCACCAGCACGACGTTTCACCTCGGTACGAGAAGAGGTCGCGGAGAGGGATGGGGTGGGAGGGGATAACGTACGGAAAGATGACTGGTCCTTTGAAGGTAGATATCGAGCGCGTTCCTCGCGTCCCAGTGAGCTCGACCTAATAGCTTGAGAGTGTCCACGGGGGAGAAAATGGGGCGAAGAGTCGCCAAACGACTGGCGAGGGAAGTCCAGGGCAGCTGGGACGCGTCGCTCGCCAGAAGGCAGAGCAACATCACGCCCCCAGACATTAGAATCAACATCATTAGGCCACGCAATCCGACCTCTGCCACGTCCCGGAGAACGTGATCGTTCACGTTCAGGACGCTTCTCACCATTACGTGTAGGTACACGATCACCAAAGGATGGTGGCACCCTTTCGTCGCGGTCGCGAGTTTGCACACCTCTGAAGGGCGGAGGATCTCTGTCGGTACCACGGTGAGAAACAGCATGAGCAGCGAAATTCGCGAGAGCGGCGTTGCGATCTGTCGCAGGTGGGCCTGGGTCGCCACGAGATTGTCGCTGCAAACGCAAGTCGCCGTTTTCAAAGGGCGGGGAATGTGGAGGTGACTTGACATCGTTGGGTCGATAGTGACGTTCTTCGAACGAGAGAAGCGTGGCGTCAATCGGAAGATTCGGTTCGACTCTAATCGTATCAAACCGAGATGGGCGATTGCGCAGCTGCGGTCCCGAGTCGTGCCCTACAGCAAGAGGTGAGTCTTTTCCAGAAGACCGAACTTGGTCCTTGGCGCGACCTCGCGAATAAATCGGGCTCTGGGAGCCCGACGATACGCCAGTCGCAACCCTGCGACTCCAAGTGCTCTGTTGGGTTTTAGTGTTATAGTAATAAACATCTTGCGTCCCATCACGGGCCCTGCGAGTCTCCCAACCTGGAGCAAGTGACAAACCGTCACTTTCAGGGGAATGACTTCGCAAGCGGTGTTTGCCTTTCACGCCATCGTGATCCCGTTGTATGTCACGCTCCCTCTCTCTAGGAGGAGCCGCCATACTACTAGCAGACATGATGGAAGGGTGAGAGGGACGAACATATGGAGTTGTTGGCGCAGCTACGGGCTTTGGAGGCAAACCAAGCGGTCCTGTAAGGGGAGCAACTCTGGAAGTAGAAGGTGAGCGTGCATGTTCACTGGATTGCGGTTTTGCTTGAGAACTGGGTTTGGAACGAGGTTTACTACTGTCTGAATGAAGCTCATTAGGATGTGATTTAGTGTGCGTAGACGTGGCTTGGGAGGAGGGCACTGCAAGAGCTTTTTGTGACTTCCGTTCGTCAGAGTTAGCTCCATCAGTTGGCTTTCGAGAAAGAGCACTGGGCACGGTTGACTTAGGATCACCACCAGTCACGCCACCAAGGTGCGTGCGAGACTGGTATGCGTATAGCTCTTCCATGTCATCTTCACCGCCTCCAAGAGAGACAACATCCGAATCTTTTTCATCTTTGTCGTCCTGAGGATCGGCAGAGGCCCCGCCAAAGGCTAATGCGAGTAAAGATTCCGCGCCAGACAATGTCGCCTCGTCTTTGTTGGCAAGACCTTCTTTGCGAGTCGAGTCTAAGTTTTGGTAATGTTGATGTTGTATACCGTCTTCGTCATCGTTTGCCCCCCAGTCGAGCGTGACCTCTTCATGGTCCATAGTTAGGTGGCGTTGGAGAGGAGATGGAGATGGCGCACACGAGTTTAAGCTCCGTTTGAACTGCAAGGGGACGAACTTCACCTGGCTTCGCCGAACATAATCAGCCATGGGCTCCCTGCTTAATCGAACAATTACGCTTCAGACTGAGACACAATTAAGAAATGTCATTGATAAGAAAGATAGCATGCGTAAACTGCAGGAAGTTGAGACCTGATGATATGGATACAGACTGGGACCAACGATGTTGAATGTTGGTTGAGAGCGGACGCTATGAAACATGTAAAAAAATCAAGAATCTAAATCGATCGCGCGTGATCATCTTAATCGTCCTCCTCAATGCCGGCAGGCCTCGTGAGGGTGGCAATATCCACACCGGGTAACGGCCACTGCCTTGCAAAAACCCTAACGTCTTTGCGCAGTTGTTTGACGGCCTGCGCACCTGCGCCGTTGCCCTCAGTAGCAACACGTACGAAATCCTTCAACATCTTGGTACCAGCCTCTTTTTGGAGAACGAGTGACAACTGCACAGCGCGGTGCAGAAAGGTAGCCACCTGTTTAAGGTCGGATTCTGTGAGATTGCGGGAAGTGAGTGCAGATGTGCCGAGACGGATGCCACCAGGAACCTGAGCCGAAGCTAAAGCATGAATGTCAGGAGAATCATTCTCAAAATTTAAAATTTCTAATCTTCACCATCACCAGAAACAGCATTCTCTGTAGAGGGAATGAATATTCCAAACAGCAAGTGAAAGAGAGAACACATACTGTTGATCGTGATTCCAACAATATCGCAGATTTTTTCGACCTTGCTGCCCGTCAGGCCAACGGGACGAAGATCCCAAAGGACAAGATGGTTATCAGTTCCTTCGGTTTGAAGTTTGTATCCATGACCGACAAGTTCTGCTGCGAGCGTGCGAGCATTAGCAACAACCTGTTTCGCATATTGCTTAAACGAAGGCTCCGCGGCTTGTTTGAGAGCGGTCGCAACGGCTGCAATAGTCTGGAAGATATCAGTAAACCACGAAAGAAGTAGCAGGCAAGATGTACATTGTTGTGAGGGCCACCCTGGCATGCTGGGAATACAGCATCATTGACGCGCTTTTCCAGATCCTGCGCGTGTTCACCCTCCCTCTTGAAAAAGATCAGCCCTGCACGAGGTCCGCGCAATGTCTTATGGCTATAATACGATGTCACTCCGGGCACTTGGGAATGGTGACTAGATAACCCACGTGGTAGTTGTGACAACGTCGCAGTATTCGAATGGGTTGTCGAGCTCACCAGCGGCAATCAGCCCACTGGTGTGTGCAATGTCAGCCATTAAGTAAGCACCCTGGCCGTCCGCAATCTTGCGGAGTGTCTTGTAGTCCCAATCACGAGGATAAGCAGACGCGCCACAAATGAGCAGTCGCGGCTTGAACAAACGAGCTTGCGACTCTAAGGCAACATAGTCGATGAGTTGGGTTTTCGGGTCAAGACCGTATGGCAAGGACTGGAAATAAATCGAAGACGCAGTCATCTTCTTCTTTGCAGTCTGAAGTGTGCTGTGAGCTTTAGTGTTCACGTTCAAGGCAACCACATACATAGTATCCATGCGTCAGGTGACCGCCATCGGGAAGTCCCAAGCCCATAAGACGGTCTTGAGGGTTAATCAGTGCCGTGAGAGCAGCAAAGCTAGGAAGCTGGTTGAGATCCGCAGCAGCAAATGAATCAAGACAGCGCATACTTTGCCGTCTGTGACTCATGTATTAGTAACTTAATGTGTAAAACATATAAACGCGACCCACACTTCCGGAATAGGGTTGAACATTGACGCCCCATTTTTTAGGGTCGAGGTTGAATGCTTCAAGCGCACGTTTTCGGCAAAGAATTTCGAGCTCATCAATCCATTCGTTCCCTCCATAATAACGAGCGTTAGGAAGGCCCTCTGAGTATTTGTTGGTAAGGATAGAGCCATTGGCCTCCATCGTTGCGCGACTTGTCAAATTCTAGGCAAAGATTGTTCAATTATTCATTAGTATATTAACTAATTACAGAGACAGACCTCAGAGGCAATGAGCTCTAGACCAGAAAACTGTCTCCATGTCTCCTTGTCGATGATGTTCTGCACCTCGGGGTCGACTTCAGACAACGGGGCATACAAGGGGGCATTCTAAACCATGGCATCTCAGAAGTAGGGAGAAGTTAGCTAACAGAAGCACATACGAAGGCTTGAGTAGAAACCATAGCTCGTCTAATAGGGAAGGCTGTAGAGGCACGAAAGATAGAGGAACGGAGCAAGTGATGCATCAACTTTAACGCTCTAAAAAGTCTGTAATAGGCGGCCTTTGAATTTTTTTCAGGCGTCTGTGATTCGGTCTCAGATCCTCATCTAGATTTTGACTAGGTTTGTAAGTATCACAGCAGTAAAGTTACGCCTTGGTTATTCAAAAACTCCCCTGTTATCGAGAGGACAGATGACCCTCCCTCGTCTGGAATTGTGGCTTGAAAGAAATAGGATATTTGATGACAACTTGACGCTGATCGATGATCCTGACTTCCTACAGTGATTGGTGGAATACATGCGAGAGCACGCAATATTGAGTTTCTTTCAAAAACCCCAGCCAAAACCCACTTTATAAGCAAGATAAATATACATATAATACAGACTACACTACTTCAAAATCTGGCCTTAGGTGCTGACAGCGCTGGCATCCGAGGTCCATTGCCCAATTCCACAGCTACTTTGTGCACCATCTCTGGCGTGAGTGCAGCAAATGCTTCACGCCATTCCACCATCCTCCGCCTGCTGCTCAGCTCCCGTTCTAAATCACGTTCTCCGATCTCACCTTCCGGTCCAAAAACGTACAGCTTGTCCTGGCTCCAGGGTCGCTCCCCATAGGCGAATGCAATCCATCGGTCTTGAATAGCACGTCGAACACGCTCAGCATTGTATTCAAAATCAGATGACCAGAAGTAGTCGCCATCATCAGAATCAGACTCAGACTCATAACCACCGCGGACCATGGCTTTTCTGGATGGCAGACGCGACGGAGGGTTGTTGAAAAGGTAGACTAGGTCTACTGCGTGATGAGGAACAGGATTCCAGGCACTGCCTTGGTCGAAAGCGTAGCGGAACACCTGTATCTGGTTAGCACGTGCGCTTCGTGCTACCTTGTCTGTAGGCCATGCAAAGTGAGCATCGTTCAGTATGTTGAGCGCCGCTTCTTGAGCATCTTCATCATCAGTAGAAGGTGTGATCCCGTAGGAGCGTAGGAACGCATCCGCCTTGTAAACGCCGGGAATAACTGCGCGGACGCGACGGATTATCCCCGTAGTTGTCCAGAGAGATACCTGTGCCAAATATAGCGCAGACTCGAACATACAATCACCTATAATTAAGCTTTTGATACCTTCTGGAATCGGGTTTTTGTTCCAATCTGTCCTGAAAAATACCCCATCATCCGTGGCGTTCATTATGCTCGGCGTATGAGATAAAAGAACATCGCTTGGAACATGCCGAAGTTCCTCGATGGTGCTTACGCCAAGCTTTGACATTATTCGAGAGAGCAAGGATCCTTGCATTTCTACTGTCTGCACGGCAGGTACTCTCACAACGCCACTTTGAATAATTGCGCGAGTAGCAATAGGTTGGCTGTGATTGATCCTAGATAAAAGAAGGGAGTGGATGTTGACAGCGCCAGCAGATTCTCCGAAAAGTGTAATTTCCGCTGGATCTCCCCCGAAGAATTGAATATTTTTGCGGATCCAAGCGATCGCGTTCAGCTGGTCGTATAGGGCTATCCTCCAGAAAATGAGACTCGCGAAATGGGATCAAAGAAACCAACTTGCCATAATTTCCCACGCCCTCCTCTCCAAGTAGTCGATTGGCCTCTAGCAGAGCCTCAGACGCGGCGAATCCGAACAAACCCAGTCGATAGCTAAAATTTGATATCCAATTTTTACAATTGTGTATGTAATACTGAGAGTATAAGACACTCACTTGATCGCAACAACGATGACGGGGCGCTTTTCTTCCATAGACGTTTTGACAAATTTGCCAGCATCCGCAAGAAAAGAATTTCCATGACCAGTAACGTTTGAGCCACTTGCAATTAAACAAAAATCAATAACATATCTTTTATTTCAACGATAGAACATCACTTACCCATGTATCCACACCATAACAGGAAGTGAGGTTTTTTGAGAAATACGACCAGGGCGGGTAATAGTGAGATTGAGGCAATCAAATTCATCTTGTCTAGGCACAGGCGATTCATAGGTAAAACCAAACAGCGTTCCTTCTAGGGGACTCTTAAGCTGGAGGGCGATGGGACTATTAAGTGAAGTTAGCGAGCCTGCAGCAGGATAATCAAAGAATATACTACACAGACCCTTGCCCCTTGGCGTCCGTGATTTTTTGGGTGTATGTAGTATGAAGTTGTGACCAACGAAACCTTCCAGGAATACTGGCGTACTTTATTCCTCTGAATTGATGGATAAGACAGTCATGGGATGCGAGGGGGTGTCGGGCTCCCACAAAGGTTGTGGATAAAGAGGGACAATAC
The DNA here is from genome assembly GCA_015039355.1 of Ramaria rubella. Classification (NCBI taxonomy): domain Eukaryota; kingdom Fungi; phylum Basidiomycota; class Agaricomycetes; order Gomphales; family Gomphaceae; genus Ramaria; species Ramaria rubella. Next base: position 186,586 of record MU134442.1, on the reverse strand, counting down.
ACTGCTGGGTCGGTTGCCATTGTACAAGATGTGGGTCGTCAAACGTTACATTCTTAAAGGAACCGTAGGGTCACAGTGTCTCCGGTGGAAATTTCAATGTCGAGACTCAAGTCATCGATGGCCTTAGTTTTCCAAACAGGACTCCTTCGGGAAGAAATGAAACAATCTCCGCTCGGAGTCTCCCGTGCACCTCAACCGCACCAGTGATGCTTTCATGACGCAGAGTTCTGCCCCTGTTGATGACCGTCGGCTCGCTTCAACAGACTGTGAGATAACTTTCACTATATCTAGATCAGTGTTGCTACTGGTATTCAGACTGCGATCGAGCAGAATTCAAGCTATGACGGCCACGGTGCTAGAAACTTCTTGAACGACGGAAATAAGAACTTCGAAGTTATTTACCACACGGTCGCGTTTCCGTAGCCTAATCCGACATATCTCCTGGTATTTTTACGAGCAGCTGATTTCTTATAGTATCACTGTCGGCGGTTACCGGTGAGTAATCACACTGCTTCCCGTTTCTCGTTTGTCACGACTTGATTAAATTTTAGCTACCTGCGACGTAAAATGCGACTACATAATGAATACTGGAGCTGGCATACCTCCTGCACGGACAGGTCAGTCTTCTCGTAAAGTTCACTTCTACTAGCCCTTTTGAAAATTATCGCGATATAGCTGGTCATTGTGATTTTTGCTGGCTGGGGTGTGTATGACGCGAGGCTTCTGTGAGTGACTAAATGTTAGTAACGGCCCCTCCAAATACAGCTCGAATTTCGTCTTATTTTTTAACTCTAGTCATTCATGAGGATTCTGCTTGCCCTCCCTGCAACTATTGTGGACAGTTTTCAAGTTCAGTGCACAAATAACAATGGTCAATTATTATTACCGAAAACATGGCTCGGAGGTTTCCTACCGACACCAGAAGTATGACTTTGAAGTACTGATGTTGTCTTCGTCGTTCATCATGTCACCGGTCCGACAGGGGCCCACCGACTTTGCGCATTATGAGTCAGCTACGAAGGTCGAGATCTTGTTTGAATTATTCAGATCTTCATTTTATCGATCCGCAGCGGCAGTCTTTGCGTGCATATAGACTGCATGACAAAAAAACATTGTCACTTTTCGAAGCGGTTGATCTAAAGGAAGATTCTGGCATGGATCAAAGCTGAACAATAAATAGCCTAATTACTAAACCATCTGGTCTCAATCCAACGAGGCTCGGAAAATGAGGAGATGTAAATGATGACACGTACAAGACTCGGATCATCGTGATTGCCCCCACAAACCGTAGAGCACTTGAGACAGTTTATGAATCATACAATGGTGAAAACACAAGATCAACATCAGGAAGCTGTTGGGAGGTAAATTAATTTTTTTCGAGAGGGTGACTGCGTATGAAGCAGGCTATACATCCACAGTGAGGATGAATAATGTGAGAGCAAATAATCATTTTTATTTTATTCTTAGTTTTCGTCTGTTGGGGCTGTGCCCTGTCATACGTAAAATACAGGTGCTTCAAGTTCATTTATGTGAAATCCTATCTTCTTCTAGCCCTTCATCTGATAGAGCAAATATTGACGCTAGAAATCAGCTACATTAAAATATGTGAAGCTTGACTATTCTCCCAAATCCTTAACGCTCGTCATATTACGCTCAGGTTAGTAATCATGTGTTTACCTCCAGCCCTATCAGTGGATATCCATTGTGTTTATTAGCGTACGTACCGTAGCTTACCCCCCTAAACGCATCACTCTGACGTAGATACAAAATGAGTCTGCAAGTGTTCTCAATCACAAAAAAAAAACCTTCACTCCTCACATAAACCATGTCATGACTGGCCGAGTCCTCCATTCCATCTGCCTGTAGACCACATCCCCTTAACGCCCTTTGGCGTTTGATCTCATACGGATTAACCGTCAGCCCTGGGACTCGGCTCCCTCATCGCTCTCAGCATCTTCTGTTTTTCCCTCAACTGCCTCTCTAATCATAGAGATCGTGCTTTCCACACTCCGCCTTCTCGTGCTCGGACTAGTCTTCGTAGTTCCAAGGCTTTGTTGGCGTGCATGACCACGCTTAAATAAACCGTTGGATGGCGCGACGACACCAGAGCCAGGTTCGAAAGCGGGGGTGGATACAATAGAGTCAGGTGTTGCATACAGAGAGTCTGAAAGGGCGCCATTCTCGGGCTCGCCTTGTGTTGCCGGTGTCCGCGCACCAGATGAGGGGCTTGCAGGTTTAGAAAGAAACGGTTTGGCTTCCTCCGAATCAGGGTCAATGAGGTCGGGTGGTAAGCGTTCATTCTCGATATCAGATTTTCTCCTGTAAATCACATGAGTCAGCTAATTTATCTGACAAAGACCACTTACGCATCATCGAAACTGATAATGGCGTGTCGTATGCCCTCAGCACCAGTTGCTAATGCACCATAAGGAAGCTTGGACGACCCTGACACAGTCTTGAGTTCCGATACCCTCTCCGACTCTTCCCTGTGATGCAAGATGGTTGCTGTTTTACATTCACAAGAAGCATAGAAAGCACAAACCGTAAAAGTGCGAAAACTCGGGACACCCGACCAATAGCTCTGATTTTGTTTCGTATAACTTTCCGACGTTCAGAGGCCTCAGCTGAAACTGTAGTTGGCGACCTTGGGGTCATAATTTCGTTCTCGGCCTCTTCGAGTTCCTCCTTTGTGCAACAATTGAGCACCGCTCCCAGCATATCAATAACTGTTATCACAGTCTATCAGAACAATGTGGGAGAGATTAAGCCATGTTAGTTCACCTTTCTCCCCAACGAAGGGCAAACTCCATGTGAAAACATCCATAAAGTTCGGGAGCCAAAATGGATGAGGTGAAGCATTATATTGCCGGATATTCATCACATTGGATTCATACTTAAACACAGCTGCTTTGTTATTGTAAATGTCCAGATAATTAGGTGCCGAGAATATGGTCATAACCGAAGGGAATCCTGTTGTCGGCGCCTTACGGTAACAGCGATAGCTAAATTAAGCGGCAATAATCAGTCCGAGCGCACTAATTCAGAAGAAAGAAGATATTAGTACCCAGCATCTTGGGCTTCATGTGCTCGGATAATAGAGAGCAGGTTGTTTCTCTCCAAGAACTGACAAGCTGCCTGGTAACTGGGAAAATGGCACCTGTCAGCGAAGCATCCACTCCAAAGGGCTGTCGTAGTACATACGTGAAGAAAAACGAGCATCCCCGCACAGAGTTATGTACGAAACTTTCTCGTGTTGTTTCCTGTCCAAAATCCTCGATGGGATCAGACCAGAGAATATCACACATCAGACCTTGAGTGGGCGGTTCTCTGAAGCGGTCAATCTATATATAAATTAATTCCCTCATTTTTTTCTATATCCAAACATCATGGAGCAACTCACAACACGCAAATCGTCCATAGTGCGCAATTCCGGTGAGAGTCCACCATGAATACAGAGAAATTGTTTATTCATGATAGCAGCAAGGGGAAGAGTGCAGAATGATTCCATGCAGGCATCGTAAATTCGCTCAGAGTATTTATGCTTGCATTCTAATTTGAACGTGAAATAATCTGTCAAATGTCTGCACTCGTGATTTCCGCGCAGGAGAAATATGCCATCCGGATACCAGATCTTGAGCGACCAAAGGTAAAGCACACACTATACCATCGTTTATGAGGAACAACGCAGACATAGAAAATGATGAATGAGAGCTCACCTCGATGCTGAAGTAACCTCGATCCACATAATCACCCAAGAAGAGGTACCGCGTATTAGCTGGATTGCCTCCTATTTCAAAAAGTTTCATAAGATCGTACTGCTCTCAAGCAACCACTTCCAGATTAGCCCGACCTCCATCTATCATCTGCGCGAGGACTGACGTATTGGCCATGGACATCCCCACACACTTGCATACGAACCACATCACGTCTCTTATTAGCTTGAATAGCAGTAACTATATGATGAGTGCATACCTGTAATAGGTGCATCGACTTCGAGTACGTTAGGTTCCTTCTTCAGGACCTCAGTCGCTTTCTCGAGGATATACAAGGCTTGTTCCTCTGTTACTCGTCCCTCGCGATAGAAATGATTCTTAAGGAATGCGATATCGGGCTTGGTGGGATCTTCTAACGAGAAAAACTCTGCCTCAGTTGGAACTCGGGGCGCAGGAGCTTGGGTCTAGGCGGTAGTCGATACATGTGCATTGAAGAGAGGTATGTCGAAGAGATATTGAACATGAAGGGAAAGGATATATGGTCCGTGAATAAGTGCCACGAACCGAACTTGGGGAGACACCGGCAAACGCACGTCTTTTACGAATCTCTCCTGCGTAGATACTGTCGACCCATCTGCAAGATAATGCTGTGTAAAATCAATTTGTGGCATAGGTGGTTTAGATTGAATTTGTAACAATGCTTTCTCTTGCTGGGAATGCATAACTATGGGCGGTGTTTGTGGTGGCAGGATGCCACAAACGTCACAAGTCTGTGACACAAACAGGTCACTCGACATGTACTTGAAGACACAATAGCTATGAGGACAATACATATTCACCACCTAGCTACCAAGGTATAGAACGCAGACCCTTCGTACTTGCTCTGCAGAACAAATGGAAGTCAGTCACAATGTCTATAATTGGTAAGAAAAGTATTCAGCGGACGTAATGTCCTAATATGTCCTCATATGAAGAATAGGACATATGCTTGTATTTTAAACATCATAGGAACAAAAAGGGAAGAAAATCACCTTAACACCGAAAACGATGAGACGATGCATCATGGAGCCTATACGTAAGTCACTACACGTCAGCATGTACAGCACAACAAATTTCAATGAATGCAAATCCTTCAGCGGGTGGTGAGTGTTAGTGAATACGGCCCATCCATGAATGTCGCCGACTAACAAGATCGTCACGAGGCCCGCACCAAAAGAAATATATACCTACACTTGATTACCATCGGCATAGGGAGGGCACATGATATTATGCAAGCGTCTGAACAACGCAAGACTCAGTACAACGATCCAGAGGCTGTGATGAGAGTGCTCCGTTGGTAGTGCATGTGAGTAATGGCTCATCCAAGGATCAACGATCCCGGTGTCACCCATCTCAGTTATGAAGGTATCTTCATAGCACTCGAACAATAGAAAGATACTCACCGGGAAGACAAGTATACAGATGTACGACTCAAACGTGATCTGAGGAAAGAAGTTCATGTCAGGACCGGTCTAGAGGGAGTGATCAAAATGATATGAAAGAGATGGATCAGAAAGCCGAAGGTTTCATGTTCCCCCATTTTGCGACCTGCACCCAAAGAGAGCTTCACAGAACGGGAAGCCAAATGAGTAGGAAAAAAACAGGCCGATCAATGGGTTTGTTCAACGAATGGATTGACTGTGTTTTCGTCCTAGAAGCAATAGGAGTGGTGCAACACCTACCTAACAATTACCGACAAACTGATTGACACAAGAGGCCTCAGGAGCTAGGCTTCCATGCTAGCTTCGTCCACGGCCTGAGAATAATCTATATGAATGGGCAGACAGCCATTAGCGATCTGCAAAGGTACGAAAACAGTACAAATGATGGAAGGTCAGAAAAGTTTTTTTTTTGGTATTATGGGTTATCCACAAGGCCTGTGCCATTCGGAAGCAGAACTGATTGTAGGATCATCATGAAGTGCGAGCACAAGTAGTGATCTGGGTTTAGAAATTACGTGGAACTCACAGTACTTGAACAACCCTTGTAAGAATCTGTCGAGACAGTGTGCACTGTGAGAGGGATAAGCAAAATTGCGTCCGATCTTTTGAACTCTATCGGACTTTATAAACAATAAGCGCCTATGGAGATTTAGGGGAGGTCGTTTTACGTAACCATGTTGTCAAGTCAGATAGTTCCGAATTATGGATGTACAAGTGAAAGCACTCCACATCAAGCATGTGGCATTTGAGTGGAAATTTTTATCATGAAGGCAACTGCATGGAAGTTATATATCTGAAGCTGCAGGACAGGTCCGGACTTGTAGGTTTCTTGAACCCATAATCTTGGACGACATTGGATAATATTATAAGTCCTTTATCACGTCTCTCACAATCTGAATATCTGCGAATACCGGTCTGTGATCACTTGCATACATTCCATGGTCATACAATGACTGCCCAACTCTATAGCTCTCCACCTGCCTGAGGTAATAGACAAGTTAGTCTTTATGAGGGGCCGCAGTCATTAACGAAAACTTACCAGCCGCAGTTAGAACCCCCCATTATGAAATCAATGCGAGCGAATGAAGACGTGTTACCGATTTTCGAGAAGCCAGTGTAGGTAGCTATATATGGTGTTCAACATGTGTGAGTATGCACATTAAAGGATTGACGTGCCATAGTTGCCCGAGACATTTGATCTTGGAGCTTTGCCCATCAAATCAATCATAGTAAAGGTGGTTGAGTTTGAGGGAACAGGGTATTTAGCTATGAACTCCTCGCTGATTTGGACGGGCGGCCTGGCACCAGTGATAATCTCGTAACCAGCGTTATCACGTCCGAATGCAGGCGAGTTGAAGTCACCAAGCAAGATCACTGGGGAGTTGGTGCGTAGTGCCTCATACTTTGCGCGGTGTAGAATGAGAGATGCTGCTAGCTGCCGCTGCATATCGGATCTTTCATCTTCCAAATTACAATTGATCCGCATATACTTAAAATAATAACATATGGTACTCACCCCAGTGTGTCGCAAAAACGGTCAACTCCCCCGCGATGCTATGAAAGCGAACAACAGTGCAGATACGCACGGATCCAGCCCCAGGAAATATTGAACCCGGACGGAAAGGAGTATGCGAAAGCCAAAAGTGGTCAGAACCGAGATGTTTTAGAACAGTTTTCTTCCAAAAAATAGGGCTGTTTATTGATGAATGTTAACAATAATATCGAATTATGGCGACAATTAACCCAGAACCTGAATTCTCCTTCCTCTTTTCCGTTATCCCGTCCCACGCCTCGATGATCCCATTCGGGGCCCAAGAGCTCTTGGAGATCGTTCACTTGCCTGACTAGAGCTGTCCAATGTATTAAGGTTCATGTCATTGACAAATTTTATATCTTTTCTGACCTTCCTGGAAGCCTAGACATGCTCAACTCAATAGCTTGTCTTAAGATTTCTTAACCATCGCACCAATCAAATTAACCCGATTGAATGTGATCTCGTTGACGACTACAATCCTACGAGAACTCCACGGTCTCTCATTCGGATCACCATAAAACGATGTCCTGGGTTTGAGAGGGTCTGGCAAGTTGTGGAGTGTATCCCGCACCGGAATATTGTCTGGCTGAGAATCATAACGTAGATTGAATGACAAAGTCCGTAAGGAAACAGATTGGGCTGTTGAGAGACAGATCATAATTGAAAAATTAGAGTCCCTTGAAAACTTATAATTACCTGAGGTAACCATCTTCTCGTTCAGAAGTTATACAGAATAAGTGCTGAGCGCTGAGGCCTGAGGTTGGGCCGCTGTGTACTAGGCGTAGGCGTGTCCTGGGAAAAATTAGTCATCACTCTTCGTTTTCGACCATGTCATCGCTGCCGGTACCGCCGCCACACAACATCGACGACGACGACTCGGAGGATGACCCTGACTTTGTCCCTCCTGCAGGTGAATCAGGTTAGGTCCGTGTGCAGGAGTCATGCATATCTCCCATACTGAAAGCAATCCACCAAGATTTGTCCTCAGACTCGGAGTCTGAAGCCCGAGACGCAAAAAAGCAAAAGGTCTGCCTCGATGCGACAGACGAAGATCGGGTCAAGAAGGAGGAGTGAGTGTTTAACGTGTCTTATATCGTGCAGTTGTAGACGTGGGTATTAGGGCACGGTTGAAGTTATGGGAGCAGTTTCAGGCGTCTGTTTCAACGCCACCTCCGCGCAAGCAACCTGGAGCGAAAAGGCTGGTGAAAATTGTGAAGAAGTACCGATTTGCTGGTGAGGATGTAACGTGAGCCATCTAATGTTCATGATGAGATACGTGTGCACTTAATCATTTCCAGGAAAGTAGAGGAGGTGCCAGAAGACTCCCAAGATGCCAAAAAATGGCCCTTATGGAACCCTGAAACGCAAGCCGGCCTGCTCAAGATGTCCCCAGAACCCGGTCCTTCCCCGTCACCCATCGCTAGCTCCTCAAGTACGCCGCAACCCGAAACAAAGGAGGCACCTAAACGACCTGGTCCGAGAAAGGCTCGGAAATCCCTGGATGCCATGTTTGCTAGTGCGAAAGCTAAAACGTTATCTACTATCGACAAGTCGGCCATGGACTGGAAAGAACATATCGAATCATCAAAGGATATTAAGGAGGATTTGGAAGCGAACCGAAGGGGAGGAGGGTATCTTGAGAAGGTGGAGTTCCTGCAACGAGTGGAAGAACGTACTGAAGCTGCAAGAGAGGGGGGCAAGAGGCGACGAAGAGGTTGACAGGGATCTCGCAGGTTCTCAGAGCGTTCAATCAGGCGGTCAGTATTCTATGCTGCCATTGTAACCTGTAGATTGACACGTATCAATGAGTGTGTCAATATGTAGAGGATACCTGGCCAGACCCGCACGTTCACAGCAGATTTATTATAAATTACAATTACATATGTCGTGTCGTGATAAGCTCCAATATTGAATAAACCAAAAGAAATGAGCGACCAGTTATGATGGTATAAACGATGAGTTGCAAGTGAAGTCTAATGCCCGTTGTAGGTCAAATCCAAGAGTTTCCCGCGACTCTCCTCGGGGTCACCAAATATACTATTAAGTACGGCTGCCGTCCTGATGCCGGCCATGGCCAATAACCGTCCTACAAGTCGTTCTTTCTCGATTCTACCAGCATATTCCGGGGTATCGAGCTCTATCGCTGGATGGTTATCCCTGTCCATAGATGGTGGCCAGACAATCTCGCAGTTAAGAGCATGGAGAGGTTTGGCCCAAGCATAAGGACAAACTATGTTGTCATCTGTGGGTAAAGCTCCAAGGGGATGTTGAGCGGAATTGGGGTTTACTGGAGCGACTGAAGGACAAAGGGTCCAAGACTCTATCTCGTCAGCCCAGTCCCCGAGAAGGCCCTCCCAAACAATCTGGCGGATGAAAGGATCATAGATTGCTCCGCGAAGACTGGATTCAACGAGCGGATTGGGTAAGGGATAGGTATAGTTGTATGGAGTGATCCGGATAGCCTTGGCAATTATAAGACCATCCCAGACGGCGTGAAACTCTGGTTAAACATTAAACGACCGTCCATAAATCAAAGAAAGACAACGTACTGGCTTGACGCCCGTCCCAGCGAACCCTGTCTGTGCAACTAATGAGAAGCTTTCGTGATTCATTCCGACGAAATACATACCTCCATTGCCTCCCTTGTTCCGCCCAGTCAAATGCAACGGCATATGCATATCCCCCATAAAATGTACAAAGAACTTCAAAGCTTCTTCTGTACCAGACTTGCCGTCCCGCATCCACGCGGAAGTGTTTCTGATCCCACCAAGTACATTCACGCCAGGTGCGCCTTCCCAACCTCGCTCCCCGAAAGAGCAATGGTTTCCTGGGTGATCACCGACAGGATTGACGAAGTGCAAGTTCGACGACCACCGATTGGCCCACTTGATCTTATCAGCCCAGGCTGCGATGGGTCCCAGGTGACAATTCGCGTATCCGGGAAGAACTGAGCAAAGAGCTTCACGTGTGGAATCAAACAGGTACATCTGGGCAATTGTTGCGGTGATTTCGTGCCCTATGTAGGTGTTATGCAATCAAAAAAGTGTTACGGTCATTACATATCATGGGCGCAAACCTGCTGCTCCCCATGCGACAACTTGGGGCATGAAGCCACAGAGAGGAGCGAGCGAGACGAGGTGGGCGATGCGCATGGTGGATGGCAGCGAAGAAGGAACAGACTGGGACGCTCACAATAGGAGGTGGCAGTAGTTCGGCAACTTCGAACGTTCGTATTAGACTTCTCGGTGTTCCCGCGTCCTTCGAAGGGTAAGTTGCCGAAAGGTTCTCTAGCAAATAGCCACATCCCGCCGCAAAAATGGAAAAGGTAGAAACGTCTATTTTTTTTATGTATGACTACTCCGTTCTGTTCTTACATAGGTGCCTTTGTAAGTCACGGAAGCAAAATAATTGGAACTTCATATAACCTATGTCAGGTCAGCCATACTCTCAATACACATCGGTCAATGTTGGCGTATATTAGTAATCTTGCAGTAGTTAGCTATGTATTCCGATAACTACGGTTTCGGCAGTTTATTTATAATACCTTTCTCTTGCCTCCGGCCTCCATCCCCGCGCATTTGTTCAACAGGTTATGGGCCCCGAGACGAGCTCAAGCCTCTTTTCGCCACTTGTTAGGCTTTGGTACTCGTCGCCGCGCATTCGAACGTCCTTCGAGTTGAAAACTCGTCGTATTACATAACTAACGCGGTCTGGGAAGGGCTCCGGATCGTTGTGCTTGTGCGGGAAGGGCTCCGCGGTTTGTCCAGAGGTTTTACTGCTGGGAAGGGCTCCGGCACGTACACGGCTTATTTTTTCGTTAAACCATTGATTTTCGCACTCGCTTCCGGGAAGGACACCGGTTGACTTGTTTTTCGAATCACATATCCCCCCTCCTATATTCTTTCAACTTATATTATCACTATGCCTGGAGACTCGATTGCCAAGCTCAATGAGACCAATTACTACACTTGGAGTCTTGTCATGAAGGTGCTACTCATTCGCAAGGACCTTTGGGGTGTTGTCGACGGTACTGACACACGTCCTCCTGGTATTCCTACTTCTAAAGCTGTGAGAGCTTACGAGTAGAAGCTGCAGCAGGTGCAAGCTGAAATCACCCTCAATGTTGAGCCTGATCAGCACCCCCATATCTGTGAAGGGAGTCCTGCCGAAATCTGGGAGAGCCTTCGCCAAGTTCACACGGCATGTGGTTTTGCTTCCTGACTCACAATGCGCCATCGCTATCTCACGATGAAGAAGTCTGATACACAGAGCATGCAGACATGGATCACCGATGTCAAGTATCTTTTCGTCTCAGCGAGTTTATAGTCGATTGGTATTATTCGATAAGTCCGGAAAACCGAGGACCACCAGTTACCTGGCGCAGACAAATGAAACTAGGACCAAACACACTTTGCATGTGAGGACCCCCTGATACTGCACTTAAATGTGTTCCGTATAAAAAATATAGCTAACCAAATGACAAGTCATGTGATTGACCAATGTACACTATCTTAGTCTCGAACGTACTAACTGCTAACACTGATACTAGTGCTGCCAATCTTTCACAGCTCCTGAAACCCTTTCCATTGCCTCCCCACTCATCCAACCTTCGAATCTTTGCCCCGGTCCATCTCTCTTTTCAATGAACGGATTCAGAGTCTCAAGCTCCTCCCAGTCTGTGCATGAGGCTCCATGCGCAATGGGGATAGGCAGATGCATTGGGAGAGGTGCTGGGTGAGGGAAGCTGGTGTATTGGTCTAGGATGGTTGGCATCTGTAGGAGTATCGTTAACAATGTAAGAACCAGGCAAGGATGAGAATAACATATGGTTGCTGGCTCCAATCCGTGAGTTGAGGTTGATAGAGTAGAGGCCGGTAGAGTACCAACCAAAGGCACCGCGAAGGGAGACTGTGGAGGTGCTGTTGGGCGCTGCTGTTGTTCAGATGGAGTTTATGATGATGGTGGATTTTTTTTATAGGACGATGAATTGGTTGGGATGGTAGGTGCGCAAGTAAGTCAGGGTTGAATAGTGCGTTCTCTGTAGGAATATCACGGATGTTAATAGAGCCTGAACTCTGATCAATGAGTGTCTCAACCACTCGCCACAGCTCGCGGTACTCATTATCAAGGGTCTGAAGCTTGAGTGTCATGTTAGTTGCAGCATCTCTGCTTCCTTGGATCTGGGGTGCAAGAGCTGTAATCTGGTGTGCCAAATCATCAATGCGCTGGTAGATAGATAGAATCTCATCATTGACAAGATTAAGCTTGCATTTGTGAGCTCGCACTAATGGACTGTGAGCATAGCTTCCACTGTTATTTTCGATGAACCTGCACTTACCATTTCGCATGATAGATGTCTCTATCCTACGGAAGTGGGTAGAGGGCCAGTCTTGTGGGTGTATGATCACAGTTTGCGACAATGTGAGGCCAGACATAGCACGATGATCATACTGCATCCCACGCATGATTGCAGCAACCAGGGTCAACTTGATTCCATCATGATTTACGCCTCTATGTGCCTGTTCGTTTCTGTTGGTTGTGTGAGGGGATGCTTTCCAGATTGGCAATGGAATCTTGCTCGCAGGTTGATATAGGGCTGGAATCATGAAAGGAGATCCTGACTGCTTGTCAGCTAACCAGTCTAATAAAAGTTCAATGTAAAATAGATTGTGAACAAGATAGATAAGTAATGCACCTGTGGCCTTTTTGCCACTGCAACGAATTAAGTCCATCGTCACATCAAAGTCTTTAAGGGGATATGCTGATGAAAGGCTGCGCATCGCATCTTGGCACTTGGATGACACACTGTTTCCAAGCTTAGTGATACCACGCTCAAAGTGGTTGGTACACTCGATGAGAAAATGTGCGAGATGGTCATATGCATTCATTTGCCTTAGGTCACATGCAGCGTCTTGATCATGGTAAGCACACTGTCCATTAATCATTGCCGCCATCTTAACACAAATTTGCTTGAGACCTAGTGATGAGGGGGTGAATAATTGAGCTCTCGGTGGGATGAAGTAACAAGTTACGCACCTAGGGCCTGGCCTTTATGTGCATCTGCAACCACTGTTTTGATACCACTCCCATGAGAGTGACGGAATTGCACTTGTTTCCCAGTGTCTTCAGCTGCCACCTGGAAAATAGTCTCAAACAGTAGAACATGTGTGGCTGCTGACTGTGAAGTCAGGAATATGTGCACACAGGTAACTGCTTGGAACAAATCAGTCCACAAGTTCTCAGACCTGCTTACAATGGAATTTGCACTCACATTGCATATTCACTTCATGCCATGTTTCAAGTTCAAATTCCTCCCATCCATTTGCTCTCTTGAACACTGTGTCTATTGATATTCGGTGAGCTCTGACTAATATTTCACTCATGGCAGGGAACATGCATATGACAAAGTCAAAGGCTCCCTCGCCAAGAAGGTGGCCTCTTTTAACCACACGCACATACTGTTGATCTCGACGGAATTGTTGGTGGTCGTCTAACAGATGTTTGGCACCTATGTGAGTGATTAGTCAGATCCACAATAGATCATTGTTGATTCTTCCTGACCTTTGAGGCCTGTTCCTTGGGGAAAAAACATCTTACAGAGGTCAGTGATAATATGGGCTGTATGGTCATGGTTCCCAAGAGAGCAGACAGTGGTGGATCCTGATTCTCCTGCCATGTAAGTGCTGCGCGCAGCCCTGAAATGAACGCTGAGTTGAGAACCACACGATGAGGAGTGACATCAGTGAGGTGTCACCCTAACTGCCAAAGGAGTGAGTGAAATATTGTGAGGTAACCAAGCGGGGTCTTGGTGGGATAAGGCTGAGGATGAGAGTGGGGGTTGTGCAAGAGGATAAGGACATATGGACATGCAAGAAGATCATGCAGAACGTATATGTCGAAGCGGGTGGGACATTCCTCTTGGACCAGCAGCTCACCCTGGCGCAATACCCCTGTGATGTCACGGTTCCAGTGTGCTATAATTTGCAATTAAGGTATATGAGTCTCATGCATGGATGAAGTAATGCACGACAAAGCTGCTTCTGCTTGTGCAAAGGAGTCACAAATGTGCACGGGCTCAATGGACCATAGCCCAGTGTAAGAGCCTGTCCCTCATGTGTCTGAATACGACCATGATCTTGCAGGAGCAGGGACTCCAGGTAGTCCAGGTCGTATGAACCAAGTATAGGTGAGCACGGTGTTTTCGATGCCAATGTTCACAGCTGTGCGTGAACAACAGTCAATGGTGCAATACCTTGGGTGAGTAATTGGGCTCACCAAAGGTAAGGAATTCCTTTACTATTCTGATGAAGCTGGATTTCTCCTTTTCAGCCTTGTTTTTTGGTTGAGCGAACATCTTGGATTCGAATGCCATCTATAACATTCTCGGAATCAACCTCTGATTCCTCACTGCTATTGCCAGAATTGTAAGGATCCTCTGGAAAGCCACAGTCCTCCGGTGCATATGGGCAACTGTGCTCATTGAGAGCAGCAAAAAGGGAAAGTGTTTGACTGAAAACTTCTCAGTCGGCATCATTGTCTTCAAAATTTCATGCAGATTCATGCCAGAATTCACATCTTTTCACGGAACGACCTAGTAGTGCCGGAATTCAATGAGTGGTGAAGTGCGAATACATTATCACTAACAGCTTGTCCTATATGCTTTTCAGGGAACTGGTTCTCCGGTCTCTTCGTGTTTCAACATTCGGCAATGCACTGGGGGTCCTCCACCATGGTTATCTCCCAGTAAGTATTGTATATTATCCTTTGGATGCACATAGCCAGCTGGATCAACTGCAAAACAATGAGCCATGGCCTCCCCGGGGACATGACCACTTATAGGGTACTCGATCACTGCCCCCAGAGGATACTCAACAATCCCAGCCACTGATGACTTTCGAGTGACCTTATGAAGCCCCTTGCATATTTCTTCATTGGTAAAGAAATACAGGTGACTATCCAAAGTCAATCTCTGTAGCACAGTCACCCAATCATGGCTCGGAGTCTCCTCTGTCGATACCCTCAGGGCTGACTGGTTGACCGTCCAGGGACAACCCAGCTGCTGCTAACAGTTTTTTTGCTGCTATCAATGCCAACTTTTGTGCAGGGGAGTACTCCATTTCCATGGACAGCAAAGAGGATTGACATTGAAAGTGATAATTTTCTCATTCTTGGTGGCAGGTATTCGCATCATACCTGCCGCCATATGACAGACACCTACAATTTCATTATCTCATGCTCAACTGAATGGTGGAGCCTATAAGAATGGAGGTTGTTGACCTTGAAACAGGTTCAGTGGGTTGATCTGTTACCATGAAACCAGAATTAACATTACAAACGTAAACCATTACCACGCAGGTGCGTGACATAACATGTTGTCACCAGCAATTAAGGATCAAACATATCCCCAGGGGTGTTTGCTCCTCACGATCACTGAGGAATATCACAAGAAATTTATTGAGGATCCAAGATCATGAAATAACAAAAGCTGTGAATCGACATGCATTTGGAGAAAAATTCGGCATATCAACGAGAGGTTGAGGAAAATGGCCTCATCATGATGACACACAAGTCCTTCTCTCACAGACTTAAAAGGCCTGGCTCTCCAGGATGTTGGAGCACTAACAGCTCATTGCCTTACCTCACCTCTCCATGGTTCTCGCTAACCATTTGTTTCTACGTCACCATCAACTCTCCCCCTCGCAACGGCTCATCCTTGACTTTGCTGTTGGGATCACCCAACAAGCTGAAAATCCAGTCATTGGTGTACCAGAAGTTGGTATATGCACGATGGCATGGTATGTTCTGGTCAAATTATATAAGTACTCTTTCGTAGTTGACCGATTCTTGATCAATAACAGGCCAGTGAGGCATAACTCTTGGGACAAGGTTCTCGCACGCAACCTCTACTCACATCTCCATTACCATGATATCACCCTCCACTGTCTCTGTGTACTCATTGCTGTGACACCATTTGAAATCAGCAGCTGTGCAATGCCTGTTCAACGATCACGCACTGGTGGATGTAGATCTTCTTGCACTATGTGTGAATTGAAAAGTCTCACCGTTCCGTTGTCTAATCTGTATTGGTACTGAAGTAGTTGAGCAGTTATTTGGCCAGATTTCTACAATACCACGACATATGTACGTGATTTTTCAAGCATCGCATACCAGACACTCCCCCAGTGTACGTCTTTTCCTTGTGCCCCAGTTACATCCCCATATCCAAGCCATATTCTCACAGGTCACCTCTTCGGTGAGCCATTGTATTGTATCAATGAAGCTCAAGTTGTATTACACATGCAAATGGGCATCATTGGAATGGTGCCGCCAGCTCCTCCTGTACCTCCCCTCCCTCTTGCGGCTGCGCAGGCTCCCATCCCTGTTATTCCAGCACCCGTTCCAGCTCCAGTTTATCAGTCAGCGAGAATCAATATTATGTGAGAATTTGACCGTACAGGACGTCTCATACGTAAGTTTTGCTGCAGGTGGTGTAGTGGTCACAGGCAGAGATATTTACTGCCAACTCCCACCCAGGCCACCGGATTGCTACACCAGATAGCCCTACACCAGGGCCCTCACAGCATGCTGCAAAGAGTAGGTTTTGTGTTTGCATCCTTCCTCCCACTAATACTTATGCGTCATCATAGGGGATAGGTCCCCAAGTATCATGGTCATCTTGTCAGATGACGAACATGCTCCCATGAAGAAATGTAGGGGTTAGTTTGATAATTTCCCACTCAGAGACTTACTACATTGACAAGTACCATACTGTTTAGTCAAACCACGTACAAAGTATCTATCACTGTCCCCAACACCATCGACATCATCTGTAGCTGTGTATGCTATGACTACCGATGAGGTGTCAATTGCAGGACCATCCAACTCTTACAAGGCAAAGCCTAAAGGAAAGGGCAAAGAGGTGCTATGGAATTTTATATCTTAACCAGCCAAGTGAAGCCAAACAGTCAAATGGAAGCAATACCTTCTTGGAGCCAAACAACATCAAGGGAAGGGAGATGAGACTTCGTAGGTAGAGTAATCAAAAAGTCAAACTATGACAATATTTCTTGGAGATATATAATATGTGTCTTTGTTACATTACTTCCCAGTGTCCTTAGCTATACCCACTCCTCCATTAGCCTCAATCCGATATGCCAGAGGAGACATACGTAGGGCCGTCAAATATGGCGTGTGCTCGACCCAGCTGCTCAATGCGTGCGTGTCTGAAATCCCCAAGGAGGATAAGCCCATACCAGCGGTGGGAAAATCCATACTCGCGAGCGTCACAGCATGCCGTAGGAACAGCAATGCGTCCCCCACACTTTCAGGGAGGCTCAGCTGCTCCAAGAGGTTCCATCCCTGTACAATACCATATTGTAGCTCTTGATGTGGCCACAGAGACCTTGATCCAAATAGTACTGCGTGCACGCAGCGTCGCCGATGGCCTTGTAGTTGCAGCCAAGCTTGAAGCAGTGAGCCCAAAGTCGCGGAATGCGTCATGGGGAGGGAGCAATGAGGGTGGGGAAGGCGCCTGAGGTGTGGAGGGACCCGTGGAGGTCATGGGCTTCGGCAAAGTGCGGGGGGAGGGATGGGGTGGTGAGGAGGGTGAAGAGAGGTGGACGGTGTCCTGTGGCAAGGCAGGCGATGTTGGGGTGTGGGAAGGTGACTTGTGCCATGGGCGGGGGTGGCGGTGGTGCCGCTTCTGTCAGCAGGTGTGAAGGTGCGACACGGTCGACGAGGAAAGAGGCCATCGCGGATGAAGGGGGCGTGCGGGGGCACGGGCTGTGGCAACAGGCGTGCTGGGCAGTGAGTGGTGGGGAGGGACCTGGTGAGCTCTGGGGGCCTGCTGGGCTGTGGCAAGGTGGGGTACATGTGCAGCTGCAGCTGCAGAGGCTGCGTGTAGCCCTGCGGCGAGGACTGTGGGTTGCCATGTCCCTGGAGAGGCAACTGTGGATATGGGTACGCCCCGTGGTGGCACTGTGCCTGCGGGTGCGGGGCATACTGACACTGGGGTGGGGACTGGGGACTCGGCTGTGCGCTGCTGGAGTGGGGCAGGGAGGCATGGTGAGGCGTGAGGGACATGCCCACCATCACTTCGCTGTTGGGCTAGGAAGCCACGAATATTAGTACCAATCCTGTTGAGTGCGCTGGCAAGAGCAAAGGCCTCAGAAAGTTAGTGTGCGGAGCATAAGAGCTTAAAGACTCAAACCAGTCTCTGGCAACATTTTATCTTCTAAATTGTCTGCCATAGCGCGAGTCTAGAGAGCCTGTGAGAGCAGGTTGATCACGTGAACAGAAAGCCCCACCTGGAGTGTTGTCTAAAATGTCTACATACCAGTAAATGGTTCACGGGGTCTGTGATGTGTCGCGAAGTTAAAAAGTGGGCATAGGGAGATAGCAGAGGTGTTTATGACCTGTTATTAAATTTTGATGAAGTTAGTCAGCACCGGACCTTTCCAAAAGATACCAATCGACCGAAGACCGCGTCTCAGCCAGGCAACCATCCCCATTCCGAATGTCAATCTGGAACTTCAATATGCCATCAAGGCATGGGTTAAGGCTAGAGAAGAAGAGGATATGATCCTTGTTCTCACCAATGGTTTAGGGGAGATGTATGATAACCTGGTCATTGCCCTCGATTCTACTTCGCCCGAGAAGCTAACTCTCGATTACATCATCACTCGTCTTCTTAATGAAGAAGCTCGCCAGCTGAATCCGGACCTGATCTCGATCCCCAGCGCACCAGTAGAGGCTCAAGCACTCGCTGTCAAGGTTCGCGCACACGCAGCGAAGCGATCACCGAATGTCGTTTGTCACAATTGTGGTGGCAAAGGACACTACAAGGCTGAATGCCCCAGCTCCCCTCAAGATGATCCACACAACTCTGAAAGGACCCACACATCATATGCGACATCTGCTACTTCAGACACAGATTTTGCATTTTAGATAGCACTATCTCTGCTTCGATTATGGGAGAGTGTTGGTGTATATTAGTAATCTTGCAGTAGTTAGCTATGTATTCCGATAACTACGGTTTCGGCAGTTTATTTATAATACCTTTCTCTTGCCTCCGGCCTCCATCCCCGCGCATTTGTTCAACAGTCAACCCAAACTTCGCCCTTGCAGGAGGCCAGGTGCATCAACCGTGACCGTTATCTGTACTTCAAAAAGAGATGCGTATCTTTGCGTATCAACTCTGCTTGAACCCAAAGATCACAACATCTAAGCGCTGTGGCGAATGGGCTCTCGAGCTAGGAACCTCCGAAGAAACTGCAGTCACCAATAGTTCTTAATCTGAGCATTCGCTGAATTGGTCTTGAGCAATCAATTAGAGCCGTACCAGCCACCATTGGTCCACCCATAATTTTTATATAATGCACAATACTACACCAACCGCTCCTTGTTATTTCTTCAACGGTGGTGAGTCCACAAACAACAGTTCTGTCATTCCTGGAGGATAGCGCTCTGACGTGTTAGTTAAGCCTGCCTTTCCAATGGCATCACGTATCTCCTTAATGTCTTGCGTGGTTAACGCGATCTTTGCGGCCGCGATGTTTTCTTCGAGATACTGATTCAAAGAGGAGTAAGTATATAGAGTCACTATCAGTCATAAAACACCATTGGACGTACCTTCACGCTCTTCGTACCAGGAATGGGAATAATATCATCTCCTTGCGCGAGCAACCACGCCAAAGCAGCTTGTCCAGCCGTTCCTCCGTGTTTCGCACCGATAGCCTTGAGGTGATCCGAAAGAGCGAGTATCTTGGGGAAATTTTCTCTGTACCTGTAAAATTGATTGGGAGAATCACTTTAAGAATTCACCAGAGAGTATAACAACGTACAAAGGGATCCTCTTGCGGAAATCATTATCTTCCAAATCATCCACTGATTTCTGCAATAAGGGCAGAATGTTTAACCAACACTGGATTGTTGGAAGAAATAGACACCCACGATTTGACCAGTCAAGAAACCTCGACCTAGTGGACTATAAGCTACAATCTTGACTCCGAGCTCCCTAGCCGTTTTTAGAAGGCTGATCTTGGGATCCTCGATGGCAAGCACGAAGGGCGAATACTCGACTTGAACTGCGGCAATGGGGTGAACAGCATGCGCACGACGCAGACCATCGCTTGAGCACTCAGAAAGTCCCAGATGCCTAACTTTGCCGGCTCTGGGAAGAAAATCAGGATGGAAAGCATGACTTGGAAAGAAACGTACTTGACAAGTTCAGCCATCGCACCAACGGTCACTTCGATAGGTGTTTCCTTGTCAACCCTAGTCGCTATGAGTTAGAGACTGCATCCTCTATCCGAAGGACATTTTTTTTTTAAAAGAGGGCTCACCGATGCGCGTAGTACAAGTCAATATGGTCAGTTTGAAGTTTTTTCAAGCTTTTCTCTATCGCTTCCTTAATGTACGCCGCGTCACCACGCACGCGTTCCCCACCAAGACCAAACTTAGAAGCCAAAAATATTTCGTCACGTTTACCGGTGCGTTGAAACCACTTCCCAATAAGCTCCTCAGAGGCTAGATAAACATCCGCACTGATTGCCATATAAAATCAGGGCTTTTGAATGCTCCGATAAAAACCGGGCGTACGTATCCCAATGTCTGCATCCTAACTCATACGCGCGGTCCAAAACCTATTATCGGATTATAATGTGGGTCTCAACACGGACAGATATCAGCTATCGTCTACCTACTTCAAGGCGTTCATCATCACTCATATCTGCTTTGACACTGATCCAGTCCTCCAAATTAGCTCAGTAGACATAGGAATGTGATAGCAAACATACTAGGAAGCACTGATGGTCATGGCACCAAAGCCGATGGCCGAGAATTTACTGTTACCAATTTG
This sequence comes from Ramaria rubella, assembly GCA_015039355.1. Taxonomy (NCBI): domain Eukaryota; kingdom Fungi; phylum Basidiomycota; class Agaricomycetes; order Gomphales; family Gomphaceae; genus Ramaria; species Ramaria rubella. The sequence continues at coordinate 166,000 of MU134442.1, read as the reverse complement.
GCGAGTGTGCACGGTCATGGTGGTTGTAAGCTGGGTTATTGTAATGTGGGATGGCTCAGCGCAGAAATTTATGGTCGCATTTTAGATTTATATACTTATGTCATCACCCAAGAAGTCACGGCTTCTCCTCTAGATAACTTCGCCAGTTAGCGACAAATAATATTAATGTGGTCTTCTGAAATTTGCTGAGCGAGTGTCGCTTTCGTGATTTGAATCCGAGGGGTTTCATCAGCAAGAGGTATAAGCGGGATATCCCAGTAATCATCAAGATTTATTTGCTGACTCATTTAGGCCCCGGCTCCCCGGCCGGTCGCCTCCACGAAGGTCATGGGCAACGAAGGCCACATCATCATCGATACGACTATAATCACAACCCGCTCGAGTGGCAAATCACCCCCTTTCCTCTCTGGTGCTCTTTCTGTTTCTGGCAATCTGGGAACTCACAAGAAGATCCGAGTTGATTGGTCTAATGCTGAGGAGGAGTTCATTGAGTACCTAGTTAAACATTGAGCACTGGCCAGAGATGGTGGGGGATTCAAGCCAGATATTTGGGTGTGACTGGCAGATATGGTCAACCAATTTTTCCCTGATAGTGCAACTAAGATGGACACAAATCAGTGGTCAGTCGATCGTTATGACTCGGCATGACGGCACAGGGCATGATCTTATCAACGACGGACCGGACGCCTATCTGCTATGGCCCCCCAGGCTCTCTCGATTGTCGCTCACTATGGCATATCTAAGGTAAATTCAAATAATTGTACCGCTATATATTTTAACTAACGAATATTTCAACGTTCCTGCATGTGTGCACGTCCGATCCCACCAAACGAAACGTTCCGCTGTTTGTCAGGTTGCGGAGCAACGGAAGCATAGGATGACTGTCCCATGAACCGCTCATAATAGTCTGCAACATGAGTGGCTGGCGCCATTATAGGCGGCTGGTATGGTACAGGTCCAACAACACTCGGTAGCTGGTACCAGTCTCCCCCTTGAGGTACGACCGGGTGGGTGGATGGTAGAGGGATGTAGAAGAGTTCAAAACGCACACTTGTCGTGGCTAATCTACTCTCAATATTTGTTTGGTACTTAACAATCCAATAGTAGTTTGCATTTTGCCTTAGGAGTAGTCGGGGGACAGCACTGTGAAAGAGTTCTCCTTTGGGTTGATAAGATCAAGCTGTTTGCTGTCATGCCGAGTCATAACGATCGACTGTGAACTCGACACAAATGCTGCAGCAAATGGACACAATAGGGGATATCATGAAGGCTGTTTCACTGTTGTTTCGACAGTTGTTTCAGCAGCTGTTTTGAAAGATGGGGAATCCATGGCAAAACTAGCAAAACTGTTTTGCAGTGTGATATCCCCTGTTTCTTCTTGGTTTCAAAGTAGTTTTACAGCTGTTTCGGGTACACAAGGCAGAGTTTGAAATTTGCTGAATAATCACAAGTTCACCACTGCCAGGTATTTTGGATCTCCCTCCTCAGCCACTGCGAGTTAAGCCTTGAAAATTTGGGATAATGGAGTTATATATAATTCAATAAGCCCTGTCTAAAAGAACTTCTGTAAAATGCAGTATTTAACAATGAGGTCTGGCAGGGTAGATTACCCATAAACAGACCAAATCAGTAGATATGGTTCTGGTTCTTTCTGATTATATGCTAGTATATATATACTCATAATCCATGAGATAAACAGCCCTTATACATGTCAAGAAATGAATCCGAGTTTATTGACATATGACCATATGAGGAGTTACATAATAACCCAGTGCCACATACAAAAGGAGAATAGTCGGGCACTGGAAGTTTTTCTTTTCCCTCAGTCTTAGCATCATGAAGACTGAGGGTACGTAGACTCACCTATATTTCATTACCAATGTCTTATTTGATTTCATTGTAGTTCATTCTGTAAAGGTATATAAATCTTAGTCTTAGCATCACAAAGACTGAGGTTTGTTCTGTAAAGTTGCATGACAGGTTATGGGCCCTGCATAAGCGCAACAGATAAAACAAACTACAAGTCTACTTGAACATGGCTTCAGACTCCAACGATTGTCCAACACTCGTGGACGCAACTGTCTTTCAGATTTGGAAGATACGAATTACAGCAGAACTTCGCGACAAAAAGGTGTGGGGTTTAGTTGATGGCAGTGAGGTCAACACAGGTCCAAATGTGACCATCTATCCCTCGTACTACCAAGGAACTGATTCCTGGGAAGTCCGTGATGGGAAGGCACATAGTACAATCGTCAAGTACATGAGCAATTTGCTAATATTCAAGCATGTCACATCACCACAAACTTTGAAGGAGCTGTGGGAATCCGTCATCTCCCAATTTGAAAACCAAAATACTGGTATATCAGCATTCTACACCTATGTCGAAATGATGAACATCAAGTGGGACGGTTCTTCTAATATCACCGAACATATATCCAAGATCCGTGCAGCCGAGAAGAAGCTCAGCAGCATGAAACGAACCATAGATCAAGAATTCATGGCATTCACACTCCTTCATTCACTTCCAACTACTCCCAAATTCGAAACTCTGATAACAACGATCCTCAACTCCGTTCAGTCAAACAGTGTTATTTCCCTTTCCGATGTCGAATCCTGCCTCATGGCTCAAGATATATACAGCAAAGGCGAAGAGAGCACTAAAGCTGCAGTACAACCCAATGTCAACGAATCAGCAAACAAAACCACGCGATTCAAATCAGACAATGACTCTAAATTCAAACGGTGTTCTATCCACGGCAAATGCAATCACAAAACAAAGGATTGCAACACGTTAAAATGGGAGAGAAAGAAGGAATGGAGACGCAAGGACAAGGACAAACACAAGAAGGAAAAGAAGAAGAGACAACGTGCAAATCAAGTGAGCAGTCCTGGATCTGAAGACCAAAGTGATAGCGATGATGATTCAGACTCATCCAGTTCTTCTAGTCATGAAGAGAATTCAGCTCACTTCTCTGCTCAATCTGTAAATAGCCGATACATCACAAATAAACTCAAAGGATGAGTTTGGGCTTATTCTGCGTCTGAGGCAGATCATCCTGAACATACAATCCTTGCTGACACGGCCTGCTCCACTCATATGGTTCCCAACAGTAATTGGTTTGAAACAACCTCATACCAAAAACTAAAGTCACCACAAATGATTCGGTCCAGTGACAATTCGTCAGTTGAAGCGGTTGGAATTGGACATGTTCAATTCCAAAGCATTGTTGGTAAACATTGATATGAAATCATCCTCCGAAACGTGCTACACTTACCAAGTTTTAAACTTTCACTCATCTCCGTTGCACGGCTGATGGATGAATGGATGTGAGTTGAATTTACAAACAAAGGATGCACCATACAGTTAAACAAGCAAGTCATCGCAGAAGCAAAGCGAAATCAAAATCTCTATAAATTGAAGTGGTGTCCTGCTGCCAAACTGAACCAAGCACATGTTAGCATCGACATAAACTTGCTACATCGACGAATGGGTCATATTTCAACTGGTCGAATACAGCGAATGGTTCGCAAACGGCAGCTCAAGCACATCGACAAATTGACAGGAAAACCAGAATTTTGCGAACCATGCATCATGGGAAAGATGAAGAAACTTCCTTTTAAAAGGGGAAAACGACAGAAGACCACCAGAGCATTTCAAATAGTCCATTCAGATGTAATGGGACCAATCACACCAACTTCGCCAGAAGGCTACAAATACGCAATTACATTCACTGATGATTACTCTAGACACCCATTTGTGTACTTCATGAAGACGAAAAACGAAGCCATAATCATGTATGAAAGATTCAAAGAAGACATTTGGAATCGTTTTCATCAAGAAGTCGGTGTATTTTCATGGTCAGAAAACTTCATAGGTTTCCTTCGTACAGATGGTGGGGGAGAATATTGTGGTGAACAATTCGAACAATTACTTCGAGATGATGGTGTCGTACATGAAACAACAGCACCTGATACTGCTGAACAGAATGGCCTATCAGAACGAATGGGCCAGACTCTGGCTATCAGTTTGGTCGCCATGCTTATTGATTCAAATCTTCCCAAAACTTACTGGGTTGAAGCTATGAAAACAGCTGCACATGTGGCAGCACGAAGCCCTGCATCTGGGAACAAAGGAAAGATCCCACACAAGGTTCTTTATGGATGTCGGGTCGATCCTTCCATATTTAGACCATTCGGCTGCCCAGCATACTCTCTGATACCGAAGAGTAAGAGATCTGGAAAATTTTACAAACATGGAACAAAATGTGTTATGCTGGGTTATGAAGAAGGAAAAAAGGTTTACCGTCTGCTGGAACTTGAGACCAAAAAAATCATATGCAGCTGTCACGTGATGTTTGACGAAAGAGGGGAGATATCCAAGGTAGAATTACCAGGAGATCGTCAGTCAAATGCTTTGGAAGAGTATCGTGACATACTCCAATATAAGCAATTGACAAGTGGACATTCAGATGACGAACCCACTTTGCCACCAGCACTATTAATGCAAAATGGACTGGTCAATGCTGAGGACCTGTGACGAAACTCACCAGCCATATCTGCGTCAGTGGGAGCTAAGTTCAAGCAAGATAGGATCACACCTGTTACACCAAAGGAATCATTGATTCCTAGATTGAAGAAACAATCGGTAATCGTCCAATCATCCATTCCATCACCTATCTTGAGCCAACGTCAACCGCACGTTACAAATTGCAGTCAATTGCGACCGTGCCCTAAAACACCAGTCCTGGCTCAACAAGCGGGAGACATAAGAGACGCACGTATTGCAGCTCCACGCAAACCAAACATACCACCTATACAACGACCTGCATGAGAGCGACGTCCATACTACAAGAACACAACGTATCTTCGTAAGTTGCAGGAGCATTTGGAGAGATATCAAAGACGAATAGAGAGAAATACGTCACCTGAAGCGCATATCGAAGACCAGCCATCGAATGTCCCTGAGGTTGCCACCTTCGCTCAATTTGAGAGCATATCTCTAAATTTTGCCGGTGGATCCACAAGTCCAGATGAATTACCAAAGGATATACCAGAGGCAATTATTGGGATTGATTCTGGGAAGTGGAGAGCTTCAATTGAACGAGAATTGAACGGATTCATCGAAAACGATGTTTATGACGTAGTCCTCACTCCTAGAGGTGTCAAACCTATTCCCGCTAAGGCAATCTTCAAGATTAAAAGAGATCAGCATGGTAACATAAGCGATTACAAGACACGTATGGTAGTTCAAGGATTCAGACAGGAGAAAGGGGTGAACTACGATGAGGTATTCGCCCCAGTAGCGAACATCGAATCAATTCGAATCATTCTTGCGCTAGCCGCCAAATACAACCTTGAACTCGAAGGATGTGATATTGCTCAAGCTTACCTGAATGGAGAGTTAAATGAAGACATATATGTATCTCCTCCATCAGGTGTTGATATCAAATCTGGTCATTGCTGGAAGTTAAAGAAGTCGGTTTATGGTCTTAAACAAGCTGGACGCACCTGGAATAAAACCTTGGATCGCAAACTCACAGGCATGGGTTTTAACAGACTTGATGCTGAAACCTGCTTGTACGTGGTAAAAACAGGGCAGCAAGTTGGTAATATATGTGGATGACATAATCCTAGCGGTGAACTCAAAAGAATACGTTCAAGATGTCAAGGTCATGCTTTCGAGTACTTTTAAAATGCACGACCTTGGACCCCTATCCTGGATCCTCGGAATAGAAATAAACCGTGATAGAAAACAACGACTAGTCACATTATCTCAACGGCGATATCTACAAAAGGTGCTTGAACGATGTGGAATGTCAAATAATGATGTTAATCCTGTGAGCACGCCAATGGACAGTCACACTCATGCCATGGCAGATGATCCTGAGGATAACTCAGTTATTCCCGAAATGACCATCAATGGCGTACAAGTGTCTTATGCAACCGTAGTTGGCTCAATCATGTATGCGGTGGTCTGCACATGACCAGATTTATCCTACACGGTGGGAGTCCTCGGGCGTTATATGTCAAGTCCCAAGGCTGTACATTGGAGATTAGCAAAGAGAGCTCTAAGATACATAAAAGGAACATTGGATCTTGAACTCTGCTTTGATGGATCAGACGTCTCCCCAGATATGGATTTCCATGGATATTCAGATTTGGATTGGGGAGGTGATTCGGATATGTCTAGATCGACTTCGGGATATGTGTTTATAGCCTCCAAAGGCACGATCTCATGGTCCAGTAAACGACAAACCATGGTCGCTCTCTCAACTACAGAATCTGAGTACGTTGGGTTAAGCAATGCCGGTCAACACCTATTGTGGCTACGACTTTTCTTTGAAGACATAGGACAAGAGCAGAAGAAACCTACGGTGATCAATTGCGACAATCAGGCTGCAATCATTCTATCTCGTGATCCACAATTCCGAGCACGTACCAAACACATACAACGAAGATATCACTATATTCACGATGACGTTGTTGCATCTGGAAAAGCCGCCATGCAATACATTCCAACTGCAGACATGATTGCCGATATATTCACCAAAGCTTTGCCAAGAGAAAAGCATTGGAAATTCTTGAATGCAATGGGGTTGTGGCAATGTTTGAGTGGGAGTGTCAAGAAATGAATCCAAGTTTATTGACATATGACCATATCAGGAGTTACATAATACGCCCAGTGCCGCATACAAAAGGAGAATAGTCAGGCACTGGAAGTTTTTCTTTTCCCTCAGTCTTAGCATCACGAAGACTGAGGGTACGTAGACTCACCTATATTTCATTACCAATGTCTTATTTGATTTCATTGTAGTTCGTTCTGTAAAGGTATATAAATCTTAGTCTTAGCATCACGAAGACTGAGGTTCATTCTGTAAAGTTGCATGACAATACATTCCTCTTTCATTGAGCACAGACTCTCTCTATATGCAGACATTTACTGTTTCTACTAAGGCACCAATGAGGATTCATTAACTCTGTAGATTATGAGTATATATACACTAGTGTATAATCAGAAAGAACCAGAACCATATCTGCTGATTTGGTCTGTTTATGGGTAATCTAGCCTGCCAGACCTCATTGTTAAATACTGCATTTTACAGAAGTTATTTTGGACAGGGCTTATTGAATTATATATAACTCCATTATCCCAAATTTTCAAGGCTTAACTCGCAGTGGCTGAGGAGGGAGATCCAAAATACCTGGCAGTGGTGAACTTGTGATTATTCAGCAAGTTTCAAACTCCGCCTTGTGTACCCGAAACAGCTGTAAAAGTCATTTAAGAAACTCTTCCCCTCAGATAAATCTGGTGCCGAAGTCACAGCACCAGAACTTATATATCAATTGGGTGTGTAACACTCACTGTAAGGATGCTGTGACAGCCTTATGACAGAAGGATCACGTGATTAGATTAGGTTTTTCACACTTGCGCTCTCTCTCTTTTGGAACTAAAAACAAAACTTGCAATGATTGCAAGTATAACCTCTAGATTAGAATCTAAACAAAAAGAACCTTTGAACCTGTCTACACAGTGCGATAGTGAGGGTGACATCTGACACCCTTTCAGCCTGGGTGACTCTCTTGCTTGTCATGTCACACTTGTTACTTTTGCCATGATTCGCCTCAGCCTGAGTCAGCCACTGCAAGCTCAGCTTCCAGAGAACTGAGAGAAGGGACAGTGATAGTGATAGGTATTTTTTGATGCTTTGGACTAGGCATGAATACAAGGGAAAGAAGAGTACTAGGGTTAGTAGTAGTAGTAGTCATGTAGTTCGGGAAAGTGCTGCAGCTGTACAGCTGTCAGAACCTTCACCAAAAATAAATATATTTGATCTTAACTAAAATATAATTACAATCCTGATGCCGTCATGCTGGGTGAACAGGAAATCAAAACAAGTGTCGAAATGGTTGAAAAATCAAAATGACTCTGGAGTTGTTTTGATTTTTTGACCATTTCAATGATTTTGAAACCACCATCAAAATGACCATCAAAATGATGGCAAAACAACCATTGTGATATCCCCTAATGTTTTGAAAACTGTGAACTCAGGTAAGGTACACAATCAAGTTTAGGCTAGCCACTTGATAGTATTCAAGGGGATATCAACCAAGACTATTTTAATGGTGAACCCAATTAAGAGTTTCTACTCCAGTGTTCAAATAACACTATTACTCTGCAGTAATAATGCAATTCAAAGCACTTGTAGCAAGGCTACTAGTCTGGTCAGGATAATACTTGAAACTATGTGGAAGAGTGTACAGGGTTCCAATGCTTTGTTTTTACATGCAATATATGGGGAAAGCAGACTTAGACAACTAGGCTCAGGGTCACAACAATTGAATGGCTGTTCAACTGAAGGACTAAAAGGATAGCCAAGGATTGAGGAGCAAAAAGACAAGACCAACCCAGCAAGTTAAAACTAACTTGAGAGTTGATAAAATCAAGACTAACACAAACTAGTACCCAGGCAAAGGTCCTACAGACAACAGTGCCTAATTAGATGGAGAGTGGTAGCTGTGTGCTGACACAAGCTAGTAATCAAGCTAGGGTCCTACAAACAACGGAGCTTGATTGAATAGAAAGTGTACTGCACCCCAACACTAGATATTGATTAGACTTTGGCCCTACAAGCAACAAAGGCTAATCAAATAGTAGTGGTTGTTGTTGTCAACACAAGCTATTAATTTAACTTTGGCCCTAAGCTTCAATTACAGCTGTTTGCATTACATAAGGCATGCATCATTTTTGACTCTGCCCAAATGTTCCCTCCTTGCGAACACGATATCTCATTCATTTCTCAACAAAATGAGCTAAGAATTGGTGCAATAGAAGGAGAAAAAAAAGCTACTAGTGCATAGTATGTCAAGCCTGTTGAAACTTTGTATTTACAAGGTAGATTCAGAACAGCGAACTGATTTGGGCACCCTGTACTGCACACAGAGCTTTTTCAGTCACCACCATAAATCACTCATCAGAAAGCTGGTAAGGACTAGCAACTAAAGATGGAACACGATGGGGTATGCTCAAACATGGACGAATTGAACTTGAGAATTCAACTCTGCGCCAGTCATGGTCAATGAACCACCCCCACCCACACTTGCAACAATCATCCATTGTATCTCTGTCATTGCCTGCATTTGACAACCAGGCAGCCACAGCTGCAGCCACAGCCACACTGCTTCAGATAAAACAGTTGCTGTCATCCGTTCATGCCTCACTCCTTCCAAGCTATATGTCCAGTGGTTCCAGCAGTAGCACTCTACTGCATCTACAGACCGATTTTGTTAGGAGTGCGTGCCAGATTTGACGTTGGACTGTTAGGGTTCGCCGGATTTGACGTTGGGGTCGGATTTGGTCGGAGCTCTCCTTGACTGAGGTTGGTAGTCGCAATATTTGGAAATGCGCAGAAATACTGGATGACTCAGAAGTTGGAGATCCGAAGACTGATCTACATGGGCGTTGGCTTCAACTTATGGGTTGCACCCTCTTGGATTTCTAGTGCCCTGGTATTTCGGACTGAAGACCGGAGTGTTATCGGGTTTCCGATTGATCGGGTCTATTCAGAAGGTCAGTGCCAATGATGCATTGAGACTTATCGGAGATGAGCGGGGGCTTTGGGTATTTGGAAATGGAATAGTTAATGTGGAAAGGTAGGGGTAATGATAAATCAATATCGAGTAAAGACTAGCTTTTCTGGAAGGCGAGTGTAATCAAGGAGGGTTTGGGATGTCAGATGAGGTAGGGTTGGAATGATCGGAATGATTGGAGTGGTCGGAATGATCGGAATAGTCAGAATACCGAACAAGGTTTGAAGGCCTTATTGCAGGTAGAAGTTTGGAGCGACGAAGTGTAATAAAGGTTGAATGATAGAGGATGGGTGGGGTATGTCAAGATGTTACGAGTTATATTGGAATAACAAGTTGAGGTAACGAGATATGAAGGATGCAAGATGTGAAAAGGGTATAAGATATATGATATAAGAGATAGAAGGTGATACGAGAGATAGTGATACAAAAGGTAGTGAAGCAATATGATTTACAAGCTAAAGAAACTTTGATGAAGAGAAAACATATTTAAGACATGTGGGATTCTGAAATCGGACATGGAAGGTAAGGGTGCGTGATACGGAGTTCCGAAATCGGAGTGAATACAGGAATCAAGATAAGACGTATGGGGATAATATCAAGATAGAGCCGTGAATAAGAATAATAATGGGGACATGTCGGAAATAAGTGGAAAAGGGCTTATCGGAATATGTAAAACATTGGAATAACACGAGTCGGATCTGGGATCTAACAGTATCTCCCTTTTACGGCTGAGCCCTCGAGGCTGATTACGCTATTGAATACCGTGGGAATTTTTGGGTGTCAGTTATCCGTAAAGGCTGAGATCTTGGATCAGACATATATATAGGAGAAAATGCTTTGTGAAAATGCTTTGTGAAAATGCAAATCACTTTTGATCCCCTACCACCACCACCCAAGCCAAAATGCCATTGCGTTCCAAGTCGTTGTTGCCCACCCGCTCCGTCATTGAAGTCAGCTCCGGCGAAGAACTCGCCACCGAAGTGAGGGAGTATGAGCGGAGGAGGGCAGAGTTGGAGGCCAAAATGCGGAAAAGGGCGAAGGTGAAGCGGGAGAAGCAGGAGAGGGAGGTGGCGGAACAGTGGGAGCGGGAGCAGAAGGAGAAGGAGGAACGGGAGCGGAAGGAGCAGGAAGAAAGGGATTGGAAGGCAAAGGAGAAGGAGGAGGCAGATCAGAGGAAACGGAAGGGGGAGGTGGATCGGTGGAAAGCTGAGTTGAGGCAGGTGGTGCGGGAGGAGTTGAGGCAGGAGGAGGCCTGACTCAAAATGGTTTCAGTAAGTCGGATTTTTTCTATGTGCTGATTGACGGATTGACAGAAAATCAGATTAGCTGGAGAAGGTCAACCGAGAACAGAAGGTCGACCGAAATCCGAAAGGTGGCTCGAAATTCGTCGGAGGCCGCAAACGGCATCTTGAGGACGTGTGGTTGGAGGCTGACGACTTCGACGATAGGTGTGTGCTCTGTTGGATGCGGGGGTTGGAGTGCGTTGATGAGGAGCGGAGAACTGGAAAGTTGCAGAAGCGGGCCTGCATTCGGTGTCAGAACGACCGGAAGAAGTGTACAAGGCCAGGCGATGCAGATTTCACGGCGGAGATGGCGGGCAAGTCGTCATTACCGGCGTCCAGGCGGGTTTGGGTGGAGAACACAGAGGCCAGACCAGAACCGGCGATGAAAAGGCGTCAGGCGGAAGCGGTTGTGGATCGGGATGGGGTGGCGTCGTCAGGGAAAGGTAAAGGAAAGGAGCAGATGACGGAGGATGATGTGGAGGATGAGGCAGAGGATGCGGGGCTCGCAGCGAAGGTCTGCGGACTCCGAAAGACGATCCATTTCCTCACGAAGTGGCTCTGCTACAATGTGGAGGGGATGGTGACCTTCAACGAATCATTGAAGAAGTCGCACAGGATCACGGAAATCAAGTTCAAATTCCGGAAGAAGTGGTGGGAGACATACCACGGGGCATTGGTACCGCAACCGGAGTTGGGCTCGGAAGCCGGGTTGGAGAATGAGGACGGAAACGTCAGGCCGCAACTGAAATCAGAGAAGGCGGCGGACAAGGGGAAAGGGAAAGTGAAGGAGGCAGATGATGTTGGGATGGACGTCAATGTTGTCCCAGAGATACCGGAAAAGGAGGTTCCGGAGGAGGTGGAAATCAGCCAGAAACTGGAGGCGGAAATTGGCCAGGAACTGGAGGTGGGAATTGGCCAGGAGGTGGTGAATCTGGGAGATGCAGATTTGGAGAAACAAGTGGAGGAGGAATTGGGGAAAACGGCGGGGCTTGACCTGGAGGTCAATGGGCCGGAAGAGGAAACGATGTAGTGAATAGGAGTCGGAAGGGGGAAAGTAATATAAATAAATCAGAGGAATTTTGGTGAAGTAATGTAGAAGGGTTTAGACAATGAAGTTATTTCTTATTGGTTTAAGATCGGAAAAAAATGAAACGATCGGAAAAACGGAAAGCTCGGAACAATGGAAATGATTAGATCAATGAAAATGATCGGAAAAATGGAAAAATTGGAAAGATGAGAAACAGTGAATCAAGGATGTTTGAAGTTCAAGGGTGGTGTCGGAGAACCGGGGAAGTTGGAACTGGACGAATGTTGGGATTGACTCAGGATTGGGATTGGACGTGTAAGAATCATAAAGAAGTTGAGAGGGTTGGAATATCGGGATGTGAACGGTCATAGATGTCAAAGGAGTTCCGGAATTGCGGGATGTAAATAGTGACTTAGGAGGAACGAAAAATTGAAGCATTGGGTTGGAAGTTGTCGGAAAAAGATCGGAGTCAGCCTAGGGGATTGCAATGGGTAAATTGTCAACATAGTGGCTACTCCCCCTTTAAGGTAGACGTCCCATTGTCTACCTCAAGCGTTGGAAGGTCGGTAAGGAGTTGGAGTGTCGGAGGACCGAAGGATTCATCGGAAATGTATTGGCTTTTCTAAGGAGATGAACGGTGTCTTCTCGGAAAATTTCTCAATAGTGGTCTTGATGTTGTCTGGTTGAAATCGTTGTAATCACGGATTTCCTGAGAAATTAGAGAATATCGGAAGTTTGGACTTGAAGGAGAACAAGAGGAGTGAATCGTAAGTTTTTGGATATTCAGAGAAGTGTTTGCAGGGGAAACAGAGTAAGGAAAATGTGTAGGGAAGAAAAGGGTGTTGGAAAGATAGGAATTTGAAATGTTCTGGTGGAGTTGTGGGTTGTTTTCGGAGACATTGTTAAGGTACTTGATATTCGGCCTGGAATATTGTCCTAATGGTTGAAGGGTCGGAATCGGAAACGTGAGTCGGAGGATGTACGGATGGTGCATTCATGGATATGAGGGGTTTAACAGCACCTTTCGAAGGAGATCATTATTGTTTCTGAAGGCGGTTTGTCGGTTATTGTCCCATAACGTGGAAATCGGTGTTGATGACTAGACTTAGAGTCAGAGTAACTGCGTTGTATCTTGAATAGTTGGATTCAGAAGTCTGGAATTTGGAGGTCGTAAAACTAAATCTTGGACATGGAAGGATGTCTTTGAGGAAGATTTGGCGTTCGGGTTTGGAGATCGTCCTGGAGTGTTCTTGAGGAAGTACAGACGTACTGTGCGGAATGTATCGGATGAAATCCTATAGCTAGAGTCTCGTTAATGTTCTCGAGGTGGTTCTGGCAGAACTAGATGTAAGGAAAATTATTTTTCCAAAGTGAGATTCTCTCCCTCCGATAGGTGTGATCTTGTCGGAGTATGTAGTGGAATATTGATGATCACTTGTTGGGAATTGGAAGAATCAATGTAACGGATTTTCCTATCGGAAATGCGCCGACGTTTCCACATCGTTGTTGTGAGTTGAGGTTTCAACAAGCATTGATGTTGGACGTTTATGGTGGGTCGGGGGATGTCGCAGTGAAGTCGGATTTCGGAGATTTGGAAAAACACAGATTGCAGGTTTCCTGAAGACATGTCATAGAATTAAGTCTTCTTGTTGAGGAGTGCGGAACTAGGTACTACCCAATACCCTGTCAATCAACGGATTGTAGTGGGTGGGTTAGTGGTGTTCCCAGCACATCGGAACAATTAGAAACAAGTGTTGTTATATGTAATGTAATAGTGACTGGATTTTTTGCTTGACGGGAGGACGTGATTGGCGTGGATCACCTACTGGGTGTTGCAACATAATGTCGTTGGTGACAGAAAGGACAGAGACCGGCGGAAAGCGGGAATCCGAAAGGATGGTGTTTAAACCTAATGATCGGTCGAAACTGTTTGGAAGGGTGATATTCAGAGTTTAGGTGGAATTGTTGGAAGTACAAAGGGTGTTTTCGGAAAGTGTCTGTGATGTTCTCGGTAAGGCACAATGAGATGTGAATGCGGATTCGTGCTTGAGAGTCTTTGAGCTGTCAGTTTTGGGGATTCGGAAGGTCCTCCAAAGGGATCGTGATGTCGGAATCACTTATCGTGACAGTTGTGGCCTGGGATTTTGCTTTCCTGAAGAAGGATGATGACCTCAGGCATTCTTTCACCTTATGACCAGGTTTTCCACAGTAGAGGCATAACTTTTGATCAATGCGTCATTGTCTCTCCTGTAGTACTAACTTGCTGTCTTGTCTGAGGATGTTGGAAAGTTTCGGTGTTGGCAAAGTCGGGGTTTGGTCGGAAATTGCTGCCATGTATTGTGAGTCATTATCACAAGGATGGTTGGAAGTCGCATTGTCAATGCCACTCAGAATTGGGTCAGATTTGAAGTCTTTGTTTGTGAGGCACTTGTTGGAAAGACTGGGGTACTTGTGAATGTTCGATGGGTTGATGACATTTTTGGTAGATCTGTTGGTGTCGTCCAAATCGAGTGTTTGAATTTGGGTGTCAGAAGACATTATATAAATCAAGAGTGTTAGCTTGTAAATACTGTTAGGAACGTGTGCCATATTCGACATCGGACTGTTAGGGTTCACTGGATTTGACATTGGGGTCGGATTTGGTTGGAGCTCTCCTTGACCGAGGTCGGTAGTTGCAATATTTGGAAATGTGTGGAAATACTGGATGACTCGGAAGTCGGAGATCCGAAGACTGATCTACATGGGCGTTGGCTTCAACTTATGGGTTGCACCCTCTTGGATTTCTAGTGCCCTGGTATTTCGGACTGAAGACCGGAGTGTTATCGGGTTTCCGATTGATCGGGTCTATTCAGAAGGTCAGTGCCAATGATGCATTGAGACTTATCGGAGATGAGCGGGGGCTTTGGGTATTTGGAAATGGAATAGTTAATGTGGAAAGGTAGGGGTAATGATAAATCAATATCGAGTAAAGACTAGCTTTTCTGGAAGGCGAGTGTAATCAAGGAGGGTTTGGGATGTCAGATGAGGTAGGGTTGGAATGATCGGAATGATTGGAGTGGTCGGAATGATCGAATAGGAATACCGAACAAGGTTTGAAGGCCTTATTGCAGGTAGAAGTTTGGAGCGACGAAGTGTAATAAAGGTTGAATGATAGAGGATGGGTGGGGTATGTCAAGATGTTATGAGTTATATTGGAATAACAAGTTGAGGTAACGAGATATGAAGGATGCAAGATGTGAAAAGGGTATAAGATATATGATATAAGAGATAGAAGGTGATACGAGAGATAGTGATACAAAAGGTAGTGAAGCAATATGATTTACAAGCTAAAGAAACTTTGATGAAGAGAAAACATATTTAAGACATGTGGGATTCTGAAATCGGACATGGAAGGTAAGGGTGCATGATACGGAGTTCCGAAATCGGAGTGAATACAGGAATCAAGATAAGACATATGGGGATAATATCAAGATAGAGCCGTGAATAAGAATAATAATGGGGGACATGTCGGAAATAAGTGGAAAAGGGCTTATCGGAATATGTAAAACATCGGAATAACATGAGTTGGATCTGGGATCTAACAGATTTTCAATACTATGTACATGCAGGCACGAGCAGCAGCAGCAACAGCAGTGCTGCACTGCTGCCATATCTCTGTTCCACCCCTATCCCCCACCTACCCACACAGTGTCCCCTCTCCTGTATTCCCCAGCCTATGCCCCCCCCATTGTCGCTGTGGAAAAGGAAGTGGCCTGATGCTGTTGAGAAGAGCAAGCACTGAGCGGTAGAGATGCGTATCAACGTGGAGGGGTTGGATATTGAGGTTGACATAGGCAGGTGAGGGCAAAGGCATTGTGCATTGTATCTGTGGGTTTGATGGTAAGTGCACCATGTATTTCTATCCCCCAATGCTCATTGCTCCCCAGTCAATGATGGATTCGCCATCCAATGTGACTGCTGCAATGTCTGGCAGCACACGGCATGCTTTGTGATCACAAGGGACACAGTCCCAGAGCTGCATTTGTGTGAGTGGTGCAATGGGTGAAGCATGGATTGGGAAGTCGCAAAGAGGGTGCAGGAGGCACAATTGGGAGTCGGTGGAGGGGTGAGTGTGGGTTTGGGATGGGGTGGGGCCAAGAAGAGACGTGTGGGGAGTCTGAGAATTGAGAGGAAGGGAAGGGGCAGCAAGAGAAGGAAGGTGTCAAGTGCTGCTCAGCTGCCACAGACACAGCCAAGCAGGGATGGTTGTGGGTCCAGGCAGAGCAGCACATCCAGCAGGAGGGGGCATCAAAATGAAAAAGAGGACACTGACCCTGCCTGCCCACAGCCAGCCACCCCTAATCCTGCTGCCTGCATTCCTCACACCCACCCACATGGACCAATACATCCCCATCACACATGACATTGTCCACCCTACTGCACCCTCCCCTGTGCGCCTTTGCATGTACCTGGCATGGTGTCGCAGTGTTCTCCACTCCTGATGCTACCACCAATGACCTTGCTGATCTATCCCCCATCATGTCATGTGTTCCTGCCCCGGAGGATAATGTCAACAGCCAGCCACCCACGTTCCGCTCCCCGCTCCTGCCACTACTCTCCCCTCCCTCCTATCCACCCACATACACTCTCCATGCCCTCTGCCCCATTGCATGCACATCCTACATTGTGGCCTACACATGTGCCCTCACCCCAGGCAGGATGTACCTCAGTGAGCTGACAAGCCTGCATGTGCAGGTGAGTGGCCATGGTGGATGTGTTGATAGCCTGACATTGATGTTGCTGCAGCTTGGCATCCTGAAGCAAGGTGTCCACCTCATTCCACCACTGTTGGAGCTGTGTCTGGGTGTGAGGGAAGGTGAGTGCGGAGAATGTGGTGTTGAGGCCAGTTGTGTGGGCAGGTGGGGCAGGTGTGGGCAAATTATTGTTGAATTGAATTGTAACATGCTTGGTTCACATTTAATGCATACATTATGGGCCCTTGCATTGATCAAGATAGATTTAGCTAAGGATATGTGGATAACATCTGTTATAGTAAGCATAAGGGGAAGTAATACTTAAAAAAGATATAATTTCCATGCAGTGCAGAGATGAATTGGTTCACACAACAGGTTTTATGATTTGTCTGGAATGACGTAATTTGAGATTTTTGAAAATACAAATTTTCAACAGTCTTGACATACCATGCACTAGTAGATTTTTTTCCCTATTGCACCAATTCTTAGCTCATTTTGTTAAGAATTGAGTGAGAAATTGTGTTTGCAAGTCATGAACATTTGGGCAGAGTCAAAAACGATGTGCACCTTATGTAAAGCAAACAGCTGTAATTAGAGTGGTGATAGCCAACACAAGCCAGCAATTGATCTTTGGTCCTACAAACAACAAAGAGTCAATTGGTTAGAAAGTGGTGGTTTTCTTACACAAACTAGTAGTTTAACTCTGGCCCTACTATAAGGGCAACCTCTGAAGTGAGTGGAAGCTCACACTCAAGCCTGGCAGATGGGAATCCAAAGATATATTAACCTATGAGGATCTACAAATGAAGGTGCATATCTGGCAGATGGGAATCCAAAGAGAAAAGCCTAGGGATCTCACCGACGTAGCTACCCAATTAGGAAGGAGGTCCAAGACTACATAGGACAAGAAGACGCTTCAGGGCTGGGACAGCACCTGCACAGAAAAATACTATTGAATGAAGGCTAGTTCTGGGATAGAAGAGAGGATGGAATATAAGGAATTATTATTAGGAAAGAGACCCAAGTTCCCCCCCCTTCTAGAATGTGACAACCCAACACATAAGCCTATGGGCACCCAAACCAACCATGAACCCAAGATGTGAACCTCTTCCAGTGTTTGGATGACTGTTTAGACTTAATGAAGTCCTTTGGAACATATCCATAGCAGATCTCAGTTTCACCCTCCGTACCATGCTCCTTTACATCCCAGAATGTCCTGAGCTTGACATGATGCCAACCATTAGATGGGGTGTAATCAGCATCAAAACCAAGGACAACAAATGGGGAGTGAAACATAGGGTCAAAGATGTCTATGTAATCATTGATCTTGTATGGAGGGTGGGTCACAAAAATTTGAAATAGACCAGCAGGGGATTCTACTGCAAGAGGATAATACTTCCTTTTGATGATATGGGGTGGTGGTTTGAATAAGTGAGTATCAAGAAGGGAAAGTTTGCGTGGGAGTCCAATGTGAGCTTCATCGATGTCACATTGCTTAGTAAGTGTTTCCAAGGCAATGGAATTGTGGGAGGTGGGATTGGTGGACATAGTTATCTGATGTGAATCATGTGATGGAAAGATAGAGGGAGTGTGGTGACAAGATGTCTGGCAGATACTGAGGCTGCATAGTGGGTGATGATGGTCAGGAGGGAGAAATTTGATGATAGATGCGCAACACGGAGGCATTTTATATCATGGGATTTATTTGCAACCCTGTACACTTAAACCAACTGGGGGTATAGGTGGATTTTTCCAGAAGGTGTCAAAATCTGCTCTGTGAATATGATGGGGAGCCCCAGGGTGATGACAATGGAAGGCCATGACAAGGTCAGGGGCTGCTATATCTTTCTCTGGAATCCACTCATCCTGCTTGTATCCATACCCCTTCCATCTAACCTTGTACTCCAGCCTATTACGATGGAACCAGCTGTCCAATATTTCCTCAACTTCATAGTGCTCATCTTCTCTAACAAGCACTGGGGGTGGTGGTGGTTGAGCCTTCCTGCCTGCAATTGGGTCTGGAGGTGCAGGGAGGAGCTTGACCACAGGGAAGACAGGGTGTAGGTGACTCATAGGTTTTGGAAGATGAAGGTGGTAAGCATGAGTGCCAACCTTATGTTCCACTATGAAGGGACCTAAGTTCTGATGTGACAGTTTCTTGGAAGGGCGTGTGGTGTTGATGTCACTGGCATCTAGGAATACCTTATCACCAGGAACAAAGGTAGGGGTTGGCTCGCGACGACAATTGTAGTAACAAGCCATGTCTTCCTTGGCCTTCACTAGGGCAGCTCGTGCTCCAGACTGGGAGTCAGCCATCTGTTGCTTGAACTCATTCACAGCTTCTTTCCTGCATGGCTGTTGATGGGGTTCAAAACCCATGTGTGGGTGGCAACCAGAGCAAGCATGAATCAAGTCTCTTTTGTGGATGAGTGGACATGGTTGTTGTACTGGAACTCTGTGAGGGGCAGGAGGTCATCGCAGTCATCCTGTCACTCATTCACAATAGACAGAGATATTGCTCAAGCTCTTGGTTGACATGTTCTGTCTGTCCATCAGTCTGTGGGTGGTATGCAGTGGAGGCAGCTACTTCGATACCCAGGAGTCTGTATACCTCATGAGTGAACTCACTGAAAAACTGTGTACCTCAGTCTGAAACCACACGGAGGGGGAGACCATAGTGCCTACAAACATGATCTCAGAAGAGGCGAGAGGCTCCTAATGCTGTTATGGTGGTCAATGTAAGGATCAAGTGAGAACATTTGGATAAGGAGTCCACAACAACCATCACTGCATCATACCCATGCAAGTCAGGGAGTTCAACAATGAAGTCAACACTGACTGTCTCCCAGTGCTGTTCAGGCACCTCTAGAGGGTGTAGTTCTCCAATGGGCATCTGATGCTGAGCCTTTGTACGTAGGCATAGGTCACATGTCCATGTGTAGTTACCAATGTAGTGAGACATGTGAGGCCACCAATAGTTCCAAGAGACAAGCTCCAATGTCTTCCAACGTCCAGCGTGGCCAGCAATGCAAGTGTCATGATGTTGGGAGACAATTTGATGTCGCAGGTCCTTTCCACAGAACAATAGTGTACCATCCTTCTCATTCCACTCTGAAGACACCACTGATTTCCCAGTAGTCTTGCAAAGCTCCTTTGCAGCACGTGGAACTGACTCTTCAAGTTCCCCTTCCTTAGTGCCATTGTGAATGTCCCTCATAATGTTATGCTCCTCACCCACCAACTCCAGCCCCTCCAATGCACAAATAACAAAGAGTTCCAGTTGAAGCAGTACCAGGTTCTCATTGTCATTTGTGCCTGTACCATGGTCAGGACAATGGGAAAGTGGATCTGACTTGCCCATTGTGCTGCCAGGGTGATGGTGTAGGTCAAAGTCAAAATGAGACAAGTAGAGAGACCAATGAGCTTGGCAACAGTTGAGCTTCTTTGCAGTGTGAAAGTACTCAAGATTTTTGTGGTCAGTCAAAATCTCAATACAATGTTTCACCCCCTCAAGGAAGTGTCGCCATTCTTCAAGGGCATGAATGATGGTGAGCATTTCCTTATCATGGATCTCATAGTTGCGCTCAACCAAACTAAGACTCTTTGAATAGAAGGCTATAGGATGCCATTTGCCATCACTATGGGACTGTTGAGAGAGAACTGCACCAGTTGCAAAGTCTGGGCTGTCTGCCTCAACACAATATGACAGGTTGTCATCTGGGAATGCAAGGATGGGTGCAGATGTCACCATCTGTTTTATGGTGTTGAAGGCAGTCTGTTGGGATGGTCCCCATAGCCAAGGGATGTCCTTGTGAAGCAGGTCAAACATTGGGCAGGCATGGTGTGAGAACTTCTCAATGAAATGACAATAGAAATTTGCAAAACCAAGGAATGACTGCACTTCTTGTTATTGGGAGTTGGCCACTCAGCAACACCTGCAATTTTGACTGGATCCATCTCCGCCTTTCCATATGAGATGATGAGGCCTAAATATTTGATTTTGGTCTTATCAAAGTCATACTTGTCAGGACGTAAGTAGAGCTTGTGATCTCTGAGACATTGTACCACCCTCTGGACAACTTCATGATGCTTCTCTAAGTCCTCTGAAAAGATCAGAATGCCATCCAGATAAATGCACACGACTCCTTCAGCAATGAGATCATGATGTCATTCATCATGGTCTGGAAGGTGGCTGGGCTGTTGGTGAGGCCAAAAAACATCACTAGAGGTTCAAATAGTCCTCTATTTGTCCTGAAGGCTGCTTTCCATTCGTCACCCTCCTTGATTCTGACATTGTTAAAACCCCAATGGACATCAAGCTTAGTGAAGTAGTGGGCACCCTGTAGGCTGTTTACAAGGTCTGAAATCAAGGGAAGAGGGTAACAGTTTTTGATCATCATTGCATTCAACATACAATAGTCCTGGACAAACTGCAGGGACCCATCTTTCTTTTTGACAAAGAAACTGGTGAGGCCATTGCACTGGAAACAATCGAGGTGTCCTGAGTTGGGGAATGCTTGGGACATCCTATGGAAAGCTATCATGTTAACATTGTGTATTAGGGCATCTCATGAGTACCACCATACCTGCAGATATACCTGTACTCTTGAAAAAATGGGGAGAACAGATATGAGATTTGGTCAAACATTTAGACATAAATACTTGCAAGTACATGTAGAGTACAGATACACCTGTGAAAAATCAGCAAATATACCTGCAGATATCTGTGATACCTGTGAAAAATGGAAAGTACAGATATGGCTTTTGGTGACCAAAATACTTGCAGATATGATACTCACAAGTACAGGTATGTACTCGTGAGATGCCCTATTGTGTATGGACTTGTAACATGCTTGTTTTATTTAATATGGACTAGATATGTTTCAAAGCTAGACATACATGGAAAAATTAAAATGTTCATATACAGTTGTTCACAAGTAGATTATATAATCAGATACCACTTACTGTAAACCACACTACATGCAGACACCAATATTGGCTCAGTCTGACTGGTGTGAACATAGTAGTGTAAACTCTTTACACTTTTTTGACTGCCAATACACATTGGTAGCTTTGCGATAATATAAAAGATCAACTCAATCTTTTTAAAACCAAACCGATGAGTTGAACACTCGCTGGAATCCATAGAAACAGTAAACCGTAGGTTTACTGTTGATTCTTCTAACTCAATAGAAGAACACCACTGAGTGGCAGATATATCAACAGATCTATGGCTTTAATGAAAACGCAAAGCCCTTTGAGCATCTAGATCTGGAGAGGATCCAGATACATCTGGAGCCACAGTGAGGGGCTCCGAGACTAGAATGTTGCCTGCCCATGACATGGACAGACAGACAGGAATGTTGACAAAAATCACCAGTCCTTGTGCACCTACAACACCCATAGCTTCCAACTCTATGAGTCGAAAGTGAGTATCAGCTGATCTCAGGAGATCAGCACTGGAGGAATCGGAATCGGACAAGTTATCTTCCATTAAGAAAACAAAAAGAACTTCGACACAGTTGAAGTTATGTTCGTCTCTTGAGAAATCAAGAGAAGTGCTGACTAGTGACATGGATAACTTGCCAGGACTGCAAGTGTCCCAGCTACCCAAGGTTCAGGAATATTGCAAACTGCAAAGTTTGTTGTCCCAAACAGGGATGACAGAATGTGGGTCTGCATGCCAGGAGGAAGAAAGCTGACAATATGAGCATACATCCGGGCATATCACCTGGATGATTACAGCCCTCAAAGAGAGCCGTAGACACCTAGATACTATGCATCAAGTAAGCCAATGAGTGGTGGAAGCAGCTCATGCAGTGGACAATGCTGCAAACCAACTCCAAGGTTTAGGAGATGGTATGGAACTGTTAATACAGTCCCTGGAAGAGGAGGTGCAAGGGCCTCTACATGGAAAGGCCCCTGAATGTGGAAACAATCCCCATAGGGATCGTGAAGTTGACCAAGAGGGCAAAAAGGCTCATAAGAAATGAGACAGACAGAGGATGCCACCTCTGTCTGGTCCAAGCAACAGAAATTTTCCTTGTGAAGTGAGTGCTACCCTTGAACAGGATAGCATCAGTATGCTCCAGCATACTGAAGAAGAGACAGATTGCGAGCTGGAGGCTCAGGATAGAGAAACTATCTGCAAAGGAATTCACAGATCAAAAAGGACTTACAATGAGCAAGAAGTGCTTAACGCAGTGACCCAACAGTCACTGCAAGAGATGATGAAGTCTAATGCTGACAGTGTCAGTACTACGACTAGCACTCACGTTAGTCTTGAACATGAGTTTGATCACTGGAATAGGATCAAACATAAGGTAGGGTGATGGAAACTCCATGTGCTAGAACTCCATGTGAAACACCTGGATAATTTAGTAGAGGAGGCATACATTGCCAGAGTTGATGGTGGGGCCTTTGACAAGCTGATTGAAGCAGCACAAGTAGCTCGATCTGCCCTCAGCAGCAGTCATAGACTGAGGGATGCATACTTAATGGCTGACAAACATCAACCATTGTCTCAGACCGACAAGGACACTGTCAATCCACCAGTGCAACAGGATGTGGGTAATAACTTACCCTGCCTGCACAGGCAAATACAGGCAATAATACTGCATGCTGTATCACTAGCAGTGACAGATCCTGAACAGAGAGTTCAGGAGGTAGCAGGAGGACCATCTACCTATGTAGATGGAGTTGCAAAAATGGTGCAAGATGCCTTTGAGAAGCACAAGGACAGCAAGCCTGACAAGTCCATGCTTGTAAAATCCAGAGTAAAGCTACCTCACCCAGCAGAATATGCTGGGAAAGCAGATCTCAAAGAATTTGAGAACTTCGTCTCAGGAATCCTGAGATGGCTAGGCATGAATAGTCTACTGGGTCCATCCAGCATGGAACTCCAGTTGAATTATTTGGGCACTTGCCTTAAAGGTGAGGCATTAGACTGGTATGCCTGAAACATCAAGTGTCATGATCAAGTCATAATGGACTGGACTCTTGAGAGTGCAATCACTGTATTACAACAGCGATTCCTACATGCACTCATGTGCAGGCATAAGTTCAACACAATTGTGCAAGGAACCAGAACCGTTCAGGAATTACTGAACAATATTATGAAGTATGCAGCGTGGATGATACACCCACCTGACAAGTACACAATCTGTAAACGGTTCATAGCAGTGCTTTGAGAAGTGCAGCATCATGAAGTCCTAAAACTAGGCTACACAACAGAATTCAGTTCAATAACTGAATTGTATGAAGCTGCAAAGGCTGTTGAGGATGCATCCCAATATGACATCAGGTTGCCCAATATGGACCTAGCAGCACTCACACACTGCAGGCAAAGCTAACCTCAACGAATAGTTGAAGTCATGCTATGCTGTGCCAAGCTCATCTCAAGCTCCCAATACAGGAGCTGCCCAGCAACAAAGCAGACAACATATCATCTGCCTAATGCTCAACTTCGAGTAGAGACGAGACCGAGTGTACCCCAAACAGGTGTATGCTACACAGAGAGCAGGAGCAGGAGCAGGAGCTCCTGCCACTTCTTGCCCTCCACCAAAACCTGGAGGTTCCAGAGGTCAAGGATGTAGCATGGAGATGACATGCTATAAATGTGGACAAGTCAGGCATATCAAGCCCAATTGCCCACAATGGAAAAACAAGCTGCACATTGCAGGTGCATGGCTAGAAGAAGTGGTTGAGCACTCCTTGAGTGCTCAAGAAGGGGATAAGGAGCCACAATGTGGAAAATTAGATGAGTGAATGGATGTCAAGGATGACCATGAGAGTGAAATTGACGAACTACACTGTAAACAAATCAAGGTGTCCTGAGTCAGGGAATGCTTGGAACATCCTCTGGAAAGCTATCATGTTCACATTGTGTATGGACTTGTAACATGCTTGTTTTATTTAATATGGACCAGATATGTTTCAAAGCCAGACATACATGGAAAAATTAAAATGTTCATAGCATGTACTCCATATTATCACAGATTGTTTTGTGAATGCACTAGAAAAGGCCATATTGTGAACACATTCTGTGACTATATGGAATACATGCTATCACTGGAGGCAAACAACAATTTTCTGAGTCAGAAAATCTTCCAGAAAATCTTCAGAATCTGCCATGTTTCCTGAGGATTTTCTGGGGACAGAAAACTGCTAAAAAAAAACCTATGGTTTTTAGAGAGTTTTCTGTTCCCAGAAAAACTTCATGAAATTCTAGAAATGTGCCCCAGAAAATCATGCAAGAAATACTTGCCAAAACTAATGATTTTCTGAGTCCAAGAAACTTAGAGAATATTGTGGATTTCCACAGGGTTTTCTGCAACTAGGAAAGCTTGTGAAAATCTTGCAGAGAACCATGGTTATTTAACAGTTTTCTGATCAAGGAAACTCAATAAATGAGTTTTTTGAACCAGGAAATTGTCAGGAATCAGAAAACTGTTAAATAACCATGGTTTTCTGCAAGGGTTTCTTCAAGATTTTCTGAAAATTTTAGCAAGCTTTCCTGGTTGCAGAAAAATCTGTGGAAATCCCCAATATTCTCTAAGCTTCTTGGACTCAGAAAACCATCAGAAAATCATTAGTTTTAGCAAGTATTTCTTGTACAATTTTCTGGGGCACATTTCTAGAATTTCATGAAGTTTTTCTGGGGACAGAAAACTCTCTAAAAACCATAGGTTTTTGAGCAGTTTTCTGTCCCCAGAAAATCCTCAGGGAACATGGCAGATTCTGAAGATTTTCTGAAATATTTTCTGACTCAGAATATTGTTGTTTGCCTCCAGTGGATGGAGCGACAGAATGAGCAAATAGTTCTGTAGGGCAAATACTCCGCACAGTAGTGCAGAGTGATCAGAAGGATTGGGCCGAGAAATGCCCAATGGTAGAGTTCGCACTGAACAGCTCAGTCAGTGCAACCACAGGAAATGCACCGTTTGAATTGAACAGTGGATACTTGCCCCGTATCGGGCAGGTACTATCAGTGGATACTACATTCAGAGGAGTACGGCAGTTCACACAACAAGCGTTGTGGAACCTGATTGATGCTCATGATGCAATCATTGCAAGCCAAGTACAGCAGACAGATACTGCTAATATCAGACACCATCAAGGAACGACATACGAAGTTGGACAGCTAGTATATCTGTCTACAAAGAACCTGTCCTTACCTAAAGGACGGGCAAAGAAGTTAGTGCCCAATTATATTGGGCCGTATCCAGTTATAGAAGTGGACAATTCCATTTCTACTGTGAAACTTGAGTTACCTTCAGAGCTCACGGCTAGGAGGATACTACCAAAGTTTCATGTGAGTCTAATCAGACCACATATACCCAATGATGACGAACTATTTCCTCGTCGTGACGTAAATTATATGTACAACTTTGGGAAAGAGGACAAACCAGAATGGTTCGTAGATGAGATTCTGGCTCATCGTTGGACTAGTAACTCCAGATTGGAGTTACAAGTAAGGTGGACATTAGGAGATGTCACCTGGGAACCACTCTCTGCATGCAGAGAGTTAGAAGCGCTAGATGCTTATCTAGAGCTAAGGGGAGTTAGGAAGCCACAAGAGCTTCCTAATTGTGCCTCACAGTTCGTGTCAGCGATTCGTGCGACATGATGTTGTCACGTGACGTTACGGGTGCACATGCTTTGAATTTTAGCAATGCTTTTATCACCACTTAAAGGCTCTTTGCCACCCACTCCCACACTCGCACCAGTGCAAGTGTATCAGCAAGACTACCCATGAATGCTGAAGCGTCCCATATACCTCACTCAGCAGAGGCACTCCCTAGTGCCTCTGAGCAATTCGCTATGCTCCAAAAGGAGCAAAGCTGGACAGTGCATGGCATCAAGGATGCCATCGCAATCGTCCATTGTGACTCCTGCCAGGAGTGCAACGCGTACATGCAGCACTTGCTGCAAGCTGCAAAACTGTGGCTTATCGACCCTTGAATGCGCAACATTGAATGTGCATTAAAAGTGGCCTGGCCACCATTACTTGCCAAAATGGCACATCCTTTTATTAAGGACATGGTAGCCTCCTACAAGGAGGATGTACACGAGCTCAATTCAGAGCTCAACACACTTTGTGCTGCCCTCAATCAGGAGAGGCAGATTAATCGCGAAATGGTGGATAAAATATCTGCCATGAAGTTGACACCATCAGCACCAACTATAATCGATCTGACATCGCTGCCAGATTTGATGACAGAATCAGTGAGTCCGTCTATGCCAACTACCGGTGCTTCACCGGTAGGACCCACTCAATCCAGTCGCAAGACTGCATCTAAACAGAGAACGCTGGTGGCGCCCTACCCAGCATCACTGCACGCTCAACCCGCCTGCAATGCAGATGGGATTCTTACCCTGCCCTTTGGGAAAAGCACCACATCCCATGGCAGTGCAAACAAGTTGTCGACCCACAGAGTGGTTCGACACCTGCCAGCTCAACAATCCAACATTCGTTGAGCAGCTTATGGTTGCACATGCAACATTTGCCACGTCGCGCAGCACGCCATCATCAAGCATGCTGACTGCAAGCAGCGATTAGCGACTCAAATGCCAGCATTCGAGATTGCACATGACATGCCTCCCAATCTCAGGGATGCGTTGCACACGATAGAGTACTCCCCTGAGGGAGTATCACCCGCTATCTGCGGGAATGGCAACAACACCCTCAGTCTAGAGGATGTTGATGTATGGGTATGGCTCAAGTTAATTAAGCCAAAGAAAGGCAGTCTGGTCTTTCTACAAAAGTTAATGGACCTGTTTACAGTCTGTGGCCAGTGGGCCGATCTTGCCAGTTCAATCTGGCAGCAAGATCTCCTGACGCTGTTGTCTACCAGCGTCAAGAAGGCATTCGAATAGAAACACCCTCACGAGAGTACGTCTCTCGATGAGCTAGCCCAATGGCTAGGCACATACGTGGGTGTAGATCCCGGTAGGGCTCTCATCAATATTGAGCCCTACTTTGTGCGTAAGCAGAGCAAAATCTGCTATAACGAAGACTGCACAGAGGGTCCTCAGTGCTCACGAAGGCCGGACATTTACTGGCCTTCACATACCCATGCCCCCTCATCTCCCAGGCTTTTGGGGACAACCGTCAACATCGGACAACAATTCATCACTCAATGGATGTGGTGGTGGGCCTCCCTGCTCGAAGGCACGTACAGATGTGCCAACAATAGAACCTTCCACCTTGTCTGTTCCCCTGCCTGCACCCACTATTACAGCGGATGACACCAACATGGAAGTCAATCCATCCGACTCCATTTACTACGACAACACCATTGAAGTAGCCGTGCAGTGATCATCAACTGCACCTGCACCCATATATGCTGATCCCCCATCAGCATAAAATCTCCCAAACCTTCCTGAGGTTTGGTCTGTGGGGAGGATGTAAGAATGTAGATTCTTACAGTAGCATATATGCTACTAATTAGGGTATATAAGTCACCAGAGTGGCTTATAGGTTGTATTATATAAGCTGCCCACTAGGGGCACCTGTTGGTAGTGGACAACTATACAGTTGTCCACAAGTAATTAGATAAGCAATCATAAACTTTACTTGTAACCACACTAGTTGCAGACACCAATAAATATTGGCACAGTCTGTTTTTGTGTGACACAATAAGTTTCTTACATTTTTGCACCACATATATGCATCACCTGTCTTCATACAATCCTCCTAGCAGATATACTCCATTCACTCGATATGAGCTTTGTGTTCTCATATCATTGTCATCATCCCATTGATATGGAATGATCTCTGACTGGTAATCGGTGACTAGTTTGTCGATTTCACTCTCATGGTCATCCTTGATATCCATTTGCTCATCTAATTTGCCACCTTGTGGCTCCTCCTCCCTTCTTGAGTACTCAACAAGTGCTCAACCACTTCTTCTAACCTTGCACCTGCTATGCATGGCTTGTTTTTCCATTGTGGGCAATTGGGCTTGATATGCCTGACTTGTCCACATTCATAGCACATCACGTCTGTGCTATGTCCTTGACCTCCAGAACCTCCAGGAGGTTTCTGTTGAGGGTGAGAAGCAGTGGGAGCTCCTGCTCTGGCTCTCTGTGTAGCATGTACCCCTGTCTGGGGTACACTCGGCCTCATTTCCACCTGAGGTTGAGCATTAGGCAGACGATATGTCACCTGCTTCACTGCTGGGTGGCTCCCCATATTGGGAGCTCAAGACAATCCTGGCACAGCCTGACTTCAACTATTTGTCGATGTCAGTTTTGCTTGCAGCACGTGAGCACTGCTAGACTCCATCTTGCATGACCCAATATCATATTGGGATGCATCCTCAACAGCCTTTGCAGTAGTGATGCTGAAGCTTGGCTAGCTGGCTTAATGGCTAGCACTGGAAACAAATCAAGGTGTCCTGAGCCAGGAAATGCTTGGGGCATCCTCTGGAAAGCTATCATGCTAACATCATGTATGGACTTGTAACATGCTTGTTCTATTCAATATAGCACAGATATATTTCAAACCCAGAGATATATGGAAAAATCAAAATGTTCATAGCATGTATTCCATATTATCACTGGATTTGTTCAAAATATAGCCTCTTCCAGTGCATGCACAAAATATTCCATGATAATATGGAATACATGCTATGAACATTTTAATTTTTCCATCTATGTCTGGCTTTGAAACATATCTGGGCCATATTAAATAGAACAACGCCATGATGTTAACATGATAGCTTTCCAGAGGATGCCCCAAGCATTTCCTGGCTCAGGACACCTTGATTTGTTTCCAGGGTAGCCAAGCCGCAGCTACAGCTCCCCTTAAATTCAGGGCTGTAGCCGAAGCTTCAGCTAGCTGCAGCTCAGACTGGCTGGCCAGCTCATGACTTGTTAGCTGGATGGCTGCAAGTTGTTAGCTGGCTGGCTGGTGTGAGCCACAGCTAGCCAAAGCTGCAGTTGCAGTGGGGCATTGCTGTGGCAGCACCAGCCACGGCCACAGCCATTGGTGCATGCTGTACTAATGGCAGTGGCGTACATTGCTGTGGCACCATGTTTTGGAAACTGTGAACTCAGAACTAAACAGTTGGTGTAAGGTACACAATCAAGTTTAGTCTAGCCACTGATAGTGTTCAAGGGATATCAACCAAAGACTATTTTAATGGAGAACCCAATTAAGAGATTCTACTCGGTGTTCAAATAACACTATTACTTTGCAGTGATAATGCAATTCAAAGCACTTGTAGCAAGGCTACTAGTCTGGTCAAGATAATACTTGAAACTATGAGGGAGAGCGTACAGGGTTCCAATGCTTTGTTTTTATATGCAATATGGGGAAAGCAGACTTGGACGACTAGGCTCAAGGTCACAACAATTGAATGGCTGTTCAACTGAAGGACTAAAAGGATAGCCAAGAAACAAGGAGCAAAGGGACAAGACCAACAACAACAAGTTAAAACTAACTTGAGAGTTGATAAAGTCAACACTAACACAAAACTAGTTAGCCAGGCAAAGGCCTTACAAGCAACAGTGCCCAGATAAGATAGAGTGTGGTAGCTTTGTGCTGACACAAGCTAGTAATCAAGCTAAGGCCCTACAAGCAACAGGGCTTGATTAGATAGAAAGTGTACTACACCCCAACACTAGTTATTTGATTAGACTTAGGCCCTACAAGCAACAAAGGCTAATCGAATAATAGTGGTGGTTGTTACCAACACAAGCTATTAATTTTAACTTTGGCCCTACAAGCAACAAAGCTTCAATTAAATAGAAGTGATGATAGCCAACACAAGCCAGCAATTGATATTTGGCCCTACAAGCAACAAAGTGTCAATTAGATGGAAAGTGGTGGTTTGCTTACACAAGCTAGTAGTCTTTAACTCTGGTCCTACAAACTACAGAGCTCCAACTAAAGCAGCGAAAAGCTGAAGAGATTGTGCTTCACCCCTGCAAGGTGAGAGGCAGACTGAAAGAGGCTCCTACAGAGTTTTTCAGCTAGGTCAAGTTCTTCAGGCTTGAACTGATCTGATAGAAGACTCAGGCTTCAGGCAGAAGTGGGGTGTGAAATGTGTGTGTGATTGCTTTTTGTAAGGCTACCTAGAGCTATACTTATAGCTTTACATCTGAGACACCCTAGATGCTTTAGGGAGGTCTAACAATAGAATGGAAGATGCTGGAAGGTTCTGGCAGCTGCCATATATGGTTAGAATCTTCCAGAAGCTTCTACACTATTAATATGAAGCTAACTATTGGCTAGAGACGACTATGATGTCACTAAATTACTGACTCATGAATAACTATGATGCTGAAATGATATCATAGCATTCAGGCTCAGATTTGGGGTTGTAGTGACGTCATAATGTCTCTAGCTAATTAATATTGGATGATAAATAAGAAGTCACCTGCTGTGGAGCTAATTAATGATCCTGCTGACCAATGAGTTGGCTTACCTCAGCTGCTGAGTTACAATAATGGTAATTATTGGTCAGTAGCTGAGTTGAAGCTGAGTTACTGATTTGGCAAGTATTAGGTCAGCGACCCAAGTTGTGGACTCTTGTGGATCATTAATAGTGAACCCAGCAGCAGTGACAAGGAATAGAAATATAAAGAGAACCACTGATCAGAAACACTTGGAACCCTATAGGCAGATTCTTGAGACTATAAGTACATTATAGGGATCCATAACACACCACCACCACCACTGTCGCTGCCCCAATGACAGGCTCAGTCGACAGTGACAGCACCCACCAGTGTGGTGGGTGCTGTCACAACAGTGGTGACCAGAACCACATGGGAAGTCTCGACTTCTGGTGTGGTTGCACCACCACCATCGTTGGGGCAGCACCACTGCTGCCCCAACAACGAGACCGTCATCATTGCTGCAGTCGACAGTGGTGGCCACACCGGAAGTTGTGTGATTGTGGCACCACCACTGTCATTGGGGCAGCTGCTGGCTACTAACAGCTCATGGCTCTGCCAAATCGTCAAGCTGCAGCCGTGAGCTGGACGGAGCTAGAGCTATGGCTCAGCTAGCCGAGCTGTAGCTTTGGTCTGGCTTGCAGCTTTGTGCCAGCTCAAAGCTGAGCCGCAGCAACACTACTTTTCAGCTTCATACAATTCAGTTATTGAACTGAATTCCATTGTGTAGCCTAGTTTTAGGACTTCATGGTGCAGCACTTCTTGAAGTGCTGCTACAAACTGTTTACAGATCATATACTCATCAGGCGGATGTATCATCCATGCTGCATACTTTGTAATATCATTCAGTAATTCCTGAACAGTTCTGGTTCCTTGCACAATTGTGTCGAACTTGTTCGATGCATGTCTGTGCATAAGTGCATGTGATATTTCAAGCATACCATTCTAATGCCTTGCCTTTGAGGCAAGTGCCCAAATAATTCAACTGGAATTCCATGCTGGATGGACCCAGTAGGCTATTCATGCCTAACCATCTCAGTATTCCTGAGACAAAGTTCTCAAATTCTTCAAGATCTGCTTTCCCAGCATACTCTGCTGGGTGGGGTAGCTTTACTCTGGCTTTTGCAAGCATGGACTTATCAGGCTTGCTGTCCTTGTCTTTCTCAAGGGCAGCTTGCACCATCTTTGCAACTCCATCTACATAAGTAGATGGACCTCCTGCTATATCCTGAACTCTCTGTTCAGGATCTGACACTGCTAGTGATACCACACACAGTATTGCCTATATCTGCTTGTGCTGGTGGGGTAAGTTTTTACCTACATCCATCTGCACTGGCAGATCGACAATGGCTTTGTCAATCTGATACAATGGTCGATGTTTGTCAGCCATTAGATAGGTGTCCCTCAGCCTATGACTGCTGCTGAGAGCAGATCGAGCTACTTGAGCTGCTTTGATCAGCCTGTCGAAAGCATTGCCTTTGACTCCAGCAGTGTACACTTCCTCTACCAGAGTATCCACATGTTTAGCATGGATCTCTAGTGCACAATGCTTTAGTTGTGCTGCTTTTTGCTCAACCTTATCCCAATGGTCAACCTCATGTTCGAGAGTAACGTGAGTGCTTGTCATAGTACTGATGCTATCAGCATCAGACTTCAACATCTCTCTCAGTGACTGTTGGGTCACTGCTTTGAGCACTTCTTGCTCATTATAGGTCCTTTTTGATCTGTGAATTCATTTGCAGATATTTTCTCTATCATGAGCTTCCTGCTTGTGATCTGTCTCTTCTTCAGTGTGCTGGAACATACTGCTGCTATCCTGTTAAAGGGTAGCACTCACATCACGAGTAACATTTCTGTTACTCAGACCAGACAGAGGTGGCATCCTCTGTCCATCTTGTTTCTTATGAGCCTTTTCAGCCTCATGGTTGACTTCACGATCCCAATGGGGATTATTGCCATGTTCAGGGGCCTTTCCTTGTAGAGGCCCTTGAACCTCTTCTTCCAGGGACTGAATTAACAGTCTCCTAAGCCTTGGAGTTGGTCTGAGGCGATGTCCACTGCACAAGCTGCTTCCGCCACTTGTTGGCTTACTTGACGTGTAGTGTCTATGTGTCCATGGCTCTCTTTGAGAGCCATTATCATCTGAGCTATATACCCAGTTGTATGCTCATACCACTGGTGTTCTTCCTCCCAGCATGCAGACCCATGTTTCTGTTCAGGACATCAAACTTCGCTGTTTGTGATGTTCTTGAACCTGGGGTAGCTGGGACACTTGCAGTCCTGGCAAGTTATCAGTGTCACTAGTCAGCATTTCTCTCAATTTCTTGAGAGATAAATGTAACTTCAACTGTGTCGAAGTTCTTTTTGTTTTCTTAACAGGTGATAAATTGTCCATTTCTGATTCCTCTGGTGCTGATCTCATGAGATCAGGTGCTACTCACTTTTGACTCATAGAGTCAGAAGCTATGGGTGTTGTAGGGCCACAAGGACTGGTGATCCTCATCAATGTTCCCATCTGCCTGTCCATGTTGTGGGCAGGCATGATTCTAGTCTTGGAGCCCCTCGCTGTGGCTCCAGATGTATCTGGATCCTCTCCAGATCTAGATGCATGGCTTCAAGTTCTCATCAAAGCCATAGATCTAATGATTTATTTGCCACTCAGTGGCATTCTTCTATAGATTAGAAGAAGCAACAGTAAACCTACAGTTCACTGTTTCTGTGGATTTCGGCAAGTATTCTACTTGTCAGTTTCATTCAAAAGATCAAGTCGATTATTGCAGTACTACCAATAGTTATTGGTAAAAAAAAAAGTGTAAAGATTTGCCTTTACTATTCACACCTGTCAGACTGAGCCAATATTGTATATTGATGTCTGCAGTTGGTGTAGTACAAGTTAAAAGGTTCTCTGCTTATCTAATCTACTTGTAGACAACTGTATTGTTGTTCACTATCTACAAGCACCCCTAGTGGGCAGCTTCTATACAATAGCCCACAAGCCACCATTGTGGCTTGTCTATTTTATAAGTAGCATATATGCTACTTACTATCTACATTCTTACATATCACAATTAAACTTTACTGGCAATTGTGTGTAAATGGGTATTATACGTGCAAAAATAGCTCTGCTCTAAAACACAGAAACAAAAGCACAGTCCTCATGATCCACAGCAACCCTCCTCCCCTGCCGCAAACCACGCCCTTCCTGGAGTCCGAGTGAACGCTACAGCTTAAAGATGGCACAGATTCTGTCGATACAATATTTTTCCAAGCAGCGTGTATTTGCAAGGATTCGCCCACGATATCAACGCGGTCGAACAGTGACCAAGGTTATTGGGATGAATTCCGAGTCGGTGACGAAAGATTGGGTTCTGATACAAGACCTTGAGGATGCATGTGAGTCGTACGCCTCATGTACCTCTGAGAATCGAAGTTGAGGGGGAGCACACGACGGTCGTGACTCTGATAGGACGGTTTGGGGACAGTCACGATGGTTACGTCTGAATCCTGAACCTGTGTTGTCGATCCGTCTGTGGACCCGTTATGGTCATGTCCTACGAGGTCCCGACGTGCTAACAGAGCGACGGCTTTCTCTGCTGTGTCGATCATTTTTCGGAGAGCACCTGTTACAGTAAGACTTATTTTATTAGTATCGGCCTCACAACCCAACAATGAATTGAGAATTGACCTTCGTAGCTCATCATAAACAGTGTCTGCTCGGAAAATTAGTCATGGGCAAGAAGAATACAAAGGAACAATATACCTTGCGTGCGCCATCATCTCCTAATACCTCTTGTTTCAGCCTAGCATCCATGTGCTCGCTCTCGGCGATCTCATCAAGAAGCTTGTGTAGTGTCTGTGGAGGAGGGTCACTCCCATTCGTGCTACTCAAGAAGTAGTGTATATGTTCGTGGAACGTCTTGGCATGATTCAGGAGCTTTGAGGGGAGTGCTTCTAGTTCCCGTTTGGCGTTTTCGCGGGTATACGGACGTTCTGGAGAGGCGTCTCTAGACTGCGATCGTGACCGTAAACGAGAACGGGTGATGTGAGGTGGTGGAGAGGTCGATCGCCGCTCACGGAAATTCTTGACTGCACGTTCGAAGGATCCCTTAGACAGGACGTTTTTGTATCGAGATGAATAAGCTTCCGAAAGAACTGAAAAAGTATACATCATTAGTCACTTCGTTAGAACTAAGTATGCTTTACTATACCGGATATCAGAATTGTCATAGCACCAACTCCCATGAGAGCCCAGACGACGAAGACTGAACGACCTGCTGGTGTAACAGGACTAAAGTCCCCATATCCAATGGTACTGAAAGCTACGAAACCTAAGTGAATTAATCCGTTAGCCTATTGTTCTCTTGAGGGATAAAAGTCGTACAGAAATAAAGTGAGTTCCCATAAGTCCATTTTTCCGTCTGGGAAAAGATCCCCGCTCCAATCTGCTCTGAAATTAAAATTCTGGAAGAGAGGTGAGGCTAAACTTACATACCAGCCAAAACGTCAAGAAGATCAACCATGCTACTGTGAGCTATGAACACGCTACCGATAAGCGGTGACTAGATTCATAAGGAAACGACGGACTTTAGCTGCAAACTCTCTCTTTTCCTCGCGAAGGATTGCAAGTCTAAAGTTTTTGTAATTTTCTTCATATGAATAGCCGTGGTAATCTTCCTTCATGTTCAGATCTAGAGATAATGTCCTTTCAAAGGATAGTGTTCTGTCAAAGCCAGGTCCAGCACGTCCCACTCCAGCTGCGGAATCTCCGACACCGTGGGCGCGTCGGTTTACCAAACGCGTCGCTTCTTGCAGTGCAGCGGCCAATTGACCGGGAGTCAACGCCTCTTCGTTTAGTTTCATTCTGGTCGAACGAAGGGCATCCGGGACATAAAGTGGATGTCCTGCCTCCCTCAACGTCCGTTCTATAGCCATTTTCCTGGCCCGCTCATGTGCTTTGAGCTTCTTGTACTCGCTCCGCCTGGCAGCGACCTCGCGAGCACGGCGCCGATATGAATGCTCAAATGATTCAATAATCGTTTCACGAGCCGTAGAAATGGCGAGACCAATATTGAGGATACCGATGCTGTTGATTTGCCCGTACGGGTATTAGATTCGATGACCATCTAGCGAAGGAGCATACCTATTGTAGATAACAGCAAATATACGAGACCCGGTTGAATTTGGATGAAGGTCGCCAAATCCTATTGTCTCAATAGACACGACAGTGAAATACAGGCCGTCAATGAAGCTCAGGTGCATCAGGATGGAGTACACGAGCCCTCCGAACGCGATCCAGCACAGTAGAATCATGACGATGATCACTAGCGAGCGCTATTGAGAATTGGTGAGTTAAGGGGCAGGAAAAGGAAATTAAGTCCTGGTCACGTACTTGTTTCCGGGTCAATCCGCTCCCTGAAGGAATGATCAGGGACGCGATGTGGCATAGAAAGGAAAGGCCGTACCGCTTTTTGAGAAATCAGGTGTGGTCCATAGGTCCCATATGAGAGTAATGGTAGTAAACAAAGATACACTAGATGTAGAAGCTAGTCAACGTTCATTGGTCTGTGATCAAGACGAGGATTCGTACACAGTAGAAGCCACAACCAACCAAAACGGCTGGCCATATGTAAATCCATCGTCGAACCTATGCTCCACACCAAACACAGTCACAGTGACCGTGTTGATTACGTCTACGAAGCGTGAGCCCATGATCGGCGCGTATACTGCAAGGATGAAAACAAACCATGTATAGAGAGAAGGCATAGTGCGATCACCGTCATTTGCTTGACGCGTTTTTCAAGGAACCGCACGATCAAACAAATATTTGCTATCAATGCGGCGGCCATGGCCAGGATGTTGGCTGCCAACAGAGTAGAAGGATTGGGCCGAGAGTCTATTGTTCGGTTGTCATCCGTTCGCACGTACCTAAAATTAATTATCAACGACACTATCAGCATAAACAACGTCGTCACGAGGCGAAATGCGTCCGTACCAGCGTTCTGTTAGCCCAGGTATCTGAAGCAAGATTGCAAAAGGAATGGTGACACCGCTAAGAATAGGTAACCATCGGTAATTGGGGATGAACTCATCGTCCATTTGGCGACCATCATTTTGTTGAATAAAATTCCAGAGTCTCCGAAATATACGACGGACCTGCGAGGGTTTTGTGACGCTGAAAGACGAATGAGAGGACCAAGCAGAGATGGACGGAAATGATCTAAAGCGAGTATCTTTCCTTCCACGGTTCGGAGAGAGACGCGGATATTCAAACTCGATATCAGGACCGGGGTGAGGGCCCTCGTCCAGCGCCGGTTCTATGTCCAGGTCTATAGCGACGTCTCCGCGACCGCGGCTCGGACGTCGTTCCG
Organism: Ramaria rubella; assembly: GCA_015039355.1. Lineage (NCBI taxonomy): Eukaryota > Fungi > Basidiomycota > Agaricomycetes > Gomphales > Gomphaceae > Ramaria > Ramaria rubella. The sequence continues at coordinate 128,598 of MU134442.1, read as the reverse complement.
TCGGGCCTCCGGGTCCGTCGTCTTCGAATCCTTCTTTTTCCCGGCCGCGCGCAGCAGAGTCGTACCAGGAGTCGCGTCTGGGGACGCGTTCCTCAATCGGAGAGTTCGTGAGAGGCTTTTCAGTGAGTTTCTGGAACATGGGGATGATGATAGGCAGAGGAACCATGATTAGTTTGAACACCCAGGTCACTGACTGGGGCTACGTGAAAACACTTCGACAGTGTCGTGTCCTTAAATACTCGATTGACACAGCGGTGCCGATGCGCCCCCCGCCCTATCAAAAAACACTGCAGGCTGTAGCGCGGATTTCAGTCACGAGGGCACATGCTCCTGAGCGGCAGTCGAACTTAGTAGTTCGGGTGGATGTCTCCACACTCGGCTGCTCTCCACACTCGGCTGCCCTCCCCACACGCAAGGGCGTTCCGCGTTTGCTTTCCATTTTCCATTCCCTCGCGTGACGATCTTTCAGTCCTGACTGGTTCTCCTCAGCCGTTAAAGATTCATTGCAGGTCGGGTATGTAGTGTACTAGCATGCACTGAATTCCTGACATACAAGACCTATTCATCAAACTACTACTACTGAACTGTTCCTGGAAGTCTGGAGATTTCATACCCACGAAACAATCCTGGGAAACGGTTCTCTGAGCTGCGCATCCGAGGTGTGGACTCTTGAGATAAGACGCTATGCAATAATACAACTTACTGAATTTGTAACCAGCACCAAGAGCTTGAACATCAAATATCTGCGCCGATGCATCTGAGGTTATAACCAATCTGGACACGGGCACATGAATTCACTCAACAAGGTAACACCCATCGTGCGCGTACACACCCATCTAGCAAGAAAGCTAGCTGCACACCTCGTAGCATCCTGGTGGCGTCGTGCGGCCCGCTTCCGTGGCCTATATGGACGCCTAGTTAGATGTTTGACGATAAGGAAGTTACTTCCAACGTGTATATAGGTATTGCCCTACGCTCGGGCTACCGGCAAAGGCTTTGGCTATGAAGGGAAACGAGCGTACTGAGCATGCTCTTTAGTGTTGCTATTATTTCAGAGCCAACTAAAAAAAATTTTAAAACGACCCGTGGAGCTCGATTTCATTCGTGTAAATTTAACCTATGCCTGCGATGAAGGAGTGATGAAAGTTTTCTAGCTGCTGACTCAAAAAATGGTAAATGGGTCCCTCAGGCCTCAGCCCTAACCCCTTAGCTAGGGCTTGAGCGCAAGACCCGTAGATATAGCTTACGCCTCACGCCCCTGATAACACCATTACCAGTTCCATACCAGAACCCTCCCGCTATCGCATCTGGATCCTTCCCGACGTGGATTCCAAAGTAGTTGGTTTTGTTTGTTAATAGCAATGTATTTAATAGCGTGACAGGAAGCCACGAGGGAACCTTACGGTTTGATCACCGACACGCTTCCGGACGTATCGATGACATCCCAATGTTTGACTTATTAATACCAGTGCTCGAACTGCGTTGCAAGCGACCGCTATGCTAAGTTGACCGCGCTGCGGACATTACCCACTGACACAAGAATAAAAGTGGAGGCAAACGTGTGCGAGAAGTGTGATACAGAACATGTCACAGACTCTGTGTTTCTCTTTCAAGCCATTTCAACGCCCGTTCGTCGTCCTGTAACAACGGGGCAACTTTCCCCCGCACTTCGACGTGATATTCGTTGACCCAACGTCTTTCATCAGGTGTCAGAAGCTCCAATTCGATAAGCTTCCTGTGAATGGGACACTAAATTTTGCCAATCCCAGCGTTAGACGGGTTCAGTAGGGGCCCGAAACAGCTCCACAGACCATTGTGACATGCTCAAAACCAAGATACCCTCGCCCCCCGAAGTTATTTGGGGTTTGCACATCTCGTACTAAGACAATATTTTCAATTCGGATCCCGAATTTTCCATCGGCATAATATCCCGGTTCTGCACCCACAACCATTGTTAATGGTAATGTTTATGCGGAATGCTCCCCCGCATCCACAATGGAAAACAAGTAGCGCACCATTAGACAGAGTCATGCCGGCTTTGAGATGAGTCTCATTGTACGCAATTCTGGTGCCGATGCCCTGAGGCCCTTCATGTACGTTGAGGAAATGACCTACGCCATGGCCTGTTCCGTGCCTGCCATTAGCCACAGGGTATATGTCAGTCATAACAAAACCATACGGCATGCGTGATGTTACCGATAATCTAAAGTCATACTTTAATGAATCATATCCACACGAAGCCGAATAATGCACTCACCGAGTCCATCTTGCCACAGTGCTCGGCGGGCAAATGAATCCCTGTGCATGTGAACGAACAATTTAGATGAAAGCGTTGCTAGTAGAAGTGAAAGCTTGCGTACAGTATGTACCCAGACGTACCCTGAGGGAAGACGGCGGTATCGATGGCGATATGGCCTTGTAGAACCCTAGTGAATACACGACACTCTTCCGTGGTGGGTGTCCCAAAATGCTAGTCCGTATGTCAGCGATCCAGCGAATTCCGAGATAAGGAAATTGTGGCGTTATGAAAACCACCCCTTACCCATGTGCGAGTGACGTCTGTTGTTCCGTCCAAAAATTGGGCTATTGCAGTTCAGATAGTGAGATACGATCGGTCGCTCAAAGGCCTGATTTACTTACCACCAGAGTCGCAAAGATACATCTAAAACAAGGCGATGAGGATTACAGGATCAGACACGAGGAGCATAATTAACCTGATCTTTCTTAATGGTGGCCGAGTTTTTTGGGTCGGGAGAGTAATGGATGATGGCTGATGAATGCAAGACATGACAAACTCCTTCGCATGCAAACACTAAGAATGACTAGCCTCCGTTTGGACCTGTGGAAGAGATTGTCTCAAAGGAAAGGCCCTTGAATAGGGGTAAAGTTCTTTATACGTAAAGGGGGTTCGTGGGATCAGCGACTTCTAGACACTGGTGAAAGCAAATTATACATACGATCGGTATTCTTTCAACTTAGCAGCAGCTTGACTTTCGGAAATGGATGATCCTTTGTTAAGTTCTTCTTCCAACCAGGCGAAATACTTAACCTGGTTTAACACATGAGAACGATTAGCGTTAGGACACAACATCAAACACACCAATGCAGCTCCATCACGAATGTGGCATTGTCGGAAACCTTCTAGTTCCGTATCATTTTTCAAAGACTTCGCATCAGCGATCGGAGAGCGAGTGAGTATTACGTTTTCCTATCAGGGGGTTGGGATATCACAAAGTTACTTAAATAACGTTGCTATGATGCAAACTTATATCACCTCTCCGAGTGCGTTGGCTATGGCAAGGCTAGTTTTAGTTCCAAGGAGTATCTTCTGCTCCAGGGTAAGTTTCTGATGATGAATAAATATTAATGATGTTATGCATACGTCTTGTTCCTTATCCTTAAGGGATGCTCCAAGCAGCTTTAAGTCTTCCCAGACTGCTTCGTAGGCTTTGATTATGACTTCACTTCCCAGATGTGCACGAACAACATCAATGATCTGCGCATCATCGATATACAACGTTGCATTGGAATGTGTCACAAGCGCGTAGGCGAAGAAAACTAGAACAAATAATGTACACACTCCCATGAAGTAGGTAATGAGCAGAGACTGACCTGGGTTAAACTCAATGTCGGAGCCACGAAGATTGAATAACCAGGCAACTTCGTCCAGCATACTGACAACTATACCAGTTGCTTTTTTCTCGGTCAGCGTCTGGCGCAGTGTTGCAATCTTATCTTTCCCCGCCACACCTATAGATATTTTGAACCACAAGGGTTAACCCGGGGGGGATCGCTTACCTGAATACTTCAGATCCAAAGGGAAGACAGTGTTCTTGGGCCGTAAAGGCCTGGAGGCACCCCATACTTCATCTACGAGGTTCTTACTAAGGGGAACCAACCGTGAACCCGAAGGTCCCAATGACTCTTTAAACGCATTTGCATCGACTAAGGCACGCGGCGTCGTCATGATTATCCTAGAGCGAGAATTCACTGCGTACCAGCTGATATCAGCGTAGGGTCGACACCTATTCGCGAATTCTTCTCGAGCTTTTGAAAAATTGTTATCGTCTTATGATCCAATAAAATTCAGGAAAACAGTAACATACTTGAGTGAGATACTCCTGCCATGTCGGTACGTCTGTGCGTACAATCAATCAGTCTTGCGACAGGATGGGCGCATGTCAAGGTCTATACATGCCTGGAAGTCCCTGCTTCATAAGGGTCCAATTACTGCAGAATCTAATGTGAGTGCCGACTTTCTTGGCTTAGAGACCATCAATTCACCTGTCTAGCTGCTGGCTCGCCTGCAAGAAGTACCTTCCGTCCGTAAACAAGAGGGCCTCTTTGCGAGTTATGATCGCGCAGCCTGAATAACCAACTCAAAAACCATTTATTTCTTGAGAAGAGCCGTGAACGCACCTGCAGAACCATTAAAGCCTGATATGAAAGCGCGGCGGGCGTCGCATTCAGCCAAGTACTCGCTCGAGTCTGTTCGCGCAAAGATGAGAGAAATGAAAACCATTGAGTCATATTGCAGCAGGTCCCTTTAGTTCCTGGAAAGCTCACGCTGATCTTCGCTGGGAACAACGAACACGTCGACGTTGTGCTCCTTCTTAGCCATCAGCTCGCGCAAAGCCGTAACGCGAGCAGTCGTGACGACCGTCTGTGTTCCTATCGCACCCATCGGTATGATCGAGCGTGAACTAGAAATAAATTGACGGGTTGCAGTCCAATATGGGAGCTGAAAGATCGCAAGCTGTCGAATTCTCACCAACCCGAGCAGCATCACTCAGGTCCCGTGACCTACACATTTGGCGCCGCTCCCAGAGATTTACATTTCTAGCCCAAGAACGAATATAATACGAAACATATATGGGGTGTCCATCATAACCAGCGAAAATGCATCCTGCATCCCAGTAGCAACAATGCTACCGCGCTATGCGTTCCCCACTATGGTTCCTCGACCCCCGTCCGACTCCTATATCCCGCTCAGTAGCACCTCTTGGCCTGTTTCTCTTAGCCGGGTTTAATCGCGATCGTTCATCACTATCTTCTTCCTCCTCCTCTTCCTCCTCCCCTAGTGGCTCAAGCGCGACAGCTCCGTCGGGCTCCCCATCGTAGGTGTTGAACAAGGTAGTGCCACCCAGACTGCCACTGCCGCTCCCATGTAAACTTCCACGACTGTTACGTCGAACATGCCCCGGAACTCCATTCAGCCCAATTGCATGAGGTGATGCAGGCCAGCCACCTTCCGCACTAAGGCGACCAGAGCTACGTTGCGGATCCATCAGGCCGTTTTCAAGCGACATTCGTTCCGTCCTCGATGGGAGATCGTCGGCCTCATTCCGCGATAAATTCAGTAAGTGCACTCCGAGGAAAGTGACGACGAAGCCTGTCAGGAGTGAAAGGGTATCGGTGGCAGATGTGGTATTAAAGCCTTGGAAAAGTATCAAAGAGGCCACAATCGTAGCAGTCGAAAAGGTGACGTAGTACATAGGGTTGACACTAAGCATAAATGAGAACGTTTTCGGGACGAGACGAATGGTATACACGTACACATTAGTGGAGAAAGTGTCAAGCGCCTTGTTGAAGTAGTTCATTTGAACAAGAATGCAAACCACAACCACAATGCCGAAGACGTATGTACTTGGATGCGTCAACTGGTTGTTTCCAGCGAGGGTCAATTTGAGCGCTACGCCAAATCCTTTGACAGCCATTATGGAGATAGAGCCAACTAGTGAGCAGATAGAAATATATACTAAAGGATTCCGTGTGCCATATCGTGGAGAAACGTAGTAGATCATAATTAATGCAAATACGAGGACTGTAAAGCAATATAAAAGGAAACCTGCAAGCCAGGTTCAACGTGAAATAAGGAAACATGAGACCGTAGCGCACCAGGTTGGACAGCATAGTGGAGAATTTCATCCACTGTTGTAATTTCTTTATCTTCCGGTGCGTGTAATACAATAATAAATGAGCCGACAAGACACAGCCCACAGCCCACCCGACCAATGTGTCCAAGTTCCTCTTTTAATAAGAAAGACGCTAAGACAGCGCTATGATTACCAAATGAGCATAAACTTGTGTAATAGCTGGGTTAATACTAACCCAATGAGCACGCTGAGTGCACCCAGCGGTGTGACCAATATTGGAGGTGCAAATGTATATGCTGCAAAGTTGGCGGCTAGGAACATGCTTAATCCAATGGATTTTAAGAAATGCAGAACTGCTACCCACCTTCCCCGAGGACCACTTCACGTCACAAGTAAACCATATAGCAAAAGCTTCAACGGCACGCGTGCAGACTCACTAGTTAGCATGCCTGCCCACCAAATAGGATTTCGTAGGTACGACCTATCCTCCGAGGCTTGTGTAAAGTCTGAGTTTCGTCTGGCGGCATCATTGAGACCCTGGAAAGACATTATTATTGGTGAGAGGTGTCAAACTAACGTTGCGCACCTTTTTGGTGATGATGAAGCTGGTACCGATAGCTAGTGAACTGGATACGGCGAGCGCAAGGCCGATGTATTTATCGTCCACCATTTTCAATTTTCACGCCAGATGCTCGTCTCCAGCCGTGCTCGTCTTGTGGGGTCGTTGTGACCGACGTGGTATAGAAGGCAGCACTCTGGGCGTCTAAGTTGAGCTGCAGCAGAAGTTGAACACAACGCCCCTCCGCTCGGTCCCCACGCACAGTAATACTCAGCACGAGCTATCCTAGTGGATGCTTTCCAGTTACATAACGAGGCTACCTATAAGGACTTGTCGTGGGACGACGGCGGTCCGCGCTGCAGTCCGCTGGCGTCGGTCCTTCGTTTCGGTTGTGAATTCTATGCTCCCGATGATAGCCGAAATGATACGTCTGGGCAGCACCATCTCACTGCGACGGTTTCACGTGGACAGTTTCACAGTCAGCAAAGGCCGGTGTAAAAGGTGTACAGTACCGAATTGTTTGTTCCACAGGAGTCTTACACGTTACGTAGAATGAAGCTAGGTAAGCTCACTGTGGATCTTACATCGTTTTGAAACCAATTGATGGCTGACCTGTGAATCAATTAAATCTATTTAAATGATGCTTTGTCCAGTGACTTGCTGGCATCGTTGGCTCGGGCATGGACAAATGACTCGGAGGCCCCTTTTGGCATCCGAATATACTTTCTTTCCACGATCGTTTGATTTTCCGTCATTCCAATTTGTCTTTATGTCTACTGGAATAGCACTCGCAGTTTCGTACATGGCGGCGATGAAAGCCTGAGGGTCACATCCATTTCAACTAGCCCAGATAGAATTATGTACACTCCAAACATCGTAGAATGTTGCCTATCTACCTATCCGTGTTAGTTTTCAGGTTCTTAGAAGTTCTAGTTCTTACATCTTCAACCTGCATTCAACAATATTCTATTTTTTTTTCAGATGCGTGACATGTGTGACAGTGGCGTTCATGAAGGGTAGGCATGTTTCCTAGCTCATTGTGCAACGTGTAACAATACGAACATACCCTCGGCGAGCTTACATAAGTTTTGATAAGTAGCTCGTTGCCTTTGCTTTTTTCTGCCATCCTATCCGCTTGATGTCTTCCCAGGTTTGCCCGAATCTTTTGTCTAGGGGAGCTTGCGCCACACAGGACTGCCCTTTCAAGCATGATCTGCACCTTTGTCAAATATGCCGTGTCGTGTGCACCTCTGCGTATTTCTTGAGGACTCATTTGAATGGGAAAAAGCATAGGAATAAAGTGCGCGCTCAGGGATGTCCTCATCCGTCCTTTTGCAAGCTCTGCAACGTCCCTTTAGGCTCCCCTTGGAATTATCCACAGCATATTCAAGGCAGAGCGCACAGAGCTCTCGTTGAAGAACAAAGTAATTTCTCTACGAAAGAATCAGAAAGCGATACATCGGACTCGGATTCAGACTTGTTGGCGCCACTAGGGCAAACGCGCTGCCATGTCTGTGATATTACTGTTCAGAGTGGTTCCTGGTCTGGTCATGTCACTGGGTGGAATCATAGAAAAAAGGAACGCTTTGCCAATATTCAGGCTGCCTTCGACGAAGCAGACAAGGATAAACACGGCATTACTGTTTCTCCTGGAGGTGAAGGCGGAGTTGACTTCGGTTTCATCGACCTGGACACTCTTCAACGTCAGCCCACAAAAAGGATCCTCCATGTCCTATTAACTACTCCGGGACGTATTGAAATCACCGAAGTCCAGCTCTCGTCCTCAAAGGTACTCCGCCCTCGATCGAGCAAGTACGTTAGAATTTGCAACTATGCTCGAAGAGATAAACATTCGTCCTTGTTTTAGTTTCTCACTGGAAGATGTGCAACTGCCGAGAAGACTGCATTTCCAAATCTCTTTCGATTTAAGCGTCATTTTCGACCCACACGAGTACCCTGGACGGTTTCAGGATCGCCTCGAGGTCGTCTTCCTTGATATTAATCTCCAAACGCAGTTTGTCATCACGCGACCATTAGTTGCCGTAGTCGGTAGTAAGGCGGACTGGGACCTTGTCAAACCTTCTGCACCTTATAAGCCAAAACGCAAGGGCAAGCAGGAGCCGGAATTGGAAGTCATTCGCGGGATTAAACCCCCTCAGATTGCCAATATAACATGGGTCGTGGATCTCCCTCAAGCGCCGGTCCCCAAGGCTTTGGAGAATGTGCTTAGGAATCCAAAAGTAAAGATAGTTGTCGAGTCTTTGAAACGAACATGGTTACCAAGTGAGCTTGACTCGGAAACGTATGGAAGACATTTCAAAGTCTTGCTTCATGTCGAAGAAGCGCAAATGAGGTACGGGTCTCTTCTGTTAAGCGAACGACGCTCATGCAGTCATATAGCATTGACATACAGCGTTATGATGAAGAAGATGTCCCCTTAGAGCCCGTTCTTCCTTACTACCGGCATGTCTATTTTTAATTTACTTCGTTGAAATATACTTATACTACAATTAGACTGCCCGTCCCTGGTCTGGCCGAGAAACGTCCCAGCGTTATAGTAGGAGATCGTATCCTTGTCCAGAACAAAGGCTCGAAGAGTTCTGGACGTTGGTTCGAGGGTCACGTCCATCGCGTTCGACAGAAAGAGGTGGATCTTAAGTTCCATTCCTCATTCAACAGTTATAAAGGGCAGAAGTACAACGTACGTTTCAAGCTCGGACGGTTACCCCTGCGCAGAATGCACCAGGCCCTTGGGACTGCTTTCACGTCTGATCGTGTATTATTCCCGAGAGAAGTACACATCACAGGAAGAGTACCCCCAACGATAAAGCAAATGGATGGCATTCGTCCAGTAAATCGATTGATCATGTCTAATCCTCCTCAATTACTGGCGGTGGCCACAATCCTGCACATGTCGGAGGGGAGTGTTCCCTTTGTACTATTTGGCCCGTATGTTTCCATCCTGCGTTTTGTGCAAAGATGACGCTCACTTATTACGATTAACAGACCAGGCACGGGAAAGACGGTTACCATCGTAGAGGCCATGTACCAAATTATGTTCGCAAATCCTGATGCTCATATCCTGGCATGTGCCCCTAGCAATTCAGCTGCAGATCTCATCGCGGAACGCCTCGGGAATACGCTATCCCCAAAACAATTGTTCCGTCTTAATGCCCCTTCACGCAGCAGGAGCCACATGCCGAAGAACCTTGAACAATTCTCTCAGACCAATAGCGACGGTACCTTTTCCGTTCCGCCACTTTCGATTTTGTCACAGTTCCGCGTCATTGTCTCGACCTGCATTTCTGCTTCTGTTCCCTATGGAATGGGCATGTCCAGAGGACACTTTTCCCATATTTTCATTGACGAGGCTGGGCAAGCATGTGAGCCAGAGTCTATGATACCTATTAAAACTATGGCGAACAATCAGGTTTAAATTTCTTTGTTTGTCATGAAATATACTTATCTCCTGCATTGTGTATCTCAGACCAATATCGTGCTGTCTGGAGATCCAAAACAACTGGGCCCAATCGTTCGTTCAACGGTAGCAATAGCCCTTGGTCTTGGTACAAGTTATTTGGACCGGCTAATGGCCCGTGGTATCTATGACGTCGTGAGAGGGTCTGGTGTAAGGTAATGAGCTTTTATATATATAGATGTCAATCAAGGCATGATGATAATACGTCTTTTCAAAGTGTCGTCAAACTCATCAAAAACTGGAGAAGCCATCAAGCAATTCTTAAGTATCCCAACGAGCAATTTTATAAAGGAGAGCTTGAACCTCACGGTGACGTCGTTGTGACGCATAGTCTTTTGCGTTCGGAGGAACTTGTCACACCAAACTTCCCACTCGTTTTCCATGCTATTGCGGGTAAAGATTTGCGGGAAGCGAACTCTCCCTCGTTCTTTAATGGAGAGGAGGCCTCGCTGGTGAAGCGATATGTGGACAGACTTCGAACAGATCAACGGTTGAGACTTAAAGACGAGCACATAGGGGTTATTGCGCCCTACCATGCACAGGTTATGAAGATTCGAACACTCCTTAGCAAGTCTTACGCTGGCGTGAAAGTGGGAAGTGTGGAAGAATTTCAGGGACAGGTGTGTTTGCACTCTTTCATATACAACAGCAATTTTACTCACGCTTGGATTATAAAAAGGAACGCAGAGTGATAATCATCTCTACCGTTAGGAGTAGTGTAGAGTTTGTTGAATATGACATAAGACACACTCTTGGCTTTGTTGCCAGTCCTCGACGGTTCAATGGTTGGCCTTATATACCTACATATTTTATCATTGCTGCTAACATTTGTTCCCAGTTGCGATCACTCGTGCGCAAGCTCTTCTCATCGTAGTCGGGGACCCATCTGTTTTGGCTCTCGATCCATTATGGAGAGGTTTTTTGAATCACATATATCTCGGTGGTGGATGGAAAGGCCCATCACCCGACTGGGATCCCAACGATCCCATTAAATTGGAAGGGGGTTACGATGTCGAACGAAGGAAAATGGCTGAAGTCGATATGGAGAGACTTGTAGAACGAACGAGGGCGCTGATTATAGAGAACAGTGACAGATTAGGAACACAAGAAGATGTCGAGGATGAGGGGGAAACTGCTCACACAGACCGCCCTTGGCGCGAAGCCGAATAGACTCGAAACTTTTAACTGTCACGAATATATTAATTCCTGTAGATTTTGATTTCTTACTATAAACTCTGAACCATCTGCATCGAGTTCAAGGAGGATAAAATAATATTACAAGCATTGGGGCTCCAATGCATCGGGACTTCTTCAAGTTGTATGGGCCAATTTGATAGGGATATTTTTAAAAAAAAGTTATACCCTTTCTACCAAATTTAAATTACCCCCAAAAGCGTAAGCATCGACACCGTAAATTCCGACAAGTTATAATGTATGCGTCTGACACTCTCGGGGAATTCAAGTTCATCGACGGTCAATGAAACGTAATTGTGAGACTGGCTCTAACTTTGCGTCGTAAACATCGATTTCCAATATAATCAATGACGGAAATTGTGAGTACTTGCTTCAGGAAGAGCTTGAAGCTTGAAGTAGTTCAAAGACAACTGATTCAAAGCAATACGTGAAGAACGCGGGCCTGTGTTTCTCCCGATAACCAAACTATAGCGATTTCCCAATTTTCAAAACGTCGTCATATAACATGTCCAATGTTCCATTGTGCGTCAATCGAAATAAGTAAACCCTAGGTGGGATGGGTTTAATAAACTGTGATAAAGTGGATCCGATGCGGTTGTTTTTCTGCGTCGTGCCCTGAGAATATCCCGGCAACAGAATCCACAGACGAATGTATCCAAGAATGCAGGTTTGACGGGTCTCGACGACTGCGAGTTCCTGACACTTGCTAGATTCCCAGAAGTGGCGTAAGTGGAGATAAAGTGCATCAGTATCGTCGGAGCAATTTGAAATAGTACTAATCTGCTTTGCCATTCTCTTGACATAGATGTTTGAAGAAATGATTCCAAGGTCTGTTCTAGTGAGGTGATGAAGGGATTGAAGTGAGAGGATCGACCAAAACTACAATAGATTGATCAGCCTTGTTGTCAATTTCAAGAGGATAATAAGAATGGCAACCGACAGGTGACCGGGTGGGAGCGGATGGTTTAAACATGTGTTACCAGACGTGACAAGATCTGGCCGTACCATCACGGTGGTAATTGATACATAGTGTAGTGATAAAGCCCGCCGGGAGTGTTTTACTTGCTGAAGGGTGATTTACGTTGAGCAGAGGCCTGCGCCCGTAATATAATCTTCCAATGGTAGAATAAGAAATGAATCTAACCCCGGTGATTTGGCGAGGAATGAGAGAAATTTCAGCGTGACTTTCATCAACCTGTGGTTAACAACGTACGCATGTGAAAACCAAGTTACTCCCACGCGACTCAATTGAGGTCGTTTTATTATCGCATGAACTTTGAGAAGATCAGCTGTTCATGCTCTCTCATAAGTTCTAGATTTTTCTGAAAATAGCTCTGAGAGGGTTTCACTGCAGTGCAATGAGAACTTCATTATATACCACTGGCGCGCACAGCAAAGCCATACATACCGCGTGCCAATTAATCATGGGCAGCCGTGCCCTTAGTTTTTTTACCAAGGATTATGGCGTGTCCCTACCTATGCAGGATATATATATATGCAAGTGATACGTGGTCCATCAGCTCGGTCTCCGGCACAACAATTACGTATAGAGTGAGGAGTCTCCGCTCGACGCTCAGGTCGACTGTGTCCCTGACGACACCTGCTCAAATGACTTGCGTGTTGAGATCGTTGAGAGGTGGAAACAAAAGAGTCAAACGTGCCGAACACCTATTGAACCTCCGCCGCTGCCGGATAGAGGAGACAACAAGCACTGAATGTGAACAACAACATAAATCATCAAAGCCATCGACGAGCCTCTTCCAGATGGTGACCACATGTGCTCGAGAAGCGCGGATAAGATCTCTCTGATTTATTATTAACTTTACGCGTCTCTATCTTGGGTTCATACCAGTACTTGTCAATCACATCATGACCGCCGTATAAAAGGCTGACGTTCATCGCGACGTGTCTCAGTCGTGTCTCCCAACCCATAATGGCGTTTTCCCTCGGCTGGAGTGCGCTGGCATTGGCATGTGCCTTCCTGCGCGTTCCCGCCCAGAAGCTCCCAGGCTCATTCCCACACAACTACCCCGGTATCCCGAATACGAAAGCCGACTTTTCCGACAGCATAGCCTGGCAAAGATGTCAGCGTTCGAATTCCTTATGTGCTCTAGTTATTGACGATTGTTCAGACTTTGAGGTTACAACGGACGCATTGCCCAATATCACGTTTCCATTGTCGCGCAGTTACGCTGGGAATTTACCAGTAAATCGTGCAGTTCGTCGTGACCTGTTGTTTCAATGAGAGTAAATGGTGACAACAAAATCAGGGCCACCCCAATAACACGCTCTTCTTCTGGGGATTCGAAAAGACAGATGGGTCACTCACTGCGGCTCACAGTACAGAAGTGAGCAGAAGAAAACTGGTTTGGGTAGATGTCTAACTTGAATGCAAAGCCATGGCTTATTTGGTTGAATGGCGGTCCAGTACGTCCCATGTTTTTTCATACAGGCTCTTAGGCTTAGGTATGTAAACAGGGCTCATCGAGCATGCTTGGGCTCTTGCTAGAGGTTCGAACGTTTGATACTTGTGTATGTTATGTGCTGACATGATGCTAGAACGGCCCCATTCATTTTAACGAGGATTTCTCTGCGTTCGGAAACAACTTCAGTTGGAATAATGCTGCAGACACGTACGTACATCAGTAGTTGTTATAGTTATCATGGGTCAACTTAACGGGATTTGCAGCATTTGGATCGACCAGCCCGTTGGTACGCGTTACGCTTTGATTTATGCGGTAGTTTACTGAAAGAATATTTTAGGCACAGGATGGTCTACATCTGACGCTGATGCGTTTGTTCCAGACGAGACCCAGATGGGGCTTGACTTCGTACGTCAAAACTCTGCCACACACCCTCCATATCTAAATATCATTGCTAGTTCGGATTTTTGTCAAACCTGGTGAAAGTCTTTCCTGCCCTAGCCACGCGCCCACTATACCTCATGGGGGAGAGCTATTCTGGTACCTTGGAATTTTGCTTGGTCCTGGCATCTCTGACTTTTCAATCTCAGGTGTCTATATACCGTATATTGCCAAGGTCAGCACTTTCAACAAAACTTTCAACTGATCCGATGTTTGACAGTTGAAACAGACTTATTTCTCTTTGACAAAACCACCGGTCTCGATGGCAAAGATCGCTATTGGCGATGGTTCTTATGCAGAGGACGAGGCAGACATCTATCCCGCTGTGGTGAGATAGTCTTAATTTTCGCCAGTCGTAATACACCGTTACAATTAACTGTCTCCAGCCTTCGGTCCTTGAGACGTACCCGCAACTCATCGGCTATAATACCGATGTACTCGAATATTTTAAAGAACAGTACGCCTGTCTGTTTATTAAATCCACCCGAGTCGTTCCTCATGCACAGCACACAGATCTCACCTCTGTGGATATGATGTTAACCTCACCTACCCCCAAAACGGGATCATTCCAACAATCAACCCACCTGCCAAGACCCTGGTCGGCACGTCCGGGATGCGCGCGCGGAGGCGACTTGGGTCGAGCCACCGCCGAAGCAGGGTATTGAAGCGAACTGTGGCGATTGCGGAGGGGGCGCTGAAAGCACGGGGAGTGGATGCGCGTGCAGGAGTACCATGGAAACGAGACCTTACTGGGCGTCCAAATGGCACAATCGATCCGTGGTATGGGTGCGATACGTTTGATGAGATGGTCGATTATGCGTTGAACTTTTCGGTGCCGTGGGGTGAGTACCCGAATCCCGTGTGTTCTGTGTTTAGAATTGACAAGTTTACATAGTTGGAAACGACGAGAATGGTTTCGATGTGAGTGTTATATTAGCCGTTTCCGTACGTTTATTGACTGTTCGTTGCTCAGGTCTACGTGGGTCGATCTCTGCAGACATTAGCTCGTGCACGCTAATGTCGCAATGTACAGTATATTCCCGATGCCTTAGACCCTGAGGCTGCACCAACGCCTGATTCTGTAGGGGTTTTCCTCAATGGTATGATCTTCTTGATGCGTCAGTCCCATTCGTGAACCCAAATCACTCCATCAGACCCGCGTGTTGTGGCTGCAATACATGCGCCGACGAGCAAGAATTGGACGTCGACCTTTACCTTGCAAGAGGGATATCCATTCGGAGGTGGATTCCTGGGTGGTATGTAGGCCCGCATTGATTCTGATCTGATCTGACTTATGTTTGCTTTGTGTGTGTTGGCTGCTCAGACCCAAGTGAGTAATTCTCCCTACCGGCGGCGTAGTGCTGACTAGGTTGCTAGGTCCTGTGTGAGCAAATGGTTTCCTTCTGCCCTGCGGGAAATATCTTCAACTAATCAACTTTCACCGTAGGCCTATGAACTTCTTCTCAGAGATGGCGAGCAACCTATCCGCACATGGCATGTCTTGGGCGCTATACTCTGGGAACGCAGACTCTCTCCTTCCCCACTTTGGCACAGAAAGTAATGATTTCGAGAACCAGGCAATCATCCTGTGGAGCTGATAAATGCTTCGCAGTTGTGATACAGAATACTACGTTCGGAGGGATCCAAGGTTTTACACAACGACCTTCCACCCCATTCTTCGATGAACAAGGCAACTTCGCCGGTAAGATTCATCAGGAGCGGAATTTTACTTTCGCTTTATTTGTCGGTGCGGGTCATCTCATTCCACAAGTGAAGCCTGTCGCTGTAAGCACAGCCCAGTTTTGACTATTCACTCGTAACTAATCAATCAACCAATCGTATCCCAGGCGCTGACTTTCGTAAAGGAATTTATCTTGGGGAATAACCCCCTAGGATCTGTGCTTCCGAATGGTACAGTCGTTGGCGGTACGAATGCCACACTGGCACAGAGCATCATGCCAGCTGCAAGCGACCCTATATTCTACGGTTCGGGGACAACGCAAGGGTCCACAGTGTTTCCCTCTGCGACTATTGCAGCGTGGAACAGCTTCTTTGCCACGAACCCGAATGCGACTGGTGGTGCTCAGCCTGCAACTGCTCTCGCGACGGGCACTCATGGGTACACCCTGTCATCTTTCTTCACGAGCTGCAAATTGATGCCAAGTCTTCTTTACAGCAATGGTGGTTCAATAGCTAGACCGTGGAATGTTTTGAATTTAGGAATGTTGGTTGCGGGTGGTTCGTTATTAGTGCCTTGGTGAGATTGAAGAGTATAGAGTATAAGTATGTTCTGCCGCGGGACGGTGAAGTCAAGGACACTGAATGTCTAACATATCTACATGATTTATACCAAAATTCGAGTTTATTACATTCTGGATCCGAGCCTTGGTGCAACCAATTTCCCAATGTGGCAATCGCGTCTGTGACTTGTTGCTGGGTGGTGGTGGTCACAACGCTCACTATCGCGTCTCGATGGATGGTCTAGGAATTTCTTCTTACAATTTTGTCACAGTATCTGTGTTCTTCCTGCTACCTTACGTTTTTCTGTTTCGACGCTCTTTGTTCCCAGCAAATGTGCACTCTCTGTCTCGCAGACTGCTGCGAAACCTGCTTACCTTGCTGGTCATCGGACACACGCTGTATACTTTACAACTACTTGTTGGTAAACATCCAAGGATGTACACATTCATCTAGCCTTACTAATAACTCTTATTTCAGCCCCACCCGTCAACTTATTTACCCTGTTGAATCTCCCCCTTACTGCCTCTATATCTGCGATCCGTGTCGCTCTGCTGGAGCATCAAAAGGATCGCTTTCCAGTTGGATTCCAAAACAAGTTATCACCCGATGTAGAAGCTCTCCTTACAAGGCTCACGTCGTTTGAGGCCCGGGTCATTTATGTACGGTGAGGCCGCCGTTTTTACACGAGACATGTGCAGCTCATGCCTTCTATTGTGTGTGTAGATATGGTCCATATCCGCTATCGTATTGCTCACCCTGCGTCCACCTGTCTGATTTCGCCATCTTTGCCCTGGCTCCTACCGTGCTGCCGTACCTCCGCGCTCTCATCCTTGTTTCTCTGATCACGTCGCGTCCGACATTTCGCATCGCATGGCGCACACCTTCGCTCTCTGTCCTTGCCGCCACCTTTTTGACTGAAGTGTGGTGGACGGCAGATGGTACGGTTCAGTTCCATGAGGGTAAATTTGAAGGATGGGTATGCTCCTTCCTCATATCGACCCAGGGTTACATTGTTCATTATTGCTGTCCACGTCCAGACGCACACGCACATTTACATAGCCCGTTATACCATACTACTCCTTCTCCCGTTTGCAATTCACCATCTCCCTGCTCACTCAGCACCTTCTGCACTTCCACCCTTCATCACTATTCTCTCATCGCGTCCCACGTTCCCCCACCAATCCTCTGACTTCCACCTTTCTAATGGAAACTCAATTCCTCAAACGCCGCAACGGCGAAGTGTGCCACCGCCACACGCACAGTCTCAGGTCAGGCCATCCGCCCTTGACTCCGGTGTCCAACAGTCTATGTCTCCGTTCGCTGCACTCAACGGAACACTGAATACCCTCGGAACCACTCTCAACACACTCCGTGTGCTCGAGTGGACACGCATGGCAGGGCTTCGACGACGTGAATTACGTGAACAGGTATTTATGCGTTATGTTACAAGTGCATATGCTAAACGCACGCGAAAGATATCCGACTATCATGTGACGGAGGGCCTAAATGCGACGTACGCGCGGTCGGATGAAGACCTGCTGCGTGAAGCAGAGAAGGTTGGGATGGCCTATGGAACATTTAGACGAAGAGGAAAAGGGCCCGAGGAGACTCCAAGAGTACATCAACGATTCAGAGGCGGGAGAAAAACCTGGCGAGGAGCTGATGACCCTCGAGGACTAGATAGTGATAGCCTTGCAGAGGACGACGGTGCTGATGAGGAGGATGAAGGCAAAAGCAAGGATGATGAGCGTCAGCAGGAAACGGAGAGATTGGAGGAGGATGTCGAGTTGGCAAGCTCGCCCTTGCGCGCGAGGGCGAAAAAGGCTGCGCAAGAGTTGGGGACATACCTTAGGCGTGTGCAGGAATCGCCTGGTGCTGGTTGATATATACCGATGCAGGATGAGCACCATCGTTATTATAACTTTTTAATCGACTCTTCGAAGCAGTGTGGGAGTATACTCTATATATTTACATTGCTACAGTGGGGTGCACTGGGGTATCACTCTTCCTTGGGTATGTCACTACAGTGCAGTGTTGTCGGGGTCAGCACAGCGTTTTACCGCTTCGTCGTTGGGTAGTGATTACCCACAGATCACTAGGAAGGTTAAATATTAATTTCCCCGGATTTCTGCATATTAGAATATCTACATATACCTCCTGATCAGAAAAATATTCAGACTCTTAAGTTCATGAGATAAACAGGCCTTTGAACATTTGCAAAGCCAACAAAATTTTCAGCCTAGACTCACTTGTGATATTGAGCCTCGAGGATGTGCAAATACTAGTACATTCGAACTTCAAATTTGTCCAAAATTGCAGACAGAATATACGCATATCGGTCCGAGCATGTGCAATCGAATAGCATACATAAGCATTAAATACATCCAAACAAATGCGTCGCGTCGCATTGGTGCTCCCGGTGATCCTGCCATTCGTCCTGCCGCCGCACCCACTCAACGACGCACGCATATGTCATCTGAAAAGCGAGAGGAGTCAGCATGGATAACGATCCGACCGGAAAAAACGCGTTTCCTCCTGTGTGGTGTGAAGATCCTTTCATAAGAGATAACTGGGCGAGCTTTGGGCTGGTTATGCAGCAGCAGTGGATCGCGACCCACCCTGACAATGCAAATCAGTTAGGAAAGGGAGATGGTGGTAAGAAAAGAAAAAGGCCCACCAAAGGCAATAATCCTGACATGCCGAGCAAGAAGGGTAAGAACTCGGGGAAAAAAACAGCTTTGAATGAGTCCTGTGCCAGTGCAGCGTCTACTGGAAAAGATGGTGCACTGGCAAATGAAGCCCGAGGGAAAAGTGTCAAGAGCAGTACGCGGGAGGGCCTCAATACTGATGGAGACAACGAAGCCGAGATTGAATGGTATGTGAGCATGATTCTCTAGGGAAAACATTCGGACTTACATATCATTCCTTTCTATATAGGGAACTGTTGACAGGGGCTTCACTGGTGAAAAGGTTAGTATAAAGCTCAATCAGGTTATGCGCATATACTTACTTTGGACAGAACATCACCTGGGGATCCTATTGTTGATCCAAGCCTTGGGAAAGTGGCTCCCTCTGCTGCTTCTGCTCCAGCTCCAGCTCCTCTGCTCCAGCTCCAGCTCCCTCTGCTCTTGCTCCTGCTCCTTCTGTTCCAGCTCCAGTTTCCCTCTGCTTATGCTCCTTCTGCCTCGGCTCCTGCTCCTGGGCCCTCGGTGGGTTCTGCTTCTGTGGCTTCCGTAGCATCTATATTGGCTGCCAATCAACTGGAAATGAATGAGACTTACTATTCAGAAGATGAACTCCCAGATCATAGCATTACGCTATCTGCTCGTGGACGCTCTTATAGACGAGCAAACGGACGCAAGTCCAAAGGCCTGGAGAAGATTAATCAGAAGAAAAACATCATAGATATAGTTGATAAAAAGACCTCTACCTTAACCCAAGAAGAAAAGGATCTGAAGCAGGAGTTGCAGGTCAGTTCTTTGTTCATGGGGGTGCATTTTACTCACATGTCCTGCAGGAAGCAATGCGTGTCCAGCTTAAGGTGCTGATGGGAATAGAGACCAGTAGGAAGAAGGGTGTAACTACGCAGCTTCTGCCTGGACCCCCCCGTTGCTGCCATGAGGTGAGTCTGACTATTTGACTTGCATATTCATCAATGTAACCTAAGGGCAACCTCCAGGGGAAGTGGAATATCACACTGAACACTGGCAGATGGGAATCCAAAGTATATAAGTTCAAGGAAGGCTACAGGCAAGGATACATACCTGGCAGATGGGAATCCAAAGAGAAAAGCCTAAGGACTCCCACTGCCGAGGCGACTACTAACTAAGGAAAGACTCCGAACTGACTGAACATTTTGGGTGCTTAAAACGGAAGTCACGTGACCTATGGCGTAGCCCAGGTAGATTCCAACTTGCACATGTAAGCGGGCGCTTAAATCGCGAATAGAAGTGCCAGCTGTAGAAGTGAGTAGGAAGGAGGAGGGGAGGAAGGAAATGGGAATATTAGATAGAAACAACAGGGAGAAAAGAGAGATAAAAGGGAAATGGGGACAGAAGAGGTGAACATAAATAAGAGAGGAGAATAGGAGAAGGAGAATAAAAGGAAGAATATGAGGGGTTCCCTTTACACCTACCTTCAGGACTATGGCAGCCAATTCTGCTGCTTTACGAAGTATTGCATGATTTTCTGTGAATGAAATGTCCTTGTCGAACCAAGGATTCATATATGCAAGTCTGGAGGCATTTAATCTTGGCGGCGCTCCATGCAGGTGTTAAAGAATTGCAATACACAATCACGGAACACTTGTTGATCAAGTTGGGGAAGACCACATTACGTGGCTGGGCTGATAAGTATAAGTCACAGGTCAATGAAGAAAAGGCTTCAATGTGGAAAGCAAACCAGAAGCATGGGAGGCTGAAAAAACGTCGTGTGGATGTAAGTGTGTATTGCATTAGACCAGACAATGATACTTACAATGTGTCCTGTTGGGTATAGAAAGCCCATCAGCAGAGCTCTGTTGCAGACATCTTCGAGAGGCTCTATAAGATTGACATTGGGAACCTGCTTCACGAGGACCTGATGTCTGATTCGGACAGTGAACCTGAGCTGGATGCTGCAGGAAAAGTGAGCAATATCAGCAGGGTGGTGTGGAGGCATCAGATGCTTCAGTACCTCAGATACACAGGCCCCGTGGAGAACCACGAGGATGTTGCGATCCTGGAGGTGGTGAGGCCAGCCTGGTGTTCCCAGATGGTGAGCTGCTTTCGTGTCTCATGCTATCACATTCTCACGTTTGTTATTATGCAGTGGGGTGACATTCTTCATGAACTAACCAGAATATATTGTGCCACGCTGACGCCTGCAGAGAGAAGGAATGTCAAGTATCGTCGAGTGTCAGATTCATACCAGATCACGCAATTGCTGGCAGCAACTGTCCCATATGATTTCATGATCAATGAGGAGTGGTTGAAGGATGCAAGAGAGACTCACAAGGCTTTAATGTCTCAATGGATGAAATTCGGCAATCCTCCTGGGTTCAACCTGGTCCCATATTTTAGAGCTCTAGCCTTGCTGCTGTGCCCGCTGCCTGATGGAAGTGACAAGACAGAAGAAGGTAGTGAGCGAGGTGAAGAAAAGGGAGATGAAGAGGAGGGAGAAATAGACGATAAAGATCAGGTGGGTTTGGAAGAGCAAGATGGAGATTAAATTATGAGAATGAATGCATTGTCGGTTTACTTTCGGAAATGGATCCAAAAGACAATGGGTAGTGGTGTTGTCGTTGCACGGCTACTAACACTGGTGTTCAGCTCAGTGCGTTTTGCTATCAGCAGCAACAAAGGTAGAACGAAGATGAAGATGAAGACGTAGCAGTGACGAAGATGATGATGTAATACACTGATGTAAGCGTAGACGAGATACAACAGCAAATGTCATGTGATTGACAAAGCTGGCCTTGACGTAGACGTAGAAGTAGTAGATGTAGTAGTAGACTTAGAAGACTTAGACTTGAGACTTAGACGAGTGAATCCAACTGAAAGAGGTGAATTGGGGTACACTAAGGAGAAACAGGCCTTATATACATGAGCAGAACAACAAACGATGCGAGTATGCCATACAACGATGTCGTCGACAGCAGACAGGAGAAATGACTAATGGTGAGAGCAGAAAACCAAAATAGGAAGGTGGTTTGTAATGGAATGGAGAAATGAGTCAGGTGGTCCTGATTTATAGTCGATGGTGATGAGTGCAGGAGAATGTGCAACAGCTTGCTTGAGAGCATCCATAGCTTCTTGTTGACGTTCATTCCACTCGAAAGGAACAATCTTGCGAGTGAGTTCAGTGAGTGGTCTTGCAAGTGCCGAATAATTCTTGATCCAAATGCGTGATGTACCACAAAGTCCTAAAAATCCACGAACTTCGGTTGTATTCCTTGGAGTAGGCCACTTGAGAATTTTGGAGATAGTAGAGTGATCTGGAAGTTGTCCTTCATATGTGACTCTTTGACCAACAAGTAAAACATCAGGTCGAGCAACTTGAGACTTCTTTGGAGAGATAGTTGCACCACATTCTGCAATTTGATGTAGGATTCGATTGACAATGACGGCATGTTCCCAAACAAAACCATGAATGCCTGAGTTTTCTGGAATAGTCTCATAAGATCCATCTGGCTGTTTGTATTGAGTAGGAGGGGTTGTTGATCATGACACCAACATTATCAGGGATTTCGTCTTGTAGAACGAAGACAGTGCAGTTCTGGAATTCGGCAGAGGAATTGGTATAGCCTTGAGGTAGACTTCGATATCGCATAAGTCCTAGAGGAGTTTGGAATGAAGTGAGATCACGGCTCTTGGGGTGAATACATCTGGCATCATAGCCTGAAAAGAGATCGAAAACAGAATAGATGGAGTGTCCAGCGAAGGGAGCAACAAATGAGTCGATGACTGGAGGGAGTCCTGCATTTTTGATAGTAATGCCATTGAGTGTTCAAAGGTAGATGACGTGTCGTAAACCACCATCTTTCTTTCGAGTGTAGAACATAGCAGATCTGTATGAGGCTTGACTAGGCTCATAAACTCCAGATTCGATTTTGCCTTTTGTGAGCTTGATGACTTGTTCGAGGTAGGCTGGAGGAATAGGGATTTGGGGATTGGCCCAAGGAATGTGGTTGATAACAGGCATGATGTAGTCAGAGAAGTAATCTGAGCGAAGTGTTCCTCTTTCCGAATCGCCATATGCTAAGACTCTTTGGTTATTTGTGAATACCATTGTCATAAGCTTTTCTTCTTCAGGCCATAAGAAACCATCAGGATTGATATTGAGGATCCACTTTCTTCTTCATCTGAGTCATCTGCCTCTGAAACAAGACCATCTGAGTCAGATTCATCATCATAGAATTTACCAAGGTTGAAGATGTGTTCTGCAGCTTTGACTACAATGTTGATTTTGAAGGGAACAGATCTGTCGAGTGCAGCATTTTCCTGGAGCATTCTGTCTTCAAGTTTCTCCCGAATAGATTTTGGAATACCACACCAGAAGTATCTTTCATAGGCACTGTCACTGATCTTGGAGCGATTGAGTAGCCAGCCTGCAATGCAAGTGAACTTCCTTTCTTAGCGATGGAAGTCATAGAGATTTTGAAGGACCCTGTGACGATACTTGGTAGTAAAGTTCTCTAGATCTTTTTCTTTAAAGCATTTTGATGTCTGGTCATGATCATATAAAACTCTGAGCTTGGCATCAAATGCGGTCCAGTTCTTCTGATGGAATCGGTTAAGCCTTTGATGACCTGTCGAACCGATCGTTTGACATAGAGGGGAAGTCGTTCAAAGTGGTCTTCATTTGTTAATCCATATGCATCGGAAAGTTCTGCAAAATGTTTGAGGAAAGTGGCAACTTCATCATATTGGCCAGAAAATCTCTTGGGTGCATTACGAGAGTGAGGGGGAGGGAAGTCAAATTTTGAGCGAATTGGTTGAGACATGACGATAGATGAGCTTTGTGAATGGGAGCTGACAGGTGTATTGAGCTCTGTTGGAGTCAAGAAGTCGTATTCAAGGGGATATAGGATGGGATGGTCAATAAGGGAGTCAATTAGCAGCAGATTGTTGACAGGAATTGAAGTCCAGAGATGTGCTTGATTGGGAAACCAGCTAGGATCGACCATATGAAGTTTTGATGAGGATAACAGCCAAATGTGGCCTGGTGGAGGTGTATTGACTAGCCAACCGGGACGAGCGAAACGAGTCTTTGGACCAAAGAGGGAGTCAAGGATTGGGCCAAAGAAGGAAGGAGATGAATCTGATGGAGGTGAGTGCTGAATGCTGGCGGATTGTACTTTGATTAGAGTACTGGACAGTCAGCGACAAATGAAGATTGATTGACAGGCACTAGGAACGATTGCCGATGGATGACGTCAAAAGGATCCAGTACAAATCGGGCTAATGAGATCCTGGTAATTGGCACTTGATGAAGGGCACTGTCAGATGTCGGCGGAGACCGGATGTGGTCGGAAGTAGTTGGAGGTGGTAGGAGGCGGATTGGGAATGAATGGGAATACAAATGGAGGCCAGATGAGCGTCAAAAGATAAGCAAGTGCTTAATGAAGCTCAAAATAGAAGGTATGAGTGCCAAGCGCCTTGGAGGTATGAATGAGGCGAGGCAGATAGGTCCTAAGATGGCAATGATAAGTCCGGATGTAGAATAGGATCTGCAGGAAAAGCTTTGATCTGGTGTGGGGTACCAATTGAGATGGCTGTCGACTGTATTGGCTGTCGCAAAGTGTAGTTAACTTGCAATTCGACTTCCTGTTATGTATGAAATAGACAGGTGTCGTCGGAATAGCTAGGTATGACAGATATAAATGGCAATAACTGTCAGAGAGAGTGCCAGATAGATGAAACAGGAAGGGATAAGGCCTTATTGAGAAGATGATGGATGAGGAATGTGTGTGATGAACGATCAATGGCCTAGACCGAACTGAGTTCTGGAAGGACTTGGTGGAAGGATGTGTGTCGAAATGGGAATAGGGATTGCTGAGATGATAGACGATGGACTGGGCCTCTCTGGGGCAGCCACAAATGTCGGTTTACTTTCGGAAATGGATCCAAAAGACAGTGGGTAGCGGTGTCGTCGTTGCACAGCTACTAACACTGGTGTTTGGCTCAGTGCGCCTTGCTATCAGCAGCAACAAAGGTAGAACGAAGACGAAGATGAAGACGTAGCAGTGACGAAGATGATGACGTAATACGCTCATGTAAGCATAGACGAGATACAACAGCAAATGTCACGTGATTGACAAAGCTGGCCTTGACGTAGACGTAGAAGTAGTAGATGTAGTAGTAGACTTAGAAGACTTAGACTTGAGACTTAGACGAGTGAATCCAACTGAAAGAGGTGAATTGGGGTACACTAAGGAGAAACAGGCCTTATATACATGAGCAGAACAACAAACGATGCGAGTATGCCATACAACGATGTCGTCGACAGCAGACAGGAGAAATGACTAATGGTGAGAGCAGAAAACCAAAATAGGAAGGTGGTTTGTAATGGAATGGAGAAATGAGTCAGGTGGTCGAAGAAATGAAGGGAAATGTGGCAGTGAATTTGAAATAGAAGCCAGAAATAGAATAGAAGTGAGTCACAGACAATAGACCATGTGGAACAATTGGAAATAGCAGTACAGCCAAGAAGCGAGTGAGTCATGTGAAGAAAATGAGTCATAGCTGTCCAATAGGATTCCAGTTGCTTGTCAAATATCTCCGAAGATGAGTAAGTGAGTCATGTGACTTGATGATGACTCAGAAACATTTGAACCAATCATGACACTTGGATACAAATTTTCTCCAGAGAGGGAATGAAGACGAGTCCTGCTTGATGAAGTCCTTAGGCACATAACCGTAGCAAATCTCTGTTCCTGGACCAAACTCTTTGATATCCCAGTAGTTCCTGAGTATGATATGATGCCAACCATTCACTGGTTCGTAGTTTGGGTCGAAGCCGATGACGTGGAAGGGAGCATGGAAGACAGGGTTGAATACCCAAATGCAATCGTGAACGCAATAAGGAGGATAGGAGGGGAATGTTCGGTATGGGCCTTCAGGAGTTTTGACATATAGAGGATAGTACCGACGATGTGCAACTTGTGGAGGAGGACTGGACAAATGAACATCAAGGGGAGAACGTCAACTAGGAAGTTCGATGCGTGGTCTAACATGTATGTCTGGCTTGGCAGTCATCTGAAATGAATCATGGGATGTGGTGGTGGCAATGCTGGACAGCATATCGAAAATAGAATTGATGCAGATGGAATGAGTGTGGAGATGATGTGTCTGGTGGACTGGAGGTAGCACAGCAGATGATGGTCTGGCAAAAGCTGATGAAGATAGGCGCGTGTGCAGTGAGCATCTTTTGTAGTGTAGTAGGCGCTGTTGAGTATCATGCTTGTCTGTGTGTGTTAAAGACCATATTGCTTTTCACTGGAGTTGTGGAAAATGTTGGAAATATCGGAATATTGGGATCGGACAGGCTTGGCTTCAACTTATGAGTTGCGCCCTCTTGGATTCTCATGCCCTGGTATTTCGGATTTCTTGACAAGTCAGAATTCGGAGAATGTCGGAATAGTCGGAGATCTATGGAAGGATCAATGACAAGACGGCTAGTCAAGACTTAACTAGTATTTTCGGAAAATGTCAGAGAAAATCAGAGAAGAATGGAAGAGTGTTTGAAGAGGATTAAAGGTAAGGATCAGCCTTTCTGAAAAATCGGAGTTTAGACTGGAGATAAGGGTTTCGGGATGTCAGAATGAAGATGATTGGAATATAATCAATATGCAAGACTCATCGTATAAGTCAATATATGTGATACGCAATATGACCAATGATAATGAACAATCAATATTCAAACTAGAGAAAGAGATGTACAACAAGCCTATTTACGGAATAACTGAGGGTGCTGAATCAGAGACATAACAGGTAATGATATGAGATGTGGAATTCTGAGACGGGTGAATACAGAAATGAATATGAAGTCGGAGATAGGACATATGGATATAAGATCGGGACGTTGATCCCTGAAGGATGACTAAGGATGTTTAAATGGAGATTTCGGAAAAAGTTGGAAAAAGGCTTATCGAAAAAGGAGATTGTTGGAAAGGAGATTGTTGGAGAAGGAGATTTGTCGGAGATTGTTGGAGAAGGAGTTTCGGAGATTGTTGGAGGAGGAGTTTCAGAGAGTGTCGGAAAGGTGATTGTCGGAAAATTGGAGGAAAACTGGAGGAAAATCGGAGAATGGATATGGGTTCTAACAGCATGGAATTTTGTACAAATGAATGATGATTGACTGGAACTTGTCTTTCCTTTTCAGACAGTAGACCATGATCCTTATTGTCCTTGATCCTGGCTCTTCGAATGTTTAACATAATACTGGACAAGCCTTACAAAAATGTTTTTTAATTTCATTACACTTGATTCTTACGATGGAATGAATACCTTATCAAGGCCAATGGTAATATCCCTGCATGCACAATTTTCCCCTGGGTGATATGACATTTGATTGAAGATACTGGCATGGCGGCAAAGTCAATGTCACCTGTGAATCCTTCAGTATGGAAACATATGTCTAATTCAGGACTAGACATATACGTAAGGTTAGCATAGGATGTATAACTGAACAATGACTTACAATTGTGCCCACACGCCATTGATTGGGGTTGTTTGCACTGTGTTAAACCACTGCATTTCTGCAAAAATGGTTGGTGGGTGTTCAGGCTGTTCATATTCAAACAATCTAATGACTTCACTGTAACGGAAAGCAGACCCCAGGTGTACCTTGACCAGGGATGACTGTAAGGTGCGATAGCATGAGCTTTCCCACATGCTCGCAGTGATCCAGCACCCATCTTTGATTATGTAGTGGTAATATATTGCGGGGTGTGTGAGATAAGCCGATCCTCGGGGAGCGGCCATATCCAAGGGCAAACAGCCTGGTTCGCGTGAGGGTGTTGTAGGCAATTCACCCCAGTTGTAGTAGTTGGCCAGTGTGGCCTCACATCTGGGTGGAATCCATTCTAATTTTGGTAGAACAGGGCTGCGCACAAGCAACTTCACAGAAGCTGTGGCAATGATAATCAGTTGGATATTTCAATAAATATATATATTACCATCTGTAATCGCATCTTCATGAGCAAGTGCAACATCCTCGACTGTGCCCCAAGCCTCTGAGGACGCATTAAGGAGACTGCTAGCAACTAGGCTTTCCCCGCCATGAGTTGAGGCTTGAACATTTTGGATCTATGATTGTGAGAGTATGAGGTATGAGAATAGCAATAGACGTACCATATCCTGGATCTGAATGTCATGGCCCCATCCCCACATCATACTGACCTCTAAATTATACTCTAAACCAGTTTGTAAATGTCCATCTCATGTCCATATGGACACTTTTTAGACGTTTATGGACGTCTATAGACCCTATGGACACTTTTTTACCTCTCATGTCTATTCCGAAAACCAGTGGTTTTATGGGTGTCTATGTTATGAGTGCTCATGTCCATACATGAACACTCTACGGGATAGGTCGACGGGCCCTACGTGTCTGTGTCCCGTGAACCAAAGGGGTACATGTACGACGTGTCACTCAGTTGTACTTTGATAAGAGTCTATTTAGTAACTCTCTGCCACGTACTTACAACTAAGTATATACGTTATTCTGTGAATGTATAAAGCAAGGTCCGAAACTAGTTGTGTTATTATGACCTTGTACAGTCCGTCCGGACCCCTCACCCACTTAAACCCGTCGCGTTTCCTCGTTCTACTCATAAAGTTTAGGACACCTTGTGCAACCAAACTCAAACGTACGGACGGTATAAAGTTGCATTAAGTGTACTGTTATTAGTTGGGATACGTGTTGAATGACTACCCATTCATCGAAGATCTGAGAGTGACTGTTTACACGACTTGTCAAAGAGTGTCCACAGCAGTTCTTAGTGACCAAGAGTTGGACCCAAGTCCCCCTACGTGAATCTCGACCATGTCGTCAGTGTGTTGTTCTTGACCTAGTGCAAGTGTTCATAGACTTTCTACACTCATGATAAAATATTTATAACCAGTCCTAAAAATTGGTTCTAAATGCCAATTTCAAACTATATGGAGGAGTGTGACCTTTGTTTAGTTCCACAGGACTCAGTCCCTTACGAACCCCGTAGGAGACCTTTCGATAGTACAATTGTAACACATGTCTGAACATTGTACGAACAAAATAAAGTATACCGGCTCTATACAAAGTTTCGGTCTGAACGTACCTTTGTAGTTTTACAAGTACCGTACATAAGATATAATAGTGTCCTACACAAGTGTTATACCGGGAAAGGCCACGTACTTGTTTTGTAGGACATTACTACACCTTGTGCACGATACTTGTAAAATTAACAAGGTATATACAGACCGAAACTTTGTATAGACCCAGTATAATTTATTTTGTTCGTACAATGTTCAGACATGTGTTACAATTGTACTATCGAAAGACATCCTACAAGGTTCGTAAGGGACTGAGTCCTGTGGAACTAAACAAAGGTCACAGTATAGTGGGTTGGTTGTTTCGTGCACCCTCTCAGGCGTCCCCCTCGAGAGAGACGTCTAAGAACCTTCCCTGATCGTTGTCAACAAGAAGGAACGTAGCACTCAAAAAACTGTCATGATAATATCCTAGGGTCACAGAGTGATGCGTGTTATTGTCTAGGGAAACTAAACCCTACTTAAGACACCGGGGTGCGTTTACCTTAAGTGCTTCCGTCAGTTTTCGATGTTGTTAGTCAATGGGTTTACCCTCTTTTGTGTACCCCTCCGGAAGGTACGTCGACGTCGAAGGTTCTCAGTTTGTGCAGTGTTTTCAGAGCGTCCATACATTTAATAAACAGTACCGAAGGTAGGTTAAAAATATAGACCTTATCGAGGATTCCCTGTTTTCTTTGCTTTAGGGACTGGGTGGATTTGGAGGGCACGAAACTTACGTACGTCCACTCCTACAACATAAGGAGTTAGAGTGGCGACGATAGTTCTATATACACGTCGTACACTAGTACCGCCGTCTCTACCTTTGTACGCGCTCTAGAGTACTGTCTCATGAACGACGTCATTTTTTTCCAGTCAGTAGAGTCGGGAAGGAATGACAGAACGAAGACTCTTGAGTAAATAACTGACCAGTTATCTAAATACCACTCCCGTTTGAGTTCGGTTTAGTGGTGAAGCGGCAAGTAGATCCTCTAGTATATGTTCTGATGTCTGGGTAGGTACTCAAGATCACAAAGGAACTGCTTGTAAACTTATTCAATGAATTCTCGAACTTTAGGTTATTGACCCCCCCCCCCCCC
>MU134442.1:0-98494 GCA_015039355.1 Ramaria rubella | reverse complement strand
GCACCAACTGCAAAATGGGCAGCCTTACGGGCTATTCTTGCCTTGGCTGCACTGGAAGATCTTGAGCTAGAAAGCATCGATATTTCCAATGCTTTCCTGAATGGTGAATTGGAAGAAAGAAGTATACATGGAGCAGCCTGAGGGTTTTCACCAAGGCTCCTATGATGACTTTTTACGTCTGCTCAAAGGCATCTATGGACTTCGCCAGTCACCAAGGATCTGGCACAAAAAGCTTGACACTGTGCTCCAGGAAATGGGGCTTTGCCAAAGTACGCTGTGACCATAGCATTTGGGTATACCAGAAGGAGGGTGCCAAGGTGATTATCCCTGTGTTTGTTGATGACATGACAATTGTCTCAAAGTCAAAGTCTGCCATCCAACATGTCAAGGATGAGTTGAAGAAGCGCTTCAAACTACATGATCTTGGACCTGCCACTTTCCTACTAGGAGTTGGCATAGAGCGTGATAGAGAAAAGCGTACCTTGAGCCTTTCACAACGCCAGTATACCTTAGATGTCTTGGAGCGCTATGGCATGACTGACTGTTCACCAGTTGGGCACTCCAATGGATCCTGGTATGAAGCTGACTGTGGAACAGTCCCCTTCTACTGCAGAAGAAAAGGAGTTTATGAAGTCTGTGCCATACATCACGCTGTTGGCTCCCCTCATGTACTTGGCTATTTCTACTCGGCCAGATATTGCATACACAGTTGGAGTACTAGCCAGATTCAATCATAATCCTGGCAGGACACACTGGAATGCAGTCAAACATCTATTGCGCTATCTTAAGGCCACCATAGACTACAAGCTTACTTATTCTCCTACATCTGCGTCAGAGCTTTTCTTGACTTATTCTGATGCAGATCATGGTGGAGATAAAAGCTCTGGTCGTTCAACTGGTGCCTTTGTAGTAAAGATGGGCACAGGTGCTATTAGCTGGAGCAGCAAATTGCAGACTATGGTCACGCTGTCTACTACTGAAGCGGAGTATGTGGCAGCAGTGTCTGCTGGCCAAGAGATCTTATGGTTGCGAAACCTATTTGCAGAGTTGGGGATACACTCAAAGTGGTGGATCAACTTTACATGTTGATAACCAGTCAGCTGTCGCTGTTGCAAAAGAACCCTGAACACCATGGAAGGATTAAACATCTTGATCTACGTTATTATTGGTTGAGAGATGTTGTTGACACTGGGCAGATCAAAGTAGTATATTGTCCTACTACTGAGATGCCTGCAGATGTGTTAACTAAATCCTTGCCTAAGGCAAAGATGGGCAGCAGCAGGGACATGCTTGGTTTATTTTTGCTTTGAATTTTCTTTTTCTTTTCTTCGCCAACTATATAGTTTTGTTTTTAAACTCCGATTCATTTCATCATCGCACACATCCTCCACACCAGACACAATCTGCTATCATTGTCATGTGCTTTCCCATGCATCGCTCTGATTCCTTAACTTTTATAACCCCTGCACCACCATTTGCATTTGCAACACCTGAACCACAAATCACTTCACCACCCTCAGTCTATCTTGCTCCTGCACGCCGGAGTTCAGTCACACTCCCTCCAGAGCTCGAGTCTCTTTCCTCTCTCTTTCCCCCAGTTGTAACACCTGGGACAAGTCAAACCACATTCTATTACGAGAGTGCGAGTGACTTAACTCCACGCATGCCTAGCCATGCTCGCCTTAGTCTCAAAGGAAGGATTATGAGGTGTCTGATGATAGCATATCGTGGTATTGGTGATGCACTAGCTAGAGAGCTGTGACATCAGGTGGGAGTGTTGAATTTGGTGGTTGTCCCATCGCTCTAGCTTGTGTAGTTGCTTGGATATTGTTGTTTCTTTTCTTGGATGTATTTTGACTCCGCTTTGGGCGCTTATTAAGCGCCCTAAAGCGTGGGGGAACTGGGTGGATGACTCTCTAACTGAGTATCCATCCACTGTTCCCAGGTATGTGTAGTTACACTCTGTTTTCTTTACCTACTCAATAAACTGAGTATCCATCCACTGTTCCCAGTGCTGTGACAGTGTCCCCTGGTCTAAATAGGCCCTGAAGCGTCCACTTTCAACAGTCTTTTTCTCTTCTGGCACCCCAGTGTCATGTCACCACCTACACACCCTTCCAGCAGCATGGCTGCTAGTATTTTGGATGACATTCTGTCCAGAACTGTCACAGTCACCTTCAGTGAACTTCTTGCTGTCTCCTCCACTCTCTGTGACTTATTCCTTGAGTCCTTCAGCTCTAACGAATCTATCTACTCAGCACCCAGAACCACTACAAGTCGCTTACACAAATGTTCTAAATGCACGCCGCAATTTAACACTCCACGAAGGTTGTCTCGACATGTACATGTACACAGGCTTTGTCAACAGCCACCACCTGTGGCCACACACGTCGACACTATCTCACCCTATTTTCAGCCACTAAACATCACTATGGTCCTATCCTATGGGCTTACCATAGCCCCGGGCTCCACTCCATCTGCACCAACATTTTCCTCCAATGTGATCTCTTCTCTGACTGCCCTGGCTTCTCTCCTGCCCCCAGGGACTTCTCTCCACCTGCCCAATGGCCAACCTGTGACCAGAGCACAGGAGCCAGTTTGTTCTTCACAAAACGTCTCTGACAGCACAGTGCCTTTACTGGAGAAAAACACACCCATGCCAGGGGCAGCATTAACAAACCCTCATTCTACTCCCGCCGTCCCTTCTCTTCCATCAACTCATACCTGTGGCCCTGACCAGGGAGGGATACGAAGTGAATGGCACCCCCATGATGACGCTGACTGACGAGTGCTCCCATCCTGGATGCTCGAAATTAAAAGTCTCCCTCCGGAACTACTTCCAAATCTCGCTTGTGTATCTTCAAATCTTTTGTCCTCACAATCCTTGCCTACAATGCCTCTGGATCAATGGCAAGCAATGGCAAGTCACCCCTTCTGGTCACATCTTGCGAAGTAGCAGCAAAGCGGCATCACCGTCAAAGATTCCCCGCCTTACATCTGTCAAAACATCACTACTACCCCAAATCTCCTTTCACTACCCCTGGAAAACAGTACATATCCAGAACATTCTCATTCATCACACCACTCTTCCAACTTCTCTTTCCTTTCATCAGCACCCTCTCCATTTTCTAGCCTGGAATTAGCTTCTACAGAACTCAACTCTACATCCAGTTCCATCTACTAGCAACAACACAAGTTCCACAACTTTCCTGACAAATGCCGTTTAGTTGCACTCCATCAATGCCAGTTCCAAATGTCCATCTTGTGAGTGACCCCTGATCCGTTCTACAAAAATCATGTCCACTCATCATCTCCAACCATCTCCATTCTCACCAGACCAGTTTCTCACAAGTAGGGAACTTCACGGGTTTCCACAACCTGCAAGGGTTATGGGTATGGGTACATGTGGGTTGGGTGCGGGTTGAGAATCTGCAACCTGTGGTACCCTTGGTTAACCCATGGGTTATCTTGTACTATTTTTCTACAATTTCTATGAATTTGTATTAATTTATTATGAGGCTGGCGGCCCCATACGTGGAACACCAGCTTGCGCGTTCTTTTTCTTACTATCTTAGCTACTTAAATCTATTTTTAAAATATTGATTGTAATTTTTCCGGGCCTGTGGGAGGCCTGGATGGGTGTGGAAAGTCCTTGCAGCCCCAGGCTTTTAAGTCCGGGGCTGGCAGGTCACATGACCTGCAAACTTTAATGCGCAATGTTCACGAAATAAGGTTTGTTTGCGAATTAAAGTTTGCAGGTCATGTGACCTGTAAACGTCAACAAACAGCCCCAGACTTATAAGCCTGGGGCTGCAAGGACTTTCCACACCCATCCGGGCCTCCCACAGGCCCGTAAAAATTACAATAAATATTTTAAAAATAGATTAAAGTAGCTAGGATAGTAAGAAAAAGAATGCGCAAGCTGGTGGCCCACGTATGGGGCCACTGGCCTCATAATTAATTAATAAAAATTCATAGAAATTGTTTAGACCTTTGGGTGACCCAGGCTGTACAGCACCCATGGAAACCCATCGTAAACCTGCCCCAAACCCGTACCCACATCACGAGTACAGTTTTTTTCATGGGTTGGGTATGGGTTAAGCTGATGGTACCCAAGGGTTACCCGTGATGATCCATACGAGTCACAAGCCCCACGCGCACCAATCCAAGCACTCCTTGCTATTCTACCTCACTCACCACCCGTTGCTCGAACTGTTTGCCGTTTTTGCCAGCCTGGTCACAACCATGATGCTTAGTGTCGGCTTGTACTGCACAAGCTGAATACCACACCCTCCTCCTGGCACAAGCCCGCACACACCCGCACGCCCTCACATGCGTGACGTGGCTCTCCCAGCATGGTCCTCAACAGCCTTCATGAAGCCTGACATCCCCGTCAAACGCTGCACCTGGCGACTTTACCAGCCACCCTCTTCTCACCCGCTGAATCTATGCCCTCTGTGGCTTGTGCACGCCTTGCGTCCCCATGCACCCTGCCCTACCCTGCCCTCTGCACAACCTCCTCTGGACCAACTTCCAAGCCCACTTTATTGCACCTTCCGTGCCACCCGAGCCTTGGCCATGGCCCCCTTCATGCACTACTCGTCCCATCTGGGCCATGTGCACCTTGTCCTGGCATCTCACAATGCCACCTCTCACAATGCACGCCTTGTGCCTGCATCCCATCCAACCCAGCTGGTGTCACGCAGCCCGCACAAATATTCAATCCATAATGACCTCGCCAGCCCCAGCTTCTTGCTGCCTTCTCCTCCTTCCACATTTCTTCCTACCTTCTGGTTGACCGAGGCCGGTCAAATTTTGTCCCCCAAGGAGGTGTAAGGGAGCATAGCTCCCTACATGGCAATTACAGGATATTACATAGCGCCCACAAGCACCCCTTTTAGTGCCGCATTGTCGGTGATGTCACAAAAGTGGCTTTCCTTTGTCTAGATAGCTATATCAACTTGTAGTCTAGTTAATTAAAAATAAGGACTTGTTCCCTCACCATTAGGTAGCTGTCTGTGTCTGTGGCAGAAATCCTACTTACATCACAGGCAATGCAGACCACATGGACCCTTCAACCTGAAACACAAAGTTTATAATGTCGAAGAACAAAATAACAAGCAAACCTTCAGGAAATTGGGGTGTTTTCACGACAATCCCTTTGTCATACAGTTTCAAGAGATCATCCACAATAAATTTTAGTTGATGCGGAAGCTGTTCTGCTGTGGGCTCATGCAGCCCAGGTGTCATAGTTGACAACAACATATTTTCTGTATGATATCTAGCACAGGTTACCATTCAAACAACATAATGCAGAAAAACAAATATACGTACTTCAACTCCGTGACCAAGTTCGCAACAGTAAATGAGAATACGCCTGAGGAGTGGCTTGGAGAATAATCGCCCTGTCATGCTTGAAACCTACAAATAAAATCAGTTAGAGAGATAAACTAGACTAGCATGAGAGACAAACCAATCCTGACTTGCAGTAGTTGCTATTCTAAGCTCATTGTCTTCGCATGGTTCAAAGAAGCCCCGTCCATCTGGTCCAACCAAATTTTTCCACACGTCACCATCCATGATGCAACTGTATACGTCCAGCATACTTGGTGTATTTCTCCAACTCTCACACTCATTCTCCATACCTTTGCGGGTCAAGAAATCGGCAATAAGTGTTGAAAGTGGAACCATGGGAACTACCACTTTGGTGTAGGAGGTTTTTTGAGTCTTGTTAAGAACTAGATTTCTTCTCGTCAGATGTCAGGATTCGTTGGAATGTCGGAGTTCGGGATTCGGGTCAGGACTGGAATCGTATGGATGTCAGCTTCAACTTATAGGTTGTGCCCTCTTGGATCCTTCGTGTCCTAGTATTTCGGAAGTCGGGACGTTGGAGAAGTCGGAGGAAATTAGAGGGGTCAGAGAATGGAAGGTCGGATAAGACTTAGAGGTGGAAGTGAGAAGTTATCGAGTCAAGGTGGGTCAATATTCGAACTGACTAACAAAGTACATGGAGGAGTCGTATATAACAAATTGATACGATCCGAATCGGAAAGATACGAACATGGAAATCCGAAATGGGGCAAATACGGGATCAGGGTAAAAGTAAATATGGACATAAGACCGAAGGTGTAGATCTTGATAAGAATGACTAAATATAGATGGGATGGGGATAAGTAAAAACGGGTGGAGTAAATTGGAAATACAAATCAGAATATATCAGAGAAAAGCAGAAAAGCTGGGAATGAGTCTGGGTTTTAACAGTATCTCCTCTTTAAGGCCGAGCCCTTGAGGCCTAAGATCAGCATGGGAGGTTTGGTTTGATGATTAAGCAAGACCCCTAATGTGATATATATAAGAGTGATGGATGGGGTTCTACTTATCAGTCTCCTGATCTTTTGTCCCTACTCCCTTCTGAGCTAAATGTCGATGCCGCTGATTATCTCGCTTGAGGATCTGATTTCCAAAGATGATTCGGGGTCAGAAAACGATTTAGAGGCACAGATTCACGAGATTTCGGAGTTGCAAAAGGAAGCGGCGAAGAAATTGGAGGAGAGAAGGTCGGAGCGTAAAAAGGTGGAAAAGGAGGAGAGAAAGGCTGAAAAGAAATTGCAGGAAAAATCTCGGGGAAGAAAAAGCGATGTGGTGGATAGAACCATTGCCCATAAGAGGGCTCATGAATCTGCAATTAATCGGGTCAGACACGAACAGTATTGTTGTGTGGGATGTCAGGTTCGGGATATGTTTTGTTCACCAATAGTGGAAGGAGCGAATGGGACATGCGATGAATGCACAAAGGATGGGAGGATGTGCCGTTGACCAGGAACATTGGGATTTGCGGAAGAAGTCGCAAAAGGCGTGGATATGGGTGAGGGAGGAACAGCAGAGTCACTTGTGAAGGAAATTCAAGAGTTGCGGAAATCCATCGATCGTCACGCAAGTTCCATGCAGACACATTCCGAGGAGATGCAGATTCTGACCTCATGGGTACAAAGGATGGTTCAGCACCAGGAGCAGGAATTGAAAGTAAGGATGGAGGAAATGGAAAGGGATGAAATATGGGAAATGGGATCAGAAAATTGAATCGGGATTGAGTGGGGACGCGAAGCAGAATTTCTTGGAACAGATGGAAATGTAATTTAGACAAATGAACATGGAAAATATAGGAAAAAATCGGAAAAAGGGAAAGGAAAAGTTAAGGAAGAATTGGATTGGGTTTATCGGGATATTTGTTATGAAAGTCTTCAATGATTTCCGAAGCGTTGCCTAATTCCGTAGCGGGAATCCACGAGGTTTCTTCATTGGTGCCTTGATAACCGGTCCAGTGTACCAAGTATTGTATCTTGCAATGTCAGTGATTGTCTATCTTGGAGTCCAGAATTTCGTCAATTTCATATTCAGGTGCGCCTTCGATAATAACTGGCAGGGGTGGGGGCTGTATTTGGTTCAGGATTTCGTTCAGAGTCACAGGTTCTAGCATAGAGACATGAAAGGATGGGTGAACAGCACACATACTGTTGGGTAATTGGAGAACGAAGGCTTGATTACTGGTACCTGCAGGTGCGATGATATCAAAAGGTCTGAGGTATTTTTCAGTGAGTTTCTTTGAAGGTTGGGTTGTGTGGAAAAATTTGGCTTTGACAAAGACTTTGTCACCTACTTTGAAGTCTGGAGCTGGAGAACATTGCTTGTTTGCGGGTTCCTTGTATCGGGATTGCATGTCGGAAATTCCCTTTTGGAGTTCCTGGTGGAGTTTGTCTAAGTCGACTGCGAAATCTTTTGCACGGGATGAAACGAGATCGCGTTCAGGATGGACGAGAATGTTGGGATTGTAACCTTTGTTAGCAAAGAACGGGGAGACTCCTGTTGTCGTGTTTGGAGTGTTGTTATAGGCGAATTCTGCGATTGGAAGAAGTTCAGCCCAATTGTCTTGTTGATAGTTACAATAGCTGCGAAGGTATTGCTCAAGAGTCTGATTTGTTCGTTCGGTTTGTCCGTCACCTTCGGGATGATATCTGGAGGTGAAGTGGAGATTCATGTCTAGCGCCTTTCCGAGTGTGCGGAAAAAGGAAGACACAAATTTGGAACCTCGATTGGAGGTAACGTGAGTCAGAACACTGTGCTTGGAGAAGATGTGGAGAACGAAAAGTTGAGCGAGCATCAGAGAAGTGATCGTCGTGACTGTTGAAATGAATTTTGCTTGTTTCGTAAGTCTGTCAATGATAACGAGGATGCTGTCAAAACCCGATGAAAGTGGAAGCGGCTCAATGAAATCCAAGGATATGGAATTCCATGGTCTTGGCGGGATTGGTAAATGCTTGAGGAATCCATAAGGCTGGTGTCATTGGGATTTTGATCGCATACATGTTGTACAGGATTTGACATAAGAGATAATGAAGTCATGGAGTTTCAGCCATGTATATTCACGTCGGATGTTGCTGAGTGTCTTGTTTTGTCTGAAATGTCCGGAGATTTGGTGATCGTGCAGATATTGTAGAACACGGAGTCAGAGGTCATTAACATCGGGAACATAGATTCGGTTGTCGAGTTGGAGGAGTCCTTGAAGATTGACTGACCATCAGGGTGTTGGAGGATTTGCGGGATAGTCGGAAATTGCAGGATTGGAGGAGATGGATTGTTGGATTTCTTCGTGGAGTTTCTCGAAATCCATGATGGTGACTGCGTGGAGAATTGTGACGTTAAGGGATGTGGCTCGGAGGGACGATGACAGCTGTTTGTTAGTGAAAACTGGGCAGAAATTGTGCAGGTTAATGCTGGCATAGTCACTACTCCCCTCTTTAGGATAGACGTCCCATCATCTAGTCAAAGAGTCGGGTTTTGTTCCGAGTTTCCTGGGTTGGAATTGGATAACGAGGTTGAACTGACATAGGTATTCTGACCATCGTACTTGTCATCACGTTAAAGCTTGGTGGTAGTGAAATATTTGAGGTTTTTGTGATCAGTTACAACATCAATGGTGGAGCTGGAACCTTCGAGGTAATGTTGCCAAATCTTGAAAGCTTCAAAAATTGCAGGTAGTTCCTTGTCATGAATGTCGTAGTTTAATTCCAGGGCAGTGAAAGTTCTGGAATGAAAAGCTACGGGGTGAATTTTGCCATCTTCCGGAGAAATGATGGAGAGGATTGCCATGAGGGCATAGTCCGAAGCGTTGGTTTCCATGATGAGTTGACAATCGGGAATCCAGTGTGTAAGGATCAGAGCTGTGGTGAAGGCTTTCTTAAGTGTTTCAAAGAATTTCCAACACTCATCAGAGAAGTTTGACTTTACGGATTTCTGAGTGAGTCGGGTAAGCGGAATTGCGATGTCAGAGTAATTATGAATGAAGTGTCAGTAAAAGTTCGCAAAACCTAGGAAGGATTGGACGTCTTTTACTTTTCGGGGTTCAGGCCATTCTTGAATTACTTTGATCTTGTCGTCTGCCATTGAAAGCCCTTCCAGAGAGAGCATGTATCTGAGATATTCCACCATTGTCTTGTGGAAGTCGCATTTGTTGGACCTTGCGTAAATTCGGTTTTTTCAGAGACATCAGAGAACTTCACGGACATGTTCTCTGTGTTATTTCAGGTTGTTGGAATAGACTAAGATGTTGTCCAAATAGATGAGGACCAAAACATCGAGCATGTCGCCAAATATATTGTTCATGAATCGCTGAAAAGCGGCTGGTGCATTAGTGAGACCGAAGGGCATAACATGCCATTCAAAGGAACCATATCGGGTCCTGAAAGTGGTTTTCCACTTGTCACCCTCTCTAATCCGGACTAAATGGTAAGCATGTCGGAGATTGATTTTGCTGTAAATCCATGCTTTTCCGGGGCTTTCCAGAAGGTCGGAAAGTTGGGGAAGCAGATATCGGTCTTTTTTTGTGATCTTGTTAAGACCGCGGAAATCAATACAAAGTCAGAGTCCGCCCAATTTCTTCTTTGAGAATCGTACCGGAGCACCATGCGGAGAAAGTGAAGGGCGGATGAATCCTATGGCTAGTGCCTCATCAATGAACTTTTGGAGTGTTTCTAGCTCAACTGGAGATAGGGAATAAATGGTTCCCAAGGGGGGACTCTCTCCCTCTATCAGGTCAATCTTGAGATTGTACGGTCAATGATCGGTGAGGATTTCCGCTTTCTTCTTGCTGAAGATGTCGGAAAACTTGTGATATTCCAGTGGAACACTGTCGAGATTGGCTGTCAGATCGGGATTCAGGGAAGCATTGATGATGGAAGTGGATCTTCCTTTTGGAAATATGCATAACTGAACGATATCCTCATTATCTAGTTTGCACAGGCGAGCGAACACAGAAGCAGGGACTAGGTTGATAGGTGAGTCTTGTTCGGATGTTGGAGGGGTGTCTGCGTGATCGGATTTCAGGATTCTGGAGACCACAGCGGCGGATCTTCCAGAGAGTGATGTCGGAATTGAATCTTGCTGCTGAGGAGTGTGGAACAATATACTACTCAATACCCAGTCAATCAACGGATTGTAGCGGGTGAGCCAGTTGTGTCCCAGCATGACGGAGCAGCTAGAATCAAGTGGTGTTACATACATAGCAACAACCTGATTTTTGCCGGATGGAAAGTGGATTGGCATATCGATAGTCTGTGTGATTGAGACATTAGAAGTGCCATCGAAAAGCTTTAGCGGGATCTGCAGAATGTTGTGAAACTCCAGCGGAAGCTTGGAAGTGAATGATGAGTCTACAAAACAGTGAGTGGAACTGGAGTCCACGAGAGCTTGAATGTTAGTATTCGGAATAATGTCGGAAGTCACTCGTATAGTAAGAGAATTGGATTTTGAAAGAGCGGAAGTGTTGAGTTGAACCTTGGAAGACACACAGGAATCAATGCAGCTCTGGGTCTGTGCGGAGGTCTCAGAGCTGCTTATTATTTTTTTGAATCCATAATGGCTGCAGGTTTGGCCTTGGACTTGGGTTTGCTCGAAATTGTGGAGGCTGCTCGAGCCTTTGATTGAGCATTAAGGGAGGTTGATCGTGGACAGTCCTTCGCGATGTGCCCGGGTTTCCCACAGAACATGCAAAGGTTCTGGTCCATGTGTCGCTGTCTCTCCTGCTGGGTTAGTTTTCCGTCTTTTCCGAGTATGTTGGAGATATCTGGAGTTTTGCAGAAATTCGGCGTGGAGGACTGAGGTTTGGTAGAAGAGGAGGAAGCCAAACTGTTGTTGTTGTTCATCCTCTTCTGCAATTGGTTCGATTGGGATTCTTGCTTGTTCAATTTGTTGCTGTTACCAGAGTAGTTATCATTGGAAGTGGTGGCGTGGTTGACCTTGCCTCATTGTTCCCAATAACGGCTGTTGATGGTTTGCGCAAGTTGTTGGAGCTCCGGAAGCGTGTCAGCTTTGTCCCAGGTTGCAAGAATATCTTTAATACGATCAGAAAGCTTAGTATAAAAACTCCTACAAAGGGCAGCGTTGCCCCAGTTGAATCTAGTGGCGAGGCAGTTGAATTCTACGATAAACTTTGTGATGCATTGGTTGTTGCGCATTCGCAGATTGTCGAGTTCAGTTTCTGCATCACTGACAGGATCATAAGCTCCAAAATTCTCTCGGAGTACCGTCATGAAGTCCCGACAGCTTGTAAGCCAGGGCAGGTCTTGGAAGGTGTCATTGTCTAAGAGTTCAGGCTCGAAAAAATCTAAAGCCATCCCTTTCAAAAAAGAGATAGCGTAAGTAACTTTCACTTTGTCACTGGAAAAGGTCTGAGGACAGTCGCAGAAGTGGAGTTTGCATTGAAGGAGGAAAGGATGGAGCTTTTGGGCATCCAATCCTTCGAAGGTGTCAGGTTCGCGGAGTTTGGTTTTTCCGGTTTGACCTTTATTCGGAGTTCCCATGTGCTTGGCTATCTGTTTCAAAGCTTTTAGCATAGCCTTCCCATCATCATCTTCATTGTCATTGTCATCCTCGTTCTTGTTGGTGTTGTCATTGTCACCGGGGTTGTCTTCCAGTTCATCATTTGGGGGGATAGATCCGGGGTTTGTGTTTCCGGTGACAGTACAGGATCTGGTAGAAGGCATAGTGAATGGATCAAGAGTTTCAGTTCAAATATACTGTTAAGAACTAGATTTCTTCTCGTCGGATGTCAGGATTTGTCAGAATGTTGAAGTTTGGGATTTGGGTCAGGACTGGAATCGTACAGATGTCAGCCTCAACTTATAGGTTGTGCCCTCTGGGATCCTCTGTGTCCTAGTATTTCAGAAGTCAGGATGTCGGAGAAGTTGGAGGAAATCAGAGGGGTTGGAGAACGGAAGGTCGGATAAGACTTAGAGGTGGAAGTGAGAAGTTATCTAGTCAAGGTGGGTCAATATTCAAACTGACTAACGAAGTACATGGAGGAGTCGTATATAACAAATTGATACGATCTGAATCGGAAAGATACGAACACGGAAATCCGAAATGGGGCAAATACGGGATTAGGGTAAAAGTAAATATGGACATAAGACCGAAGATGTAGATCTTGATAAGAATGACTAAATATAGATGGGATGGGGATAAGTAAAAACGGGTGCAGTAAATTGGAAATACGAATCGGAATATATCGGAGAAAAGCAGAAAAGCAGGGAATGAATCTGGGTTTTAACAAGTCTCTTCCGAGCTTCCCAGGAATATTTGAAGAACTTTGGACTAAGCTTGCTATATAGGTTTTTGCCACAAGTCCTGCAAGCTGAGTCGACTTCATTCAAGGGCATGAGATCTGTGCTGACTGGAGTACGACAATTGGGGCAGCTGACGAATATTGAAAATCTGTCTGCAAGGCAGAGGTGACTGAACACTGTTGTTAATGTCGTCGGCATTGGGTCGTCCATGGGAATAAAGGACATCAGCACGAAAACTGAGTGCAAACACCATAATAGAAGACCACAGGCCTGAAACAAAACATGATGTTTGGTGTGTAAGAATGCGACCACCATCAGGATTGTTTGTACCCACCATCTGTCATGTGCAGCTAAGAATGCATTGGTAGAAGGTGGTCATGGATTAAATGCTGGAAATGGCGATGTGTCAGGTTGTTGTCAGATATTAGGGTTAGAGGCTACCGAGGCCACACTGGAATGGGTATTATTATGTAGGAGTCCTGTAGTGCCTGCAGAAGACACAGGATCCACATTCTTCACTTCATTTTCTTCATTGGACACAGGCTCCCTCTCACTGTCTGATTGAGAATCAGAGTCTGTTGGGAGAGGGCCCATACTATAGATCCATTCATCTTCTAACTGATCAGGAGCTCCCTTGAAGACCTCGTTGTCACCTAGATAGGGAACAGGGCTTGGGGCGCGAGAAAAGCCAAGTGAACTCAAAAGTTGCCCGCTTTCATCAGGTTTTTCAATATCGAGTGTTCCCAGAGACTCAGTATCAAAGAATGAAAGAGCTGGTGAAATAGCATCTATACATACAAAATATCATCAGTTCTCCTTCTTATGCTGAAAAAGAATACTACTTATTATACC
The DNA here is from genome assembly GCA_015039355.1 of Ramaria rubella. NCBI lineage: Eukaryota > Fungi > Basidiomycota > Agaricomycetes > Gomphales > Gomphaceae > Ramaria > Ramaria rubella. The sequence goes on along the minus strand of MU134442.1, from coordinate 85,025 downwards.
GGGCATGTCTTGACGTTGGGGAGATAACAAAGGTGCAGCAATGCTGGTCCCCAAAATTGCCTCTTGAGAGATATCCCCAAGCAGATAGGCTTCAGGGACTGCATGGTCAGCTCAAATTGCTGAAGTTGATGCTGTTGGTGCAGGCAAGGGTACCCGGCGGATTGGTCCACACTTGGTTTTCTTACCTCTGCCTGCAAACAGGGAAAAGCTACTCTTGTCAGCTTTTTGGTGATTTGACCATCTCCATGCTGGGATGTATTTTCCTGTCAAACCTAGATCTGGGTGCGTGAGACATTCAGAGCATGCACACAGCACCAGCTGGTTGTTGTAGCTTTTCTGATGAGATCAGTACAACATTTTTCAGTGATTATAATGCAGATATATATAGCTAGATTACTCACCTAGTTAGGCATCTGACAAAAGTTCTATATAGTCTGTAATTTGTGTGACCCTGAAGAAGAGCAGTGGCGGTGGCTAGGGAGTCTACGGACTTAGTTGTACGATGTTGTGGTCAGTGTCAAAAACCGCCTTTGACCTGTTATCTTTGACAGAACACAGTTAGTAACAACAAATGTGGTTAAAGAACCCTTCTCATGAAGCCGAAAGTGTTAGCGACAATGTATGCAAAGTATACAGACTAAGACAGTTAGGGAAATGGCACCGTGATGGTGCCTACTTGTCAAAACTGTAATAGAGAGAGAATTTGAAAGAAGAAAGTAGAGTTTACTTAGCAGACAGAGTTCTGGCAATGTTGTTGATGTTGATTGTTAAGAATGGAGAGAGATAAAGATGAGAGGATGATGAGTTCAGAATAGTTGTTAGACTCGTCGTTTGACTGAGATGTGTAGACGACACCAAGTAAAGAGAGGGGGAAGACTTATGATAATAGAACTAAATAAATACATGCGTTCTATCCTACTGTTTTATACTAGGCATATTCACCAATGTTGGATAGATACCATGTGGACTGTATGCTAAAAGGAGGTATAGCTTTTGTAGTTATTGATGTTCCTATTTACTGATATTGGAGCCGCATATATTGACAATTGGTTGCTAGGTTGAGTGATACGATCTTGGACAGCGAATATTGCTAATGTTGCTAGTGTCACTAGTGTCAGTAAGACGTGGAGGGGATGGTGACAGTGATAATTGTTCTTAGGTGTTGAATCATGACAGTAGCCCCCCTTCTAGTTCAGAGCCCCAGTGACACATATAGAGAATTGCTTTGATTTGTCGGATAGCGTTGTGGTCCATGCACATCCTGATAGGCGGTGAGAGGCGTACCAGCGATAATGTGGCCTGGTCTGTGCGCAGCATGCGTCATTAACATAAAAGCAGGCGCAGCCTTTAATGAGTCTTCATTCTGCTTCCAATGGCACCCTCTTTCAACACTCTGTTAAGACAGTTCCAGACCAAGGCGTTGACTGAACCCGAACAACATGAAAGCCTCCTTGAAGAAATTGAGATGTGGGTGAAGGAAATGGAGGGTATAGATGTGAGTTGGATCGTTTCTTGTTGATACCTGTCGCTAACGGATATTGATAACAGGACGAGCTATCGGATGCGATGGAGGCTCGTCTCTCCATACAGCCGAAGTTTATGATTCCACCAGAGGTGATGAAGATTTGAAGCGATATCAAGGCAGCGAAGTCTTGGGTATCAGTCATGAAGGCAAGTAATTGAGTCTTTCCTTATTGATTGTTCCTAACTGTTGTCGATAGGGGGGTTTCACAGTGGCTTCGCCCAATCCTTTAGTGATGGCTGCTGTGGGCCTAGCAAGTCCACAAATCGACACTCCACCACCGAAGGTGATTCCGTCCATCCAAGTAGCCCCTCTCTTCGGTAAAGGGGCGCTGACAGAGGATCTGACGGATGAAGCGGTCGATCAATTGGCCCACAATGATATCGCCATCATTCCACGATGTGAGGCTAAGTTTCTCGGTGGCATTGGGATTGCCAATACACATCGGATAGCTATGCCAGCAGAGTATGGTGATCGGTCGGTGTATCATATCACTGGTGTCGTATATGTTGACGTAATTAGTTTCTTTATTGACTGCTTGTTTTCTTGTTGACGTCCAATAGGGTGTTGTGGTCGAGAACGAAAATAAATGCGAGATGTGCGATCACAACGGTTATCAGTGTTACGGGCTGCCAGGGTGTGCATGTGGACAGTGCTGTCACAATGGGAAGTAGTGCAGCTTAAATCGTAAGTGAATGGTTTGTTTGTAGTTGTCATCGCTAATATCTTCTTGTATAGCCAAACACACCAAACGGCAGACTGCTGAAGCATTGGCTTTGACAGCGGCTGCCAAAGGTAAGGGCAAGGTCGTCGTCACATCGTCCAAGAGCATAGGACTCCTCAAATCCGCATTGCCCACCATCACTGGGCCTTCCTCTCTACCCCCTATCCCTTCGACTCATTTGCAACCCGCACGTGATGCTAAGCGCCCTCTCGATCTTGTTCCGAACTCATTGCCAGGGGAATTGCCTGTTCGTCCCTCTAAGCGACTTTGTCTGGACGTCATCGGAAGCAGTGCATTGCAAAGTCTGCAGGATTCGATGGTGGAAGGGGCTGATCGGATGGATCGGTTAGCGCAACAGTGGATTGTTGCCAATAATGCAGTAATGGGGTTTCAAAAGGAAATGTTGGAGGTTCAGGCATGGATAAGAAACACAAGTAAGAAGTTGGAAAAGTTTTTCTGAAGGAGTGATAAGAAGAGTGTGAATGGTGTAACATAAGAAAAGTTTTCTCTTTGAAATCAAAAAATAGTCGCCTTGAGAAATATTATTTGAATGAAAAGCATTTTAATTAAAAAGAGAATGAAAGTTTTTTTGGAAGAAAGAGTGTGAAAAACGACTTCTCAGATGTCTTGTGTGATCAATGTTGCTTCGGAATGAATTCCAATGCCATTGCTAGGACTATCATCATGTAGTGTTTTGGATTAAATGAGGGTTTTAGCTAAAGTATAATTGAAGGAAGAGTTTTAAGGTCGGGGCTTATCAGGGTAAGCCTCGTGAAATGCTTTGACAGGTTTCGGTGCATGTTGAAGATTGTCGGAGTATTCCCAACTGGTCGCGTTGCTTGTGTGTTCATAGCCCTTCCATTCAACAAGATATTGTACGTGTTTCCTTCATCGGCAGGAGTCCAGAATGCAACCAACTTCATATTCGAGGGAATCCTCAACCTTGACAGGAGGTGGAGGGTCAGGATTGTGATTTTGGATAAGACTTGGCGTTGCAGATTCTAATAGCAATACGTGGAAGACAGGATGAATCTTCTGTAATGCTAGTGGTAAGCCGAATCAAAATGTGTGTGACAACACCTTTTCAACTATAGGATAAGGTCCCAGCCGTCGGTGATCAAGTTTCTTGGACGGTCGCTTGGTTCAGATGTTTAGGCTGTCCAACCAAACTTCGTCACCAACTATCAGCTTCGGAATTGCTGTGTTTCGATTGTCGGTTGATGTTAGATACTGTGCCAAGGTTACCTTAATTTGTTCGCGGAGATACTGGTGTAATTCCTTTAAGTCTACAGCCATTTGGTGAGCAGTTTTGGATGGAACAGTATCAAGGGAAACTTTGAGGTTAGGATGGAAGCCTTTATTCGCAAAAAAAATGGGGTGACCTGTGTTGCTGAATGTGACGTGTTGTTGTATGCAAATTCGGCAAGGGGTAGGAGATGTGACCAGTCGTCTTGTTGATAGTTAACATAAATCCAAATGTACTGTTCAAGGACTTGGTTGAGTCGTTTGGTTTGTCCATCTGTTTGAGGGTGATAGGCTGTTGATAGGTTGGCCTTGATGTCGAGAAGCTAGCATAATGATTGCCAGAAACGGGAGATAAAGTGTTTGCCACGATCAGAGACAATGTCGGATGGTGTGCCATGTTTAGAGAAGACATGTTGAAGGAAAAGAATGGCTACGTCTTCGGCATCAATGTCACTATACATGGGGATGAATAAACCCATCTTTGTTAGTCTATCAATGATGACTAGGATCGTGTCGAATCCATTGAATAGAGGAAGTCCTTTGATAAAATCCATTGAGATGGAATCCCAAGGCCGTTTCTCCAATTGGTAAGAACTTGAGTGGTCCAAATGGTTTGTGGTGAATGGACTTTGTGTTGCAACAGGGGGTACAAGACTTGACGTAGTCGGTGACGAAAGCGATGATTTTTGGCCAATAGTATCACCATCAAATGTTGTTAATAGTTTTGCTGATTCCTGGGTGTCACGATAATCAATGGTTGTGGCAGGATCTGAGTATGTCGAGTTGAAGATCCTGGTGGTCTGGGACGTAGTATAGACCATTATACAGAAGGAAATCACCATCTCTCGATAAGGACCATGGGTCGGGGCAATCGTCGGCAGGTGGTAATTTCTGTTGGAGTCTCTGTAATGTGTCTGAGCGAAGGGGGTCCGTACGAGTTTCCTTGCTTGATGGAGGAAAGAAGGGAGGCTGAGTCTAGTACTATGGCTTGCAGAAGTAACTGTCCAGCTTTGAACATGGTCTGGAAGTTATGAGGATTAGCTTCTGTATAGTTGCTACTCCCCCCTTTAGGGTACACGTCGCCACAACGTGTGAGTGCATCTGGTTTTGTTCCAAGACGTCCAGCATGATAGTGAATAATGTAGTTGAATCCTGAGAGATATTCCGACCAGCGAGCTTGCCAATGGGTGAGTTGCTTTGTTGTCGCAAAGTATTCAAGGTTTTTTGTGGTCAGGATAGGACAAGGACTACGTGGGTAGTGCCTTCGAGGTAGTTTCTCCATTGTTTAAAGGCCTCGAAGATGGCGAGCAGTTCCTCATCATATATCTCATAGTTCAACTCAGCTGGATTCATGCTTTGAGAATAGAAAGCAATAGGATGGATATCACCATCGTCGGGAGAGATTTGAGAGATGATTGCGGTGATGGCATAGTTGGATGTGTCGGTTTCAACGACAATAGGGTTTGTTGGGGTCAAAAATGAGTGAGAATTGGAGCCTTAGTGAAGGTGAGCTTGAGGTGTTCGAAAGCGTCATTTTGCAGTGTACTCCATGCGAAATGGGGTATCCTTACACATCAGTCGTGTTAGCGGAAGTACAATGGTGGGAGAAACAAGTGATGAAACATTGGTAAATGTTGGCAAAAACCCAAAAAAACACTGGACATCTTTCAGGGTTTTGGGTGTCAGCCAACCTTGAATTGCATCTGTTTTTGCAGGATCCATTGATACACCTGCTGGCAATACAATGAAAACCCAAGAATCTGACAGAAATACAGTGGAAGATAGATTTCTTGGGCTTTATATGAAGGTTATGTTCCCTGAGACGAGTGAGGACCTTTCGAACATGTTTCCAATGATTGTTGATATTGTCGGAAAATATTAGAATGTCATCCAGGTAGACTACAACAAAGCGATCAGTCATATCTCAAAGAATATCGTTCATAAAATGTTGAAATGTTGCCAGAGAGTTTGTGAGACCCATTGGTAGTACTAAAAACTCGAAGGCCCCATATCGGGTGCAGAAGGCTGTTTTCCATTCATGGCCAGGTTTGAGCCTAACATTATAGTAACCAGCACGAAGATCAAATTTGGTGTAGATTTTTGCTGACTTGAGCTGGTCGATAAGGTTGCCGATGAGGGGGATCGGATAGCGATCCTTGACCATAATCTTGTTGAGAGCACGATAGTTGACAATGAGTTGAAGGCCCCCATCTTTCTTTTTAGTGAATAGTACTGGTGCTCCACCAGGAGAAATTGATGGTCAGATGAAGCCTTTTCCAAGCATATCATCTAGGAATTCACATAGAGCCTCCAGTTCTACTCCTGAGATTGGGTATATTTGTCCATGGGGTAGCGGTTTGTTGTCTTCAATTTCAATCTTGTGGTCGTAAGACCTATGAGGTGGGACGGCCTTTGCTTCTTGTCTGGAAAAGATGTCAACAAAATCGAGGTATTCGTTGGGTACAACCTTGGCGAGCAGTTCCGCTTCATCTGTCGGTAGGACTTCGCCATGAAGTAGTGATGTCGGAGTGGGTTTGTGGGAGCTAGAAAGTAAACTTTCAGACCTGAGTGTAGGTAACGATGGAATAAAGTGAAAAGAGTATATGTCTTCTCCTGCATTTATGAATTTCCTGAATGCAGCAGCACCAACGAGAGTGATTTTTGGAACTTTGCGTGTTCGAATATTGGTAATGAATCTGTCGGGAAAAGGTAATGGGTCAGAAAACGTAGTTGGCATATTCATGTTGATTGGTGATTGGAAGATAGGGGAGTCGAATTGAGGGAAATTGGGTTTCGAAAGGATACCCGATGGTGGCAATATAATTGCTGAAGAACCAGGGACTATCGAAGGGGGTGACCCTGAAGAAGTGTGGAGTTCTGGGATGGTATCGAAAACCGAAGGTAGTGTCGATTGGACGTCCTGAGTGGTTGTGATACAGGACATGGTGGTGGTCATCGTTGGAAGTGTTGAGCCATTTCTGGATTGGAATTGAAGTGACATTGAAGCCCAGTCGATTGTTGGGTTTGTGGTTTTTAGCCAGGGGAGACCTAGGACAATCAGGGCTGATGGATGAAGTTGAGTAATGAGAAGTGATAGAGATTGAGATGACGAATCAGGAAAAGAGATAGTAGTTTTGATGTATTCATGGATGAAACCGCTAGTGGCAGGTTTTCCATCGAATAGATATAGAGAAACTGGTTGTGAAAGAGATTGTCAGGCCGTCGGAAGTTGTGTCGCTAATTGTACGTCAATAAAATTTGATGTTGCCTTTGAGTCTATGAGAGTAGAATGATCAGAGAGAGTTAGATGAATGATGAATGAAACGTCGGATCAAGATACAAGTCCTGACTGTAGTTGTACAGAGGGAATTGTGTGCAGGTGTGCCATGCGACCCATTGTGCACATGTCAGATGGATCACTGATTAGTTTTCCACCGAGGATTGAGGTTCCCCATCTATAACCTCTTCAATTGTTGCCAATTGAGGTTCTGCAGAAATGGTGAAGGTGGCTCGTCCTGACGCTTGTTGTGGGTTCTTTGCATAGATACAGTTGCGACTGTGATGGTCAGGTTTTTCTCCACAATGAATACACAAGCCTTTGGCTTTATGGTGCTCCTTCGCAGTGTCGGTTAAATGACCGGTTTTATCGAGCACACTGCTGAGGTCTTTTTGATCTGTTGTTACTCCTTGCGACGGTTTTGATTTGTCGCTGGAGTAGTTGTTGCCTCTTTGTTAGAATGGCTTGCGCTCCGATTCCTTCATGTATGTTGAAGTGCTTCCAGTCTGGCGAGCTGATGTAGCGTGAGAGGTTTTCTCATTTTGGTGAGCCCAGTAGCAATTGTCGCATTCCAGGGCTTGTTGCTTGAGGGTGTTGAGGGTTGTCACTTGTAGTAGCAACAGAAGATGGTCTTTGATGTGTTCGGCAAGACCTTCATAGAACGCATCATAAAGGGTGGGGTCATTCCAACCTGTATGAGGAGCATGTTCAGCGAATCTAATCATGTATTTATTCATGCGATGATTATCCTTCATTCTGAGCTGTCGAATTGATCGTTGGGCAGATTGAGCGAGGTCAGGTTGTCCAAACAATTGGTTGAGAGCAATGATGAATTCATCCCAGTTGGTTCTGATGGTTGTTTTGGGTGATGCAGTGGGGTGGGGGAGCCACCAATCGAGAGCGATCCCAGAGAGATAGGAGGCCGCATATGCAACGCATTGGCGATTGGTTGAAAACTTTCGATGTTTGTTATCGAAAGCCATAATGCACTGAGCGATCAATGCTTGGATAGATTCTGGTTTGGTACCGTCAAAGTGAGTCGGTTTACCGATTTCAGAATCAGTTTCATGTTGTGATTGTGTCATTACATAGTAAGGGACGCCATAAGGTTGGTACCAGGGACCATTCACTGGTCCCCCAGGTGGTGGTGGTCCTCCGAGGGGATTGCCAGGAGGTCCGCCAAAAGGTGGTCCAGGTGGTGATCCTCCAAAGGGATTGCCAGGAGGTCCGCCAAAGGGTGCTCCAGGTGGTCCTCCAATGAGAGGGGGTCTGCCAGGAGGCCCAGGAGGTGGTCCGATAGGAAATCCTGGAAGCGGTGGTTGTCCTGGGTGTTCCAAAGGGGGTCCAGGAGGTAGAGATTGAGGTTGCGACGGTGTCAACACATTTTGGCAATGCAACATAGTCAAGACTGTTGGACTAGGCCGTGGAGCGGAAGGAGGCATTCTTGGAAAGCCTTGCCATTGTCTGCTGTTGAAAGCAGGTGGGTTGCCTCTAAAAGTCAGACTGTTGAATGGTGAAGGCGACATATGAGAGGGACTTGGGTGTTCCATTGCTGGCATCGTCGAGTGAGCAGTCGGTGGTCGCAGAAGTGGGGTTGCTGTTGGATCGACGGGAGGTCGATGAGGTTGAGTGAACAGTGGTCAGAGAGCGATTGGTGGTCTATGTTGCATATATGCAGTCCCAGGATGAGGATAAGGAGATCTGTATTCATGCATTCGGGAAGTAGTGCTGGGCCGAAAGATATTCGAGGCCACTGCTGTATAAGGGTGATTGATTGCTTGTCAAGTCAGCATATAGAGTTCTGAATCCGACCGTGCAGGTGTCGGGATTGGTGGATGTGAGGAGGATGAGGGCAACGACAAAGTTGCCGACAGAGGTGGTAACTGTGTTGGTTGTTCATTAATAGGTTCTATAATGACACCAGCCCTTTGTGCTCGTGTATGAGCTTGCATTAGTCGTGCTCGAGTCACAACAAGATGTCTCTGCTGATTGCTTATTAGTGCTTCGGTCTGGTGAAGATTCTCACTAAGTTGTTGAAGTTCGGTTTCTTCTTGTCCCATTGTCTGAGGCAATACTGATGTCAATTGGTGTGGGAATGATGACATGTGTGGAGGGAAGTCTGGAATAAAACCTCTACTTGGTAAAGGTAGCGGTGTGATGGCGGGTCCTTGGGAACAAGTTCGGATATGATCAATAGGGGAGTGTCAGGGGTGAGCCGATGAGTCGATTGTCCTATCTGACATACTTGAAACTGGGAGAAGTATTTCAACTAGTAGGTGTTAGTTCTATTATACTGTCAAAAACCACCTTTGACCTGTTATCTTTGACAGAACAAAGTTAGTAACAACAAATGTGGTTAAAGAACCCTTCTGATGAAGCCGAAAGTGTTAGTGACGATGTATGCAAAGTATACAGAGTGAGACAGTTAGGGAACTGGCGCCGTGATGGTGCCTACTTGTCAAAACTGGGATGGAGAGGGAATTTGAAAGAAGAAAGTAGAGTTTACTTAGCAGACAGAGTTCTGGCAATGTTGTCGATGTTGATAATTAAGAATGGAGAGAGATAAAGATGAGAGGATGATGAGTTCAGAATAGTCATTAGACTCGTCGTTTGACTTAGATGTGTAGACAACACCAAGTAAAGAGAGGGGGTATAAGGGCAACCTCCGAGGCTAGTGGAATATCACACTATAGCCTGGCAGGTGGGAATCCAAAGAGAAAAGCCTAGGGCTCCCACTGCCGAAGTAACTGCCTAATGAGGGAATAACTCCGAAATAACCAGCAGTATGATTATGTATGCAAGAGCACATGCTCCCGAGTACGTGAGCATGCTGACTAATTGGCGCTTAAACGGCCCCAAGCGCTGAGAAGAGAATAAGATAGGGAGCAGAGGAGGGGAAATGAGGAAGAATAGATAAAACTGATGGAAAAATAAAGGAAATGTGAAGTCATAGGGATCTCTCAGGGGTTCCCCTTACATCACCTCCCTTCTAGAGTGTGATGTCCCAACACACTGACACCTACAGGAGGCACAAGTGGGATTTGATGAAAGGTGTCAAAATCTGTTACACAAATACGACGAGGGGCACCTGGGTGGAGGCAATGGAAGTCAGTAATAAGGTCTGGGGCTGCTAAATCTGCTTTGGGGATTCACTCGTTGTGCTCGTATCCATAGCCCTTCCACCTAACCTTATATTCGAGTCTTCCATGGCGAAGCTGACTGTCTAAGATCTGTTCAACCTCATAGTGCTCATCTCCTCCTACAAGGACTGGGGGTGGAGGTGGTTGAGCCTTCCGACCAGGAATGGGATCCAGAGGGGCTGGGAGGAGTTTCACCGCAGGGAAAACAGGGTGTAGGCGACTCATAGACTTGGGGAGTCAAAGACGGTAAGCATGGGAGCCAACCTTGTGTTCCACGAGGAAGGGGCCTAAGTTTCGGTGTGACAATTTCTTCGAAGGACGAGTGGTATTGATATCACTTGCATCTAAGAAGACTTTGTCACTGGGAACGAAGGCAGGGGCTGGCTCTTGGTGGTGATTATAGTACCGAGCCATGTCTTCCTTGGCCTTTACTAGGGCAGCTCGGGCTTCGGACAGGGAGTCAGCCATTTGTTGCTTAAACTCATTCACAGCCTCTTTCCTAGATGGTTGCTGGCGAGGTTCGAAGCCCATCTGTGGGTGGCAACCAGAGTCAAGCATGAAGGGAGTCTCTTTTGTGGATGAATGGATGTGGTTGTTGTACTGGAACTCTGCAAGGGGCAAGAGGTCGTCCCAGTAGTCCTGTTGTTCACTCACAAATAGATGTAGATATTGCTCGAGCTCTTGGTTGACACGTTCTGTTTGTCCATCTGTTTGTGGGTGGTATGAAGTAGAGGCAGCTACCTTGATACCCGGAAGTCTGTACGGCTCATGAGTGAACTCACTGACAAACTGTGTACCTCAGTCTGAAACCACATGGAAGGGAAGGCCATGGTGTCTCCAAACATGATCTCTAAAGAGGCAAGAGGCTCCTAATGCCATAATCGTAGTCAGGGTGGGGATGAAGTGAGAATGTTTGGATAAGGAGTCTACAACAACCATCACAGCATCATACCCATGTGACTCAGGGGGTTTGACAATAAAGTTGACACTGACTGTCTCCCAACGCTGTTCAGGAACCTCTAAAGGGTGTAGTTCTCCAACAGGCAGCCAGCGTTGAGCCTTGGTGCATAGGCAGAGGTTGCATGTCCTCATGTAGCTACCAATGTAGCAAGACATATGAGGCCACCAATAGTTCTGAGAGACAAGCTCCAGGGTCTTCCAGTGTCCAGCATAGCCAGCAATATGGGTGTCGTGATGTTGGGAGACAATTCAACATTGTAAGTCATGCTGATCAGGGACATATACCTTTCCACAGAACAGGAGTGTACCGTCTCTCTCATCCCACTCTGATGACCTCACGGACTTCCCTGTGGTCTTGCGAAGCTCCTTGGCGGCATGTGCAACTGACTCTTCAAGCTCTCCTTCCTTGGTGCCACTGCAAATGTCCCTCAAGATGTCATGCTCTTCACCTGTGAATTCCAGTCCTTCTAGTGCATGAATGACAAAGAGTTCTGGTTGGAGAAGTACCAAGTTATCATTGTCATTTGAGCCTGTACCATGATCAGATCGGCGAGAGAGTGCATCTGACTTGCCCATTGTTTTGCCTGGGCGATGGTACAGATTGTAGTCAAACCAAGATAGGCAGAGTGACCATTGAGCTTGGCAGCAGTTGAGCTTCTTAGATGTGTGAAAGTACTCAAGGTTTTTGTGGTCAGTCCAGATCTTGACACGGTGTCTTGCCCCCTCAAGGAAATGTCACCACTCTTTGAGGGCACGGATGATGGCGAGCATTTCCTTGTCATGGATTTCGTAGTTGCGCTCCACTTGACTGAGACTCTTGGAGAGGAAGGCTATAGGGTGCCATTTGTTATCGCTTTTGGATTGCTGAGAGAGAACAGCCCCGGTTGCGAAGTCTGATCTGTCTGCCTCAATGCGATATGGGAGGTCATCATCTGGGAATGTGAGGATGGGTGCAGACATTACCAATCTCTTTATTGTGTCAAAAGCGGCTTGTTGAGGTGGTCCCCATGTCCAAGGATTGTCCTTGCAAAGCAGGTCAAACATCGGACGAGTGTGGTGTGAGAACTTCTCAATGAAACGATGGTAGAAGTTTGCAAAGCCAAGGAATGACTGCACCTCCTTCTTGTTTTTAGGGATTGGCCACTCAGCAACACCAGCAACCTTGATCGGATCCATCTCAGCTTTCCCGTGCGAAATAATGAGACCTAGGTATTCTATCTTGGTCTTGTCAAAGTCGCACTTATCGGGACATAAATAAAGTTTGTGTTCTCTGAGATGCTGGACCACCTTCCGTACAACTTCGTGGTGCTTCTGTAGATCCTCCGAAAAGATCAGGATGTCATCCAGGTAAATGCACACGACGCCCTCAGCAATGAGGTCATGAAAGATGTTGTTCATCATGGTCTGAAAAGTGGCAGGGCTGTTAGTGAGGCCAAAAAACATCACTAAAGATTCAAATAGTCCCCAATTTGTCCTGAATGCCACCTTCCACTCATCGCCCTCTTTGATCCTGAAATTGTTAAAACCCCAGCGAACATTGAGCTTGGTAAAGTAGTGGGCCCCTCGTAGACTGTTGACAAGGTCTGAGATCAAAGGAAGAGGGTAACAATTCTTGATAGTCATTGCATTTAACACCCAATAGTCTTGGACAAACCGTAGGGCACCGTCCTTCTTTTTGACAAAAAACACTGGTGAAGCCATTGGTGACTTTGACAGTCATATACGTCCAGTGTGTAGATTCTCCTCGAGGAACTTGTCCAGTTCAGCCTGTTATCCTGGTGACAAGGGGTACACCTTAGGTGATGCTTGTGGGTTGGCTCCTGGTTCTAGTTCTATGGCATGGTCCCATGGCTTGCGTTCTGGAAGCTTGTCAAATGACTCCTTTGCAAAGACGTCTTCATAGTTGGACAGGTAATCTTGAAGAGTGTCTGAAGGTTGGGAGTTATGCCAGGCTGCTTCTGCAAGTCATTGAGACGTTGTTGAAGAAGCACGAATGAATTCGTCCTGGGTAGGGAGCATAGCGACTAGAATACGGTCACCCTCTTCTATAGCTTCGTCAGATGTGTCTTTGGCCATTTCGGAATCGCCTCCATATTGTTGACTCAGGAGGAGTCCTTCTTCGGCTATTGATCCACCTGAATCATGCATGAGAATAGGGAAAGGACCGATGGGGCAGGTACGCAGTTGCAAGGCCTTCTGGTGTTCTTCCTTGATGATGTTGCAACATGTGTGGCAATGGGAAGGACAGCGAGTCATCCATACTTCTTGAGACTTCCAGTCGACTTCTGGGTTGTGGTCTCGAAGCCAGGTGTAGCCAAGGATCATACATTGACAGCCTAGGCACATAACAGCAAATACGGCTCTTTCGGAATGGTCTTTGTACCACAGGATTAGATCAATGACTTCAATGATAGATCCAGATTCATTGGGTGAGCCATCCACATTGTACACAGGAATAGGCCAAGAGAGTGGTCGTGCCGTGAGACGGTTTTCTTGTATGAATCCTGAGTCAATAAACAGACCAGTAGCTCCAGAGTCAAGTAGGGCGCAAACCGACTTGATTTCCGCTGTATCAGTGGTTTGGACCTCAACTGGGAGAGAGAGGGAGTTATGGCCTGGGGTGGAGGCAACAACATACTGTGCAGGAAGATTTCATTCCCATTTTTTACGACAGAAGCAAGTAAGAGGTCAGGAAGGAGTTAAGGGTTGTTTGTCTAGCATTTTGATGTCCATCGCTGAAGAATCAGGTTCCCAATCTGTATATTCATCATTTACCTGATTATACAGCAATGGAGTGAAACGATTGGAAATTGGCAGCAGGGACACACTATTCACCTGCTGCGTGACACAAAATCCTCTTCTTCCTCTTCCTGAAGCTCTGGGCCATCTTCCTTGATAGGGCTTGCGACTCTAGGATCGGTGGATGACAGCAAGTGGGCAATCCATTCGTCTTTCTCTTCAGTGGTCATGGTACAAACATTGAAGGCTTGGGGGCATTCTCGAACAAAGTGGCCTGGTTTTCCACACCGGGTTGGTGACGGCGAGCAGCATCTACCTCCATTGCCACTGGTTGGATGCCCATAGTAACAATAGGTGGGGCTGCCTGAAGCTGTGGTGCCAATTCCGATTGGTGAGGTGGCTGTGGATTTCTGTGGCTGACACCAACAGAGACGGCAGAGGGACGGGTAGAAGTATTCAGCATAGCACGTGAGGCACTTTGAAAGGCTTCATTGGCAGCACATGCTTGTGAGATTGTCCTAGCCACTGAAAATCATTCGGAAAGGTCATCGTCCGATGGGTGTCCATCAACCATATTAGCAATCCAGCTTTGGATAGAAGGGTCAAGACCGTGGTGGAATTTCATGACGAGGGAGGCCTGTTCTCCGTATCCAGACTTCTCAACCAGCTCCTCAAACTCATCAATATAGTCATCAACGGTATGGCAATTCTGATAATATTGACACGATTCGAGTTTGGTCCGGGCAGTAGTTTCTTCATGGGGAAGGAAGAATGTTGACTTGAATGCCTTCTCGAAAGATATCCAGGTAGAATGGGTAGGACGACCAGTTCTAGTTTACATTTCGAAGATACGTGTGGCGAAGGATGAAGCACGACCAGATTTCATGAACGACAGGGCCCACAAGACCTTTGCGTGATCATTGGCGAAGTGAGTCGGGCACAGGGCAAGGTAGAGTTTGCAGGAGTTCAAGAAGGCTCGTCCTTTTTCTCTGTCACCATTGAAGTCAGCAGGAGTGGTGGGAGTGGCACGTTTTTGAGTAGTAGGGGGGGAGAGGGATGAGGTCATAAGGTTAGCGACATCATGGTTCAAGGTGTGCACCTGGATATCTGTCTGTTGAACCTGTTGTGCCAGTAGTTCCTTCTGTTCTCTCTCAGCATGTAAGGCAACCTCCAGAACTGCGACATGCTGGTGTAGCTCATTGTAAGCCGCTTGGAAATCAAAGGGATTCGGGTCTTCTGGTATGGGTGTAGACATGGTAGAGGTAGATGGAGTATTAGAGAGTGTACCAGAGGGATCCTGAGCTGCTATACATCTGAAGATATCAATTCAGAGACGATGGCAACAGTGACCGGTCCAGTAAGTTGGCAGGCTTTTCTACTATAAGGGCAACCTCCGAGGCTAGTGGAATATCACACTATAGCCTGGCAGGTGGGAATCCAAAGGTATATAAGTGTACACAAAGCTACATACATAGATACATACCTGGCAGGTGGGAATCCAAAGAGAAAAGCCTAGGGCTCCCACTGCCGAAGTAACTGCCTAATGAGGGAATAACTCCAAAATAACCAGCAGTATGATTACATATGCAAGAGCACATGCTCTTGCGTATGTGAGAATGCTGACTAATGGGCGCTTAAACGGCCCCAAGCGCCGAGAAGAGAATAAGAAAGATAGGGAGCAGAGGAGGGGAAATGAGGAAGAATAGATAAAACTGATGGAAAAATAAAGGAAATGTGGAGTCATAGGGATCTCTCAGGGGTTCCCCTTACAGGGGGAAGACTTATGATAATAGAACTAAAGAAATACATGTGTTCTATCCTACTGTTTTATACTAGGTGTATTCACTGATGTCAGATAGATACCATGTGGACTGTATGCTAAAAGGAGGTATGGCTTTCGTAGTTATTGATGTTCCTATTTACTGATATTGGAGCCGCATATATTGACAATCAGTTGCTAGGTTGAGTGATCCAATCTTGGACAGCGAATATCACTAATGTTGCTAGTGTTGCTAGTGTTGGTAAGACGTGGAGGGGATGGTGACAGTGATAAGTGTCGTTAGGTGTTGAATCATGACAGTCAGGAGCAAGCCCAGGGATGTAATCAAACCTAGGGAATCTGATGTACAGATATTGTTAGAGTTTGACGGATCAAGAAGCTAACTTACCTGAAGTCTGCAATAGTGGCAGCCGTATACACCAAATCACATCTAATCTTATCTCTACCCACGCAACTGTCACGTGAGGTTCGATTACGTGCAACCCTATGCTTGAACTTGAACATTCAAACATCAAGTTAAAATTTAATATTCATAGAGGTACGTTTACTACGAAAATTTGTAAATATTTGCTGTTACTCGAATCTCATCTATGAAGGGGTAAAACACTGTGCAGGTCAAATTTTTAAGAATGCAAATGCAAATGATCTTCAAACTGAACAGATGCCATGATGCTGCCAAACATTTAAATTTACACACTTTAAATTGGCCTTGGAAAGCACATGGCAGGGGAGGCATCAATCACAGACTCAATCAAAGGGGTTCCAAAGCAGTAAAAATTATGGCACTTCACATGATTCACTCCCTCATATTTCAATTGAATTGTGACTCTACTCTCCTTTATGGAAAGCCTAACTATCATGCTCTGTTTTGAGTAATTTGAACATTATGTAAGCAGTCTGGCTGCATTAGGCATGTTGGTGGCAAAGGTAACACTAATACCGGCACTGTGGGTAGGGCATCTCATGAGTACCACCATACCTGCAGATATACCTGTACTCTTGAAAAAATGGAGAGTACAGATATGAGATTTGGTCAAACATTTACATGTAAGTACTCACGAGTACAGGTATACCTGTGAAAAATCAGCAAATACCTGCAGATATCTGTGATACCTGTGAAAAATGGTGAGTACAGATATGGCTTTTGGTGACCAAAATACCTGCAGATACGATACTCGCGAGTACAGGTATGTACTCATGAGATGCCCTAACTGTGGGGATTTGGCCGTGGTTGCTGGCCACGGTCAATCGGCCACGGTCTGGGGCGCAGTCTGATGTAAGCCACCACTACTAACACCCACAGTGGTCAGCTGATGCCATCTACATGGCCACAACCAGCCACCCCACAATGGATACACTAGGTCATCTTCTCAAGCTATGTCAAGACTATCCACAAATTTCTCAGTGGTTTCAACATTATCACCACCTACATCAACCTGCTTTGGCACCTCAAAGAATGTATTGACTTCACACAATGTGTGAATTACTCTAATCCTCCCCAGTGTTTACCCACCACCATCCACAATTTGCTAAAGCAAGCTTTTGATCTGATGATACTACTACTCAAGTGTGCTGGTCAGTGCTGAAGAAACTCACATGGAGTCAAGATCTGAACATGCTGAATACCCCTGACCTTGCAGTGCTCCTCCTGATCTTCCTCATGCATGGAGGCCCACTTGGTATTGGTATGTGTTGTGCTTTACAGCTGATGATGGACTGGCTAATGCACCAACAGCACCAATATAATTGTTCCCCCCCACACATGTTTGCCTTCTCACCACTTGTCCAAAGTATTCTCAATCAGCTGATGATGCACCCTACTTGGCTGAACCGTCCAGCCATGAAGCCACTGTCTTTACCCTTGTGTATGGTCCACTTCCTTTGCATACCATTTCGACATACTGCTGAGGTAAGCTGCAGTTGGAATCATATGGTATTTTCATATTAACCATCTAATAGGCTGTCTTACTAGCTATCACCATGACTTCTACATATCCCAGGGCATACACACCTATTATAATATTGAGACACCAATGATACAAGTCTCAACATGGTTTTTCATCAATGGAATTCTTTGCAAGCATTTTATCTCACAAATGAACCTGGCCTGGTACTGTTATGAACTAGATTTCTCCTTGTTGGATGTCGGGAATGTTGGAATGTTGGAGTTCGGAGTTTGGGATCAGACATGCACAGATGTCGGCTTCAACTTATAGGTTGCGCCCTCTTGGATCCTTTGTGTCCTGGTATTTCAGAGAATCGAAATATCGGAGAAGTCGGAAGATGGGAGAAATACCAGTGCACTGGGAAACAGGACATGACCCAGTCATGACTGGACATTGGACACAGTGGGTAGATGTGGGCGATGACACCTACCCACCCACACTACGTAATATAGTGACATGTAGATGTGTACAGGGTGCTATGTAGAGGTATCGTGGGTACGTGCAGGCTCTTACCATGCTTCGAGTTCCTACGTCCATCCCCTGCTAGTCATGACTCTTTTTTATTTACTTATTCCTATCCCTTGTTGCTTTTACATCATGAATAATCAAGTTCCTCCACCAGTTGTATATCAGTTCTCAACGTGCGAGAAATGCGGCAAACCATACGGTGGGTTTAGGGCAAACAAAGGTATCTCAAATCTGCAGAATCTGGGTCGTTTGATGCAGATGGTCAGTAAAAAAACCTTCTCCTAGCTCTTTGAAGCTGACTCTACCTCTATACTCTAGTGTGTAGATGGGTACTGTCACAATGTCATATACCATAGCCAACCCTATCTGACTCTCGAAGCTGCTGAACAAATGGCAGCATATTACAACCTATATGCGCCAATACTGCCAGTGGGAGTGCAAAGATCAGCTGTTGCCACTCATGCCTCTGTGCCGCCTGCCCCAATACTCTCACCTGCCTATGCACAACATCTTATTCCTGGTGTTCCACCTGCCCCCCTCATTTCACCCATCACTTTGGCACCAACCTCATTCAATGGAAAGGTCAACTGCCAGGGTGTCAAGCATGTTAGCAAGAAAGCCAAGCGCAGTGGGGCCAAGTGTCAATTCAGACGATGTGCCGGTTGCTGCAAGGCAGAAGCCCAGACTGCACAAGCATCAAACATTGTTTGTCTTGAGTGTGGGATCCACATGGTGCATCAGGTGCAAGCAGATGCTCCCACAGCTAATGTCCCACCTATTCCCACTCAGGCTCCTGCTGGTGCTGCTGCCCCAGTTACTGGTCAAGGGCCTGGCTCATCAGGAGGGCGACTTCTTGCCAATAGTGTGGGACCTATATGGTCAGTACGTTCAATGAATTCACAAACCGAAGCCGAAGATCATCACATCACTACAAAGGAGCAGAAGAATCTCAAGATTGCACAAAATAAACAAATTACAATTATTATATGGGAAGATGTGTGTGTAAATACTTACTTACTTTTACTGCAGCTGCAACTCAGACATGTTCTTAGCTGACAGTCAAACCTATTCGTTTTCAATATGAGGTTCCAACTTTCCCTGAATTTGCACTGAACTCTGTCACCAACTTAATTCATGATCTTGGAATAAAACCAGAGGAGTATCTTTCCACTTGGAACCCAGATGCTCAGGAATGGGAGACCCACTCATTGCTTATGTCTCAGTGCCTGGAAGCAGGACAATGGTTGTTATACAGGCTAACTCATACACTTACCACTCAACTTGACGACAATGACTGTCCAGGGCTTGCAAGTGAACTCACACGCCAACTGCACTCTGGCAAGAGAAAGTGTGGTCTTGAATCACTTTATATACCCCCATCCTCCCATTTTCACTCTGCATGTGCATCTACTTCTTCTTCTTTGTCTGCCAATACTTCGACTGCATTGCCTACTTCTCAAGATGTTCTACCCCCACACGCACCACCTTCATCCATTAGTTCTACTGTCATGACCCATCGCTTACTTTCCAACTCAGGGGCTCATACTCAATCATCCTCTCCACCACCAGTCAAACATACTCGTACATCACCAGAACCTTGTGGTGATGATGATTCGGATGCAGATGGTAAAGAGTTTGGGTCTCGCAAATGGCTTGGTGAATACTATGTGTGTGAAATCATAGATGGCTTACGTTATATCCATGAGAGCCAGCAGCAACGTTGTAAAGTAGAAGACTTGTTTGAAGAAACCTTCAAGGTCAGATTTGTCAAGTCAACATTTATCAAATGGCATAAAGAGTTGAGGGATAGTATTGGTGAAGAGCTGAAGGAAACATTTGTGGGCTATGGTCAAACAGAGGCTGGGCTTTGGCCCCACATCATAGATGGGATCAAGAAAGATACCGATGACAAGCTTCCACATGGTGCATCAGTAAGCTCAAAGGATCGTGCAACTTTGAGTTCACTTTCATCAGCAGACTCTCCTTCTACTTCACCAACACCTCTTTCTTCAGCAGCTACCCTTGCCTCAGGTGCTCAATCCAAGACCAACACATCTACAAGTGATGCCTATGAGGACGAGTGTGAGGAGGACAGCACAGTATACCTCAACCTCAAGAATGATCATTATGTAACAATGATGAAGAAGAGATATGCCTTAACCTTGGGCTTTATGGCAAAGGTTCTGAATTCTCTACTACATACAGTTCCAACTCCACATTTGAGTCAGGGGAACAGTCAGAAGACGATTTTTGATTCACCATATGAATGCCTGTTCTGCGAAGGCGATTTGCCTCCAACTCTTTCCACCCACCTCACAAACATCCTCTCTGAACTCATGTTGCCTGCCAACAGTGCCCCAGAACCAAGTCTGACCAATCGTCTAGCACGTACACATGTTTCACCCATGGGATGAATCTCAAGACACATTTCTGTGGTGGTCATGTTCTTGAGCTTCAAGCAGCCTCTGATTCTCAAGGCCATGGGTGGCCAGCAAAGGGTGACATAGACTTTGAGTCTCTTCCAGCACATATTATTTCTCTTCTGGATGAGATCAATAAGATTGTCCAGCACCCTGCGAAGAATAGGCTTTTCCAGCGACTAGTTAAGCAGTTCATGAGGCACGGTGCAGTCAAAACTCATAATGTGGATGGCCTTCGAAGGAGGATGAAATATGAACATGCCGGGTAGTGAGTAGAGTGCCGGTGACCTGCATTACTCAACTAACTTGGACATATACTGTAGTTATGGTGAACAGGGGACAACAATTATGTACTCTGTCCTCATGCAGCTCTACCCAGAGGATCCTAAGACACCAGCAATTGAACCTGGGGCTGTGATTCTGGATATCATCTATGCCCCACCACTTACATATCATGAATTTATCTCAGCTGTGCTTATTCCAAATGTTTCAATATGGCTGATACAAGCTGACCGAAGCATTCACTGCCATTGGGCTGTAGCACACTATCACTGGTTCCATAGCGCAACCTATGGATCCCTAACTAATCCAGATTTGCCTGGTCTGCCTGAATCTTCTAGCACCTCCTGCATTATCAATCCTCAAGTTATGAAAGAGGGAAATTTCAAGCTAGAACCTGATGACAATGTCAAAATAGAGCCTGATGATGATGTGATCATTCTCAGCGACAATATGCCTCAAGCTACATGGGCAACTGTACCTGGTCAAGATATACATGGCAACGCTATTGATTTTATAGTTATAGACTGAGTACTCTCATTGAATGTACCCCCACTCTCCTTTCTTTATCAGTTTCTATTCTGCATTGACTCTGCTCAATTCCCGTGCTTCCATCAGACCCAACACTCTTTTCTTGCTCGTGTTACACTGCTACTCATTCATTTGTCTCACCAACATCATCTCTGAGTGCACATATCCCTCTGATTGCTCATTTTGCATGCATGCCCCCATCAGACATCCCATTTTATCACTCCAGTTCTCTTGCTCCTTCCATATGATCAAGCCATGTCTTTAGGCAGATTATAAAGTCATTTTGAAGTCATTTAAGTGTCTCATTGATAACAGGAGACTTGCTGCTAAGTCTACATACATGCATTAGGGGATATCACAGTGGACATTTTGCGGTAAGGCATGACACAAGTGAATCTGTGGATTATCCATGGGTATACCTGTGGGTATTTCAATCTCTGGAAGCTCTACCTGCATCTGGGGCGGCATCCAGGGCACAGATATCTGGATCCACAGGTGCGGATCACAGGTACCCATGGGTATACCTGCCGCTCAGACAATAAAAAAATTGATTCAGAAAAATAAGCGAAAACCCCCAAGTAATTGAAGTGCTAGGTCATGGTCTCGCATGGGCTTGTGGCAGGTACTTGCATGAAGGTACCCAGATATCGCCATCATTACATGAGGCCATCAGACCTACAAAGATGCTTCAATATCTCATTAATCTCTGCATGAATTCTAATAAATCCTTTTTTAAACTCAAGGCATGATGATTGTGAAGGTATGCACCCTGTGCTTGACCAGCATATCATGCTCTTTGCTCCTTAGAGTATTTCTTACTCATCTCACTGGATTTGCCACCCTCTGTTTCATCAGCATTTAGCACTCTTTTGGTATTTACATGGTCTATATCCTAGATAGGAGGAATGTGTGTCGGTGGCATCATGTGACATTTCCAGCTGCCAGTGTTGTTTGCTTGATGTGATATGGTGACATAAGTATTAACTAGTATATGTATTGAAACAAAAAATAGTATTAATGCACGGATATCCGTGAGTATACCTGTGAGTCCCTCAGGCCAGACCTGCATCTGGAGCTTATCCATGGGAAATGGATATCTGAATCCACAGATGCAATACCCACAGGTTTCCCACGGATGGATCTGTGAAAAACCTGTGGGTAATCTGCACTCGTGTCATGCCTTATTTTGCGGTGGTTTTGATGGATGTTTTGATGGCGGTTTTGAAGTGCGGTGAATCTGCGGAAAAACTTGAAAAACTGTTTGAACTGTGATATCCCCTTTTTCACGCATGGTTTCAAGACAGTTTAGAGCATAGTTTAGAAAATATGTACATGCTGGTGCCAATAGTTTGGCATGACTATCCGAACTGGACCCACGCCCCACAGCAGCACATAATTCCTCAGTGTAATTAAGCCTCATTGTGTTATACGGGCTCATGGGCAGCATCATGTGGTTGTGGTTGTGGTTGTGATCATGGTTCCACCCTGCCTCCCTCCTTCTTTCCTCATGCAGAGATGGATGTGGGCAGTGGTGGCAGGGGGGTATACAGCAACTTGTAATGTGAGAAGCCTGCACATGGCGATGTGCATGTGTGCATGTGCATGTGCGTGCGCACTGCACAGTGGTGTCATCATTTTCCACAGCACTCACGTCCATGGCCATGCATAGCGGAGGTGGCTGGCGAACAGCACTTGCAGCAGAGAGGGGGTATACTTACCGTAGAATGCTTGCAGAAGGCAGAATCTTTAGGAGCCCAATGCCGTGATGCCAGGGAAGCACGAAATTCAAACCAGTTGTGAAACCATCAAAAAATAGAAGTGCCTCCAAGGCATTTCGTTTTTTGGATGGTTTTGCGGTTTTTGAAACTGGTCAGTGAAACCACTGTGAAACTGCACACTGTGATATCCCCTATTGTCCACAGGACCACCAAGAAGCTTTTGCTAGGGTATGGAGTATGGTGCATGCCCTAATTAATCATTCAAGCTCCTGAACACGGATGGTGTTCTTATGCATAATAATCTCATCCAAAAGAAAGTTATAGCTATGGCAATATAAGTTCCTGAGAATATTGGATGTTATACATAGCAATGTACCAATCAGCTTGCATGAGGCGTGTCATAGCCTGGAAACCACCAAACCAGTGGTTGGTTTGTTCAGCTGCAGATGAGGTGAACACCCACTTACCTGTCACTGGATCAATAAGTTCTGGCCAGCGTGCTGGGCCACAAAGCCGCCCACAATATTTGTCAGACTCCTTATGCTTTGATTTAAAATGGAAAACGTCGACAGGCATTGCCATGTTCTCAAAGTAAGTATCACCTAATGCATCAACCATGGCTGCAACGTGAAAGTTATCGTCAAAGAACATTGTCAAAGGAAGTGATTGTTTTGTTGGATAGACATGCTTCCAAAATATCTGGGAAAGCCACCATAAGCCTTGTCAATCTTGTTCATAAAGTACACTGACACAACTTACGCACACACTGTTAGGTCCCTTGGCACCATAAAATGTTGCCCTACCTACAATGATTCCACAAGTCACCACACAGAGCTCTTCATTATGTGTCTGCCTCCTGCCAAACTGGGAAAACACTTTGTGAAGCCCTTGGATGGGCTTATTGTTACAGTCTGGAGCAGAAGGCAGCAATGAGTCTCTTGAGTGATCATCCATGCTGTCAGTCTGAGCCTCATCTGATGCATACTCCTCAACCATGTCTTCTTCTTCTTCTGACAAATCCTCATCTGGCTCACTCCTGTCATCACACAACAATAGTGGTGCCAACGTTGGAGGCTGGTAAGCTTGTTTCCCATGGCTTTTGTCCAAGCACTGTTTAAGCTGAAACAGCTTCACCCTGCTCTGAATAACGCAACTCTGAGGCTCAATGATTTGGATTACTGCATGTCTTAAATCTAGGAGTCACCTTGGCATGACAAGAAGAGACCAAATATCTATTTGATAACTCTTGATGATCTTTGCAGTAATGGTGCTTGTTTGTTGGTAATGGTTCCTTGCAATCATGAACGGCACAACATAAATGTCCAAGGGACACACTATCTGTTACTGCCACACGGTATGCTCCTACTATCTTTCCACTTTCATCCTTGACATACTTCGTGCATAGATTGCACACATGATTCCACTCAGACCACCCAGTGCCAGCCATAGCAATATAGTGTGCCTGAACTGCTGCATGCCAATGTGCTCCTGGATCTGGTGCCTTGTGTGGTACTTGCAGGATAGAATGACAGTGATGGTGCCAGGCAAATAGTCTGTGCATGATGAATGCCTGTCCTACAAGCTCGTAGTCCAAGGCAAACATTATGGGCCAATCGTGAGGCAGCAAGGTGCTCCAAGGTAGTCTCTGTGCTGTTTGGTTGTATATATGTCCACAGTTCGAAGATGATGTCCTAAGGAATGGTCAGCATAGCATAGCAAGGATAGAAGATGCTTTTACCATGCTAATGTGGTCTGGGTAGCAAACTGTTCACACAAAGATGCTTCAATAAAATAATGGGTTGACAGCTGATATATTTGTGGCTGCATATTGATGTAGGTTCGAACATTACGTATATTGCATGGCATTCCACTCTTGAGAAAGAGAGGGATAAGGGTTGTGAGGTCAGATATGGCCGCATTGTCATTACCCTGCCCCTATGCAATATCCTTGAATACGGACCAGCACAAGAAGACCATATCATCATTTAGATGCAAACTGAGCTTACATAAAGAATTTGTGAATCTGGGTGGGTAGAAATTGCGGAGCAGCTGTATAAGTCGAGCGTTGAGTACTGAAGATGCACTCTTTGAGATGACGAAGCAAAGATATGAAGGTGGATATTGTATCAAATGGAAGCTCATGGAGAGCTGGCTGCACAGCCCAACGAGCCACGAAGGATGCCATAGCAGCTCGGTGTAGGGGTGAGTGTGGGTCCCTGCTTATGTGTGCAGCTCACGTGAGGTCATGACCTCAACAGGACATGACCCAGACATGACCGGTTTCCCTGTGGGCATGTATATATTGAAGACGGATGGTCGGATAGGACTTAGAGACGGAGGTGAGAAGATATCGAGTCAAGGTGGATCAATATTCAAACTGAAGAATGAAGTACATGCAAGAGTTGTATATAATGAATAGATACAGTCTGAGTCGGAAAGATATGAAGTACAGAAATCCGAAATGGAGCGAATATGGGATCAGAGGTAAGGGTAAATATGGATATAAGACCAAAGATGTAGATCTTGATAAGAAATGACTGAATATAGATGGGATGGGGATAAGTAGAACAGGTGGAGTGAATTGGAAAACATATCGGAAATATGAATTGGAATCTGTTGAAGAAAGGCGGAAAAGCTGGGAATGAATCTGGGCTCTAACAGTATCTCCTCCTTAAGGCCAAGCCCTTGAGGCCTAAGATCAGCATGGGAAGTTTGGTTTGGTGATTAAGTGGAACCCCTAATGTGATATATAAGAGTGACAGATGGGGTTCAACTTGCCAGACTTCTGATCCTCTTATTCCTACTCCTCTCTAAGCTGAATGTCAATGCCACCAATTATCTTGCTTGAAGAGCTTAATTCCGAAGACGAGTCGGGATTGGAAAACAATCTGGAGGCACAGATTTGTGAGATTTCGGAGTTGCAAAAGGACACAGCAAAGAAATTAGAGTGGAGAAAGTCGGAGTGGAAAAAGGCAGAAAAGGACGAGAGAAAGGCGGAAAAGGAATCAGAGGAAAAATCTCAGAGAAGGAAAAGTGATGTGGTGGATAAAACCGTTAGTCGTCAGAAAGTGCACAAATCTGCGATGAATCAGATCGGGCATGAAAAACATTGCTGCATGGGATGTTGGGTTCGGGATATGTTCTGTTGCTGATAGCAGACGGAATGAACGGGACATGCAATAAGTGTACAGGATGGGAGGGTGTGCTGTTGACTGGGGGAATCAGGATTTGCGGAAGAAGTTGCAAAAGGTGTGGATGCGTGTGACAAAGGAACAGTGGAATTGCTTTTGAAAGAAATCCAAGAGCTGTGGAAATCCATGGATCACCATGTGAGTTCTATGCGGGTACACACTGAGGAGACGCAGATTTTGACTGGATGGGTGCAATGGATGGTTCAGCATCAGGAGTGGGATTTGGAAGTGAGGATGGAGGAAATGGAAAGGGATGAAATATGGGAATTGAAATTGGAGGATTGAGTCAGAAATAAGTGGGAAAGTGAAGCGGGATTTCTTGGAACAGATGGAAAATGTAATTAGAGACATGAACACGAAAACATAGGGAAAATCGGAAAAATGAAAAGGAAAAGTTAAGGTGGGATCAGACCAGGTTTATTGGGATATGCTTTATGAAATTCTGCAACAATTTATGAAGTGTTGCCTAATTCCATAGCAGGAATCCACAAAGTTTCTTCATCAGTACCTTGATAGCCCGTCCAGTGCACCAAGTACTGTAACTTGCAACGTCGGCGATTGTCTATCTTGTCGTCCAGAATTTTGTTCGGAGTCGTGGGTTCTAGCATGGAAACATGGAAACATGGATGAACAGCACGCATACTGTCGGGTAAACAGAGAATGAAGGCTCGATTACTGGTACCTGTGGGTGCAATGATTTCAAATGGTCCGAGGTATTTTTTTGGTGAGCTTCTTTGAAGGTCAGGTTGTGCAGAAAAATTCGGCTTTGACAAAGAGTTTGTCGCCTACTTTGAAGTCCAGTGCTGGAGGAGGTTTCTTGTTCGCGGGTTCCTCATATTGGGATTGCGTGTTGTAAATTCTTTTTCAGAGTTCCTGGTGGAGTTCATCTAAGTTGACTGCAAAGTCTTTTGCATGGGATGAAACAAGATCACGTTTGGGATGTATGGAAATGCCGGGATTGTACCCTTTGTTCACAAAGAATGGAGAGACTCCTGTTGTTGCATTCAGAGCATTGTTATAGGCGAATTCTGCGATCGGAAGAAGTTCAGCCCAGTTGTCTTGTTGATAATTACAATAAATGTGGAGCTATTGCTCAAGGGTCTGATTTGTTTGTTTGTTTTTTCCGCCGCCTTCAGGGTGATAACCAGAAGTGAAGTGGAGATTCATGCCTAGTGCCTTTCTGAGTGTGCGGAAAAATGAAGACACAAATTCCAAACCTCAATCGGAGGTGACATGGGTCGGAACACCATGCTTGGAGAAGATGTGGAGAATGAAGAGCTGAGCGAGCATTGGAGAAGTGATTGTTGTGACTGTCAGAATGAATATGGCTTGTTTTGTGAGTCTGTCAATGATAACAAGGATGCTGTCAAAACTCAATGAAAGCGGAAGCAGCTCAATGAAGTTCAAGGAATTCCATGGTCTTGGCGGGATTGGTAAATGCATAAGGAATCTGTAAGGCCGGCGTCATTGGGATTTTGATCACATGCATGTTGTACAGGATTTGACATAGGAAATCACAAAGTCGTGGAGTTTCAGCCATGTATATTCATGTCGGATATTGCTGAGTGTCTTGTTTTGTCCGAAATGTCTGGAGATTTGATGATCGTGCAGATATTGTAGAACATGGAGTTGGAGGTCATTAACGTCATTAATGTAGATTCAGTTGTCGAGTCAAAGAAGTCCTTGAGAATCAACTGACCATCGTGGTGTCGGAGGATTTGCGGGATAGTCAGAGATTGTGGGATTGGAGGAAATGGATTGTTGGATTTCTTTGTGAAGTTTCTCGAAATCCATGATGGTAACTGCATGGAGGATTGTGACATTAAGGGATGTGGCTTGGAGGGACGATGACAGCTGTTTGTTAGTGAAGACCGGTGACAAGCATGATACTCGACAGCACCTACTCCACTACAAAAGATGCTCACTGCACACATGCCTATCTTCATCAGCTTTCGCCAGACCATCATCTGCTGTGCTACCTCCAGTCCACCAGACACATCATCTCCACACTCATTCCATCTGCATCAATTCTATTTTCGATATGCCGTCCAGCATTGCCGCCACCACATCCCATGATTCATTTCAGATGACTGCCAAGCCAGACATACATGTTGGACCACGCATTGAACTTCCTAGTCGATGTTCTCCCCTTGATGTTCATTTGTCCAGTCCTCCTCCACAAGTCGCACATCGTCGGTACTATCCTCTATATGTCAAAACTCCTGAAGGCCCATACCGAACATTCCCCTCCTATCCTCCTTATTGCGTTCACGATTGCATTTGGGTATTCAACCCTGTCTTCCATGCTCCCTTCCACGTCATCGGCTTCGACCCAAACTACGAACCAGTGAATGGTTGGCATCATATCGTACTCAGGAACTACTGGGATATCAAAGAGTTTGGTCCAGGAACAGAGATTTGCTACGGTTATGTGCCTAAGGACTTCATCAAGCAGGACTCGTCTTCGTTCCCTCTCTGGAGGAAATTTGTATCCAAGTGTCATGATTGGTTCAAATGTTTCTGAGTCATCATCAAGTCACATGACTCACTTACTCATCTTCGGAGATATTTGACAAGCAACTGGAATCCTATTGGACGGCTATGACTCATTTTCTTCACATGACTCACTCGCTTCTTGGCTGTACTTCTATTTCCAATTGTTCCACATGGTCTATTGTCTGTGACTCACTTCTATTCTATTTCTGGCTTCTATTTCAAATTCACTGCCACATTTCCCTTCATTTCTTCGACCACCTGACTCATTTCTCCATTCCATTACAAACCACCTTCCTATTTTGGTTTTCTGCTCTTGCCGTTAGTCATTTCTCCTGTCTGCTGTCGATGACATTGTTGTATGGCATACTCACATTGTTTGTTGTTCTGCTCATGTATATAAGGCTTGTTTCGCCTTAGTGTACCCCAATTCACCTCTTTCAGTTGGATTCACTCATCTAAATCTCAAGTTTAAGTCTTCTAAGTCTACTACTACGTCTACTACTTCTACGTCTACATCAAGGCCAGCTTTGTCAATCATGTGACATTTGCTGTTGTATCTCGTCTACGCTTACGTCAGCGTATTACGTCATCATCTTCGTCACTGCTACATCTTCATCTTCGTCTTCGTTCTACCTTTGTTGCTGCTGATAGCAAAGCGCACTGAGCCGAACACCAGTGTTAGTAGCCGTGCAACGACGACACCGCTACCCACTGTCTTTTGGATCCATTTCCGAAAGTAAACTGACACCGGGCAGAAATTGTGCGGGTTAATGCTGCCATATTTGCTACTCCCCTCTTTTGGATAGACATCCCATTGTCTAGTCTCAAAGAGTTGGGTTTTGTTCCAAGTTTTCCAGGTCATAATCAGATAACGAGATTAAACTGACATAGGTATTCTGACCATCGGACTTGTCATCAGGTTAAAAGCTTGGTGGTGGCGGAGGTTTTTGTGGTTGGTCACAACGTCAATGGTGGAACTGGAACCTTCAAGGTAATGCCGCCAGATCTTGAAAGCTTCAAAAATAGTGAGTAATTCCTTGTCGTGAACATCGTAGTTTAATTCCGGGGCAGTGAAAGTCCTAGAATGAAAAGCTACAGGGTGAATTTTGCCATCTTCCAGAGAAATGATGGAGAGGATTGCCACAAGGGCGTAGTTGGAAGTGTCGGTTTCCACAATGAGTTGACAATCAGGAATCCAGTGCATAAGAATCGGAGCTGTGGTGAAGGCTTTTTCAAGTGTTTCAAAGGATTTCTGACACTCATTGGAAAAATTCCAAGTTATTGATTTCCGAGTGAGTCGGGTAAGCAGGATTGTGATGTTGGAGTAATTATGAATGAAGCATTGGTAAAAGTTCACGAAACCTAGGAAGGATTGGATGTCTTTTACTTTTGGGGGTTTGGGCCATTCTTGAACTACTTTTATCTTGTTGTCCACCATTGAAAGTCCTTTGGGGGAAAGCATGTATCTGAGATATTCTACTGTGGTCTTGTAGAAGTCACATTTGTCGGATCTTCCGTAAAGTCAGTTTTTTCAGAGATGTTGGAGAACTTTGTGGACATGTTCTCGGTGTTCTTCCAGGTTGTTGGAATAGACTAGGATGTCATCTAAATAGATGAGGATGGAAACGTTGAGCATGTGGCTGAATATATTGTTAACGAATTGCTGAAAAGCGGGTGGTGCATTAGTGAGACCAAAGGGCATAACACACCATTCAAAGGAACCGTATTAGGTCCTGAAGGTGGTTTTCCACTTGTCACCCTCTCTAATGCGGACTAGATGGTAAGCATGTCAGAGATCCATTTTGCTGTAAATTCACACTTTTCCAGGGCTTTCCAGAAGGTCGGAAAGTCGGGCAAGCAGATATCAGTCTTTTTTTGTAATCTTGTTGAGACCGTGGAAATTGATGCAAAGTTGGAGTCTGCCTAGTTTCTTCTTTGAGAACAGTACCAGAGCACCATGTGGAGAAAGTGAAGGGCAGATGAATCCTATAGCTAGTGCCTCGTCAATGAATTTTCAGAGTGTTTCTAGCTCAACTAGAGATAGGGAATAAATGGTTCCCAAGGGGGGACTCTCTCCCTCTATCAGGTCAATCTTGAGATTGTATGGTCGGTGATCAGTGAGGATTTCTGCTTTCTTCTTGCTGAAGATGTCGGAAAACTCATGGTATTCCAATGGAACACTGTTGAGATTGGCTGTCGGATTGGGATTTGGGGAAGTGTTGATGGCTGAAGTGGACTTTCCTTTTGGAATTATGCATAACTGAAAGATCTCCTCATTGTCCATTTTGCAAAGGCGAGCAAACACAGAAGCAGGGACTAGGTCAATAGGTGAGTCTTGTTCAGATGTCAGAGGGGTGTCTGTGCGATCGGATTTCAGGATTCCAGAGCCCACAGAGGTGGATTTCGTGGAGAGTGACGTCAGAATTGAATCTTGCTGCTGAGGAATGCGGAATGATATACTGCCCAATACCCAGTCAATCAATGGATTGTAGCGGGTGAGCCAGTTGTGTCCCAGCATGATGGAGCAGCTAGAATCAAGCAGTGTTACATACATAGCAACAACCTGATTTTTGCTGGATGGAAAACGGGTTGGCATATCAATTGTCTGCGTGATTGCGACGTTAGAAGTGTTGTAAAAAAGCTTCAGCGAAATCTGTGGGATATTGCGGAATTCCAGCAGAAGCTTGGAAGCGAATGATGAGTCTAAAAAACAATGAGTGGAACCAGAGTCCACGAGGGCTTGGATATTAGTATTCAGAATAATGTCGGAAGTTAATGGTATGGTAAGAGAATTGGGTTTCGAAAGAGGGGAAGTTTTGAGTTGAACCTCAGAAAACGCACAGATGGAATCAACGCAGCTCTGGGTCTGTGTGGAGGTCTCAGCTGCTTATTCTTTTTTTTGAATCCATATTGGCTGCAGGTTTGGTCTTGGACTCGGGTTTGCTTGGAATTGTGGAGGCTGCTCGGGCCTTCAACTGAGTGTTAAGGGAGGTTGACCATGGGCAATCCTTCACGATATGTCCGTGTTTTCCGCAGAACATACAAAGATTTAGGTCCATGTGTCACTGTCTTTCCGGCTGGGTTAGTTTTCCATCTGTTCTGAGTATGTTGGAAATGTCCGGAGTCTTGCAGGAATTCAACGCAGAGGACTGAGGTTTGGCAGAAGAAGAGGAAGCCGAATTGTTGTTGTTGTTCATCTTCTTCTGTGACTGGTTTGATCGGGATTCTTGCTTGTCTGTGTTAGATCCTAGATCTGACTTCCGTTGTTCTGACGTTTTCTGTATCCTGATAAGCCCTTTCCGCTTATTTCCAATATGCCCCATTTATCATTCTCAGTCACAATCCTATTTTTATTATCCCCATACATCTTATCTCAATTTCTGTATTCGCTCCAATTCCAGAACTCCATATCACACCCTTATCTTTCTGTTTCCGATTTTGGAATTCCACATGATCCTTTAAATACACTTTCCTTGCTCAAGCTTTCTATAGCTTGTATATTTTGTTACATTTTCATTACACTTTGTTATAACTCGTTAAAACTCATTATCTTGCTACAACCCGCAATATCCTGTTGTACCCGATATACCTTATCATTCTTATATCACTATATCCCTTATTATACCTTCATTACTCCAAGTCTCATCCGTAACAAGCCTGGAAGTCTTTCAATCCTTATTCCAATTATTCCAATTACTCTGATTCTGACATTCTCGACATTTCAAAGCCCATTCATTGATTACACTCGCTTTTCCATAAAGCCAAAATCCTTACTCAATATTCATTTATTGTCAGCCCTATCCCTTCCCGCATTGGTTATCCCAATCCAAATATCCGAAACTTCCGCTCGTCCCCAATAAGTCTCAATGAACTATTTGTCGCTGACCCTTTCCAAATAGACCCAATCATTGGAACTCTGATACCTCCATCCGGTCTCAATCTGAAATACCAGGGCACTAGAAATCCAAGAGGGCGCAACCCATAAGTTGAAGCCAACACCCATATAGATCAGTCTTCAGATCTCCAATCTCCGACTCATCCAATATTCCGCGCATTTCCAAATATTGTGACCCCGATTTCAGTCAAGGAGAGTTCTGACCAAATCCGATCTCACGTCCTATCCAGTCCTTAACAGTATATACAAGCTAAAACTCTTGATTTCTACAATGTTTTCCAACACCCGAATCTGAACACCCAATCTTGATGACACCGACAGGTCTACCAATGATATCATCAACTCATCAAATGTTCACGAGTATTCCAGCTACTTTGACAAATACCTCATAGACGAAGACTTCAAACCCAAGCAATCCTGAGTGATATCAACAATGTGACCTCCAACCTCCCTTGCGATGACTCACAACAGATGGCAACCATTTCCAACCAAAATCCTGATTTTGCCGAAACCGAAACCTTCCGACATCCTTGGACGAGACAGCAAACTAATACCACAAAGGAAACAGCGACACATTGACCAAAAGTTATGCCTCTACTGTGGAAAACCTGGTCATAAGGTGAAAATATGCCCGAAGTCATCACCCTTCACCAGGAAAGCAAAAACCCGAACTACAACTGTCACACTAATTGATTCCGACATCAAGGACCTTCTCAGAGGACCTTCTAAATTCCCGAAAACTGACAGTTGATGGACTCTCGAGCACAATCAGGCCCTTCATATCTTCTTCGTGCCTTATCGAGACTGTCACAAAACGCTTTCCAAAAACATCCTTTCCCACTTTCCGATGATACCGCCAAACCCTTACAATCATCTCCAACCTTACCTGAGGTCCCAAAATCTCCGAACATCTTTCTGGAACATTTCGACCAATCATCACGACTAAACACCATCCCTCGGATTCTCACCTTCTTCAGTCTCTGTTTTCTCTCACCAATGACATATTATGTCGCATCATCCAG
Organism: Ramaria rubella; assembly: GCA_015039355.1. Lineage (NCBI taxonomy): Eukaryota > Fungi > Basidiomycota > Agaricomycetes > Gomphales > Gomphaceae > Ramaria > Ramaria rubella. The sequence goes on along the minus strand of MU134442.1, from coordinate 51,672 downwards.
TAGACTATTCACGCCAATCACATTCTCCCATCAAGCGAAAATCCTGGTTGTTATTACATTATGTATAACACCACTTGTTTCTAATTGTTCCGATGTGCTGGAACACCACTAACCCACCCACTACAATCCATTGATTGACAGGGCATTGGGTAGTACCTAGCTCCACACTCCTCAACAAGAAGATTCAATTCTATGACATGTCCCCTGGAAACCTGCAAATATTGCGTTTTTCAAAATCTCCGAAAATCCTGCTTTGCTGCGACATCCTCCAACTCACCATAACATCCAATGTCGAGCCTGAATCCTCAACTTGCAATACAACAATATGGAAACCTTGGGGCTTTCCAATAGGAAAATCTGTTACTTCGATTCTTCCAATTTCCCGACAAGCGATCATCAATTCCACTACGTACTCCAACAAGATTACGTCTTATTGGAGGGAGAGAATCTCACTATGGAAAAAATCATTTTCCTTACATCTAGTTAAGCCAGACCTACCTCGAGAACATGTTAATGAGGCTCTAGCCATAGGATCTCACCTGACACCTCCCGCGGAGTACTTTTGTACTTCCCCGAGAACACTCCAGGATGACCTTCAAAAAAACTCTGAACCCTGAATCTCCTTCAAGACATCCTCCTGTTTTCAAGATTTTGCCTTCCGACCTCCGACTTCCAGACTTTCCTGAATCCAACTATTCAAGATGCAACAAACACAGTTACTCCGATCCAAAGTCTAGTCACCAATATCAAATTCCATGTCATGGGACAATAACCGGCAAACCACCTTTGGAACCCATAACAAATTTCCTCAAATGGTGTTGTTAAACCCCTTCTTTCCATGAATGCAGCATCCTTACATCTTCTGGCTTACATTTTCTGATCGATTCGGACCTCTTCAAACCATTAAGACAATACCCATCCCTTCTTCAACAATGTTCTAGACCGAATATCAAGTACCTTCACCAGCTCTCCCGACACCTTTTCCTCTTCCACAAGCTTCTTCCTTTCACCCTGAACAACATTTTTCGTTCCCAAAACCTCATTATTCCCAAACTTTGACTCTCTTCTTCCTTTAACATCTTTTCCAAAACATCCCAATAAATCCCGATACATTTCCTTTTCAAGTTTCAAACCTCCCGACATTCTCCGAATTTTTCGGTAATCTGTGATTACAACAATTTCAACAGGACAACAACAAGACCACATTATCTAGGAATTTCCAAGAAACACCCCTTACTTCCTGGAAAACCCGAAAATCCTGTGGATCTCTGATACTCCGACACCTTGTCTACTCCTTCCCGATGTTCGACGTAGATGATGGGACGTTTACCTTGAAAGGGGAGTAGCCACTATATTGATAACAATCTGCCCAATCATCCCTCCCCTATTGCAACTTCCTCCGACAACTTCCAAACACAACTCTTCCACCCACATCTCATCCTTACAACGCTTCTGATCACATTCCACAAACTCTTTGACATCTATGCCTTTTCACATCCCAATATTTCTGGTTCTTCCAAACATCTTCATGATTTCTTACAAGTCCAATCCCAATCCCAAGTCGGATCCCTGATTTTCCTCCGATTCCACATTACTCCAACTTCCAATATTCTTTAACTTAACTAAAAAATCCTTGATTCACCACTCCCAAGTCGGATCCCTGATTTTCCTCCGATTCCACATTACTCCAACTTCCAATATTCTTTAACTTAACTAAAAAATCCTTGATTCACCACTCCCAAGTCGGATCCCTGATTTTCCTCCGATTCCACATTACTCCAACTTCCAATATTCTTTACCACTTTCCGTTTTTCCGATCACTTCATTCCTTCCAATTTTAATCATCGCTTATAACTAACTATATTACTTTGCCGAAACTTCTCCGAATTATTCTATGGTACTTTTTGCCTTTCTGATTCAATTTTCGACCTCTATCTACTGCATTGTTTCATCTTCCAGCTCAGCCCCTGCTGTCTTTCCCGCTTCCTCCTTGGCTTGCCTGTCTGAAGCTGCATTTTCCAAATTGGCCGTTTTCTTGCCAGCATCTGCCTCCAGCTCCTGGGCAAATTCCTCCTCTACCGGAATCTCCTTCTCTGGTACCTCTGGAATGACGTTGATGTCCATTCTGTTGCCGTCCGCCTCCTTCGCTTTCCCCTTCCCCTTTGCCAACTCCTTCTCCGGTTCAGGTTGTGGCCTGGCGTTTTCCACCTCATTCCCTGACCCAGCTTCTGACTCCAAGTCTGGTCGTGGCACCAACGCCCCATGGTATGTCTCCCACCGCTTTCTCTGGAACTTGTACTCTATCTCCACGATCCTGTGCGACATCTTCAACGGGTCATTGAAGGCCACCATCCACTCCATATTGTAGCGGAGCCACTTCGCAAGATTGTGAATGGTCTTGCGGAGCCCGTGGATTTCCGCCGTGAGCCCCGCATCCTCTGTGTCGTCCTCCGTTCCCTGCTCCTTGCCTTTGCCCTTCCCTGAAACTGCCCCAACTTCGCAATCTGCGACCACCTCCGCCCGACGTCTTTTTGTCGCCGGTCCTGGCCCCACTTCCGCATTCTCCGCCCGACCCCACCTGTGCACCGACAACAACGACTTGCCCGCCATCTCCGCCGTGAAATCCACATCGCCCGGCTTGGTGCACTTTTTCTGGTTGTTTGGGCATTGAACGCATCCCCGTTTCCGCGATCTCCCGCTTTTCCGCTCCTCGTTGATGCAGTCTAAACCCCGCATCTGACAGAGAACGCACCAGTCGTCATATTCATCGGCCCCCAACCATATGTCCTCAAGTTGACGTTTTCAGCCCCCAACGTTCCCTGATGAAGCTTTCACATTTCGGTCAGCCTTCTGCTCACAATCGGCCTTCTGCGGCTAAACCAATTCTTCCATCAAAACCTATCAATCACAGATACAAAACAACGACTTACCAACAACTTCTTGAGTCGGGCTTCCTCTCACCTCAACTCCTCCCACACTGTTCGCATTGATTTGGCCTTCTGCCGATCTGCCTCCTCCTTCCGCTTCCTTCGGTCGGCTTCCTCCTTTTTTCACCAATCATCATCCTCCTTTTCTTTCGCCCTCCGATCCCAATCCTCCTGCTCTTTCCGATCCTGATCTTCCTTCTCCTTCCGATCCTGTTCCCACTTTTCCTCCACTTCTCTCTCCCACTTTTCCTGCTTTGCCTTCACCTTTTCCTGCATTCTAATCTCAAGCTCCACCTTTTTCTGCTCATACTCCTTCACCTCAGCAACAAGTTCTTTGCCAGAGCTGATGTCGATGATGGAGCGAGTAGGTGACGACGACCTAGTACATGATGGCATTTTTCTTGAGTAGTGGTGGTGGTGGGGGGGTCAAAATGTTTTGCGTTTCCACAAACCGTTTCCCCTATATATATATCCGATCCAAGATCTCAGCCTTTATGGATAACCGATGCCCAAACTTCCCACAACATTCAATAGCATAATCGGCCTTCGAGGGCTCAGCCGTAAAAGGGAGATACTGTTAGATCCTAGATCTGACTTCCATTGTTCCAACGTTTTCCATATCCCAATATGCCCCATTTATCATTCTCAGTCACAATCCTATTTTTATTATCCCCGTACATCTTATCTCAATTTCCGTATTCACTCCAATTCCAGAACTCCATATCACACCCTTATCTTTCTGTTTCTGATTTCGGAATTCCGCATGATCCTTTAAATATGCTTTCCTTGCTCAAGCCTTCTATAGCTTGTACATTTTGTTACATTTTCATTACACTTTGTTATATCTCGTTAAAACTCATTATCTCGCTACAACCTGCAATATCCTGTTGTACCCAATATACCTTATCATTCTTATATCACTATATCCCTTATTACACCTTCATTACTCCAAGTCTCATCCATAACAAGCCTTAAAGTCTTTCAATCCTTATTCCAACTATTCCGATTACTCCGATTTCGACATTCTCGACATTTCAAAGCCCATTCATTGATTACACTCGCTTTTCCATAAAGCCAAAATCCTTACTCAATATTCATTTATCGTCAGCCCTATCCCTTCCTGCATGGGTTATCCTGATCCGAATATCTGAAACTTCCGCTCGTCCCCAATAAGTCTCAATGAACTATTCATCACTGACTCTTTCCAAATAGACCCAATCATCAGAACTCCGATACCTCCATCCAGTCTCAATCTGAAATACCAGGGCACTAGAAATCCAAGAGGGCGCAACCCATAAGTTGAAGCCAACACCCATATAGATCAGTCTTCAGATCTCTGATCTCCAACTCATCTGATATTCCGTGCATTTCTGAATATTGCGACCCTGATTTCGGCCAAGGAGAGTTCCGACCAAATCCAATCTCACGTCCAATCCAGTCCTTAACAGTCTGATTTACCACTATTTTCAGAGTCGCCGCCGTCGGAAGTGGTGGCGCGGTTGACCTCGCCTCATTGTTCCCAATAACAGCTGTTGATGGTTTGTGCGAGTTGTTGGAGTTCTGGATGTGTGTCGGCTTTTTCCCAGGTTGCAAGAATATCTTTAATACAATCAGGAGGTTTAGTATAAAAACTCCTATGAAGGGCGGCATCGCCCCAATTTACTCTAGCAGCAAGGTGGTTGAATTCTACGATGAACTTTGTAATGTGTTGGTTGTCATGCATTTGGAGATTGTTGAGTTTGGTTTCCGCATCACCGACGGGGTCATAAGCACTGAAATTCTCTCAGAGTACCGTTGTGAAGTCCCAATAGCTTGTAAGCCAAGGCAGGTCTTCAAAGGCGTTGTCATCTAAGAGTTCAGGCTCGAAAAAATCTAAAGCTGTCCCTTTTAGAAAAGAGATAGCGTAAGTAACTTTCGCTTTGTCACTAGAAAAGGTTTGAGGACGGTCGCAGAAGTGGAGTTTGCACTGAAGGAGGAAGGGATGGAGTTTTTGGGAATCCAATCTGTCAAAAGTGTCAGGTTTGTGGAGTTTGGTTTTTCCAGTTTGACCTTTGTTCAGAGTTTCCATGTGCTTGGCTGTCTGTTCCAAAGCTTTTAGCATAGCCTTCCCTTCATCTTCTTCTTCATCAACATCATCTTCATTGTTGTCACTGTTGTCACCATCACCGTGGTCACCTTCCGGTTCGTCGTTTGGAAAACCGGGTCTAAGGTTTGTGGTTCTGGTGACAGTACAGGATCTGGTAGAAGGCATGGTGAATGGATCAAGAGTTTCAGTTCAAATATTAGATTTCTCCTTGTCAGATGTTGGGAATGTCGGAATGTCAGAGTTCGGAGTTTGGGATCGGAAATGCACAGACATGGGCTTCAACTTATAGGTTGCACCCTCTTGGATCCTTCGTGTCCTGGTATTTCAGAGAATCGGAATATCGGAGAAGTCGGAAGACAGATGGTCAGATAGGACTTAGAGATGGAGGTGAGAAGATATTGAGTCAAGGTGGATCAATATTTGAACTGAAGAATGAAGTACATGCAAGAGTCATATATAACGAATAGATACAGTCTGAGTCAGACAGATACAAAGTACGGAAATCTGAAACGGAGTGAATATGGGATCGGAGGTAAGGGTATATAAGACCAAAGATGTAGATCTTGATAAGAGATGACTAAATATAGATGGAATGGGGATAAGTAGAATGGGTGGAGTGAATCGGAAAACATATTGGAAATACAAATCGGAATCTGTTGGAGAAAGGCAGAAAAGCTGGGAATGAATCAGGTATGCAACTTGCATTCTGCTTTCACTTTGGTAATAACTTATCATTTGAGGACTTCAGCTTCTAATTGTGCAAATATTTACAATGAAGCGGCACAGTTACACCTGTGGTTCCATACTCTTCCACAGAACTGGCCTGCCAAGTTCATGCTTGACTATGAACTATTTGCAGAGCCATTCATAATCTATTTGCTTCAAGAAAGCTTCAAGAAAGGCACTGTACCCATGGTACAACCTTGAGTGTTCAACATAGGGTCAAAACTCAAACCAAATGTTGGCACAAGGCTCTCGAGGCCCACAATATTGCAATGGCTGGCACAGGGCAACCGGAATGGAATCATGCATGCAATCTATGCACCAAACACCTTCTAGATGAGAAGGGTAATATTATAGCTGTTTATAGCACTGTTGTCATGGATGGGATCTCACTCGGACACCCATGTTGTGGCATTCACGACTGCAAAGAACCCCTGGCTTTGAATGCAGATCGCTACTGTCAAGTTCACACAGACCTTTCAAATAAGTGTGCAGTCGTCAAATGTCATGCCAACCCTGATGAAGGATATTGTCATGATCTGACATTTATCCCCACTTGACATTGTCTATCAACATCTTACCGACATCTTATCGAGGCTGCCAACACTAACGACACTAGTGACACCTGTCTCCAAGATCAGATCACTCACCCTAGCTACCGATCATCAAGATATGCAGATCCAATATCAACAGACATCAATATTGCAGGTTTAGAATAATATCTCCATTTGACTAATACCTTCTTCTTGTTTTGTCTTACCCTTGTTTTCCCTCCACCCTTTTATTACTTCCATACCGGACCTTCCTTCCGTTCCAATATCCATCATTCCACTTGCACATATTCATCACCATTTGGCTTATATCCCACATGGTCTCTATCCGACATCGGCAGACACATCTAGTATAAAATAGTAGGATAGAACACATGTAGTTCTCTAGTTCTATTATCATACATCTTCCCCCTCTCTATACTTTGTGTCTCTTACACACTGAAGTCATAAGACAAGTCTAACGATGAGTTGAACTCACTCCCTTTTTATCCCTATCTCTCTTTATCATTGGCGACAACACTGTTTAATGTTGCTAAGCATTATCTGCTCAGTAAACTCTGCTCTCTTCTTCCAATTCCCTCTTCTCTCCCAGTTTCAACAGTAGGCACCCTCACGGTGCCATTCTTCTGCTGTCTTAACCTGTACACTCTGCATACATTGTTGCTAACACTTTCAACTTCGTTGAAAGGGTTCTTTAACCACATTTGTTGTTATTGACCTTGTTTTGTCAAAGATAACAGACCAAAGGTGGTTTTTGACAGTATAATAGAACTAACACCTACTAGTCGAAATCCTCCTCCTAGTGTCTTTTCTCCAAATATGTCAGATAGAATGATTGATCCGTTGGGCAATTCCCATCACTCTCCTATCAATTGTATTCGAACCCGATCCCAAGGGCCCCTTACACTCCACTACCTTGACCAACTTGAGGCAGATCAGCATCCTTCCTGCAGATCCACCCGACAACATCCCAACAATTTCGATCTGGCAGATATGTTACACCAGGTTTCACTCCAGACCTACCACCACACATGTTGCCATTTCCACAGCAACCAATGCCAGGATTGCCTGGAACAGTGGAACAAGAGGAAGCCGAACTTCAACAACTCAGTGAGAGCCTTCACCACACTGAAGCACTGATAAGCAATCAGCAGAGTGTTATATCCCAGATCCAGCTTCTGTTATTCCGACATTTTCTGCATTCCAATAAGCCTTTTTCCACTTATTTCCGATATATCCCCATTTTATCATTTTTTAATCAAGATCCACCTTGATCTTATCCCCATACATTCAATCTTGATTTCCATATTTACTTCGATTCCAGAACTCCATATCACACACTCTTATCTCCTCATTTCTGATTTCCAGAATCCTGCATATTTCCTTAAATATGCTTTTCTTCGTTCAAGCCTCCTTAGCTTGTATATCTCGTTATCACCCATTTTAAACTTGTTATACTGGTCAAACTTGTTACACCTATTATATCGTTATTACCTCTTCTCACACCCAAATCTCTCTGGATTAAAATCCTTGTATCTTGATCATTATATCAATATCTGATTATTCCAACTCTGACATTTCTGACCCTCTGAAATCCACTTTTTGACTGTACTTGCTTTTCTGTAAAGCCAAGAACCTCAGTCAATATTGATTTATCATTACCCTTACTCCATTTCCGCATTGATTATTCCAAATCCTGAAATATCCAAAATCCTTCTGCTCCTTCCAATAAGTCTCGACTTACTGTTTGTCACTGATCTTTTCCCATGCAGACCCGACTATCAGGACTCCGATAATTCTGTCCGGTCATTAAGTCCGAAATACCAGGGCACTAGAAATCCAAGAGGGTGCAACCCATGAGTTGAAGCCAATGCCCATGTAAATCTGCTTCGGATCTCCGATTTCCAAGTCATCCAATATTGCACACATTTTTGAGTATCGTGACATTCCGATTTTGGTCAAGGAGAATTCCAACCAAATCCAACTTATGTCCAATCCGGTCTGTAACAGTATATACAAGCTACCACTCTTGATTTCTACGACACCCGAAACCGAACACCTAAACATGATGACACCAACAGATCTACTGACAATATCACCAACCTGTGAAGTGTTCACAAGTATTCCAGCAACATTGACAAATGCCTCATAGACAAAGACTTTAAACCCGAGCAAATCCCAAACAGTGTCGACCCTCAATCCTTCTTTCCAATGACTTACAACCAATGGCAACAACTTCAGACCAAACCCTGGTTTTTCTGACACCGAAACTTTCCGACATCCTTGGGCAAGAGGGCAAACTAACACCACAGGAGAAACAACAATGCATTGACCAAAAGTTATGCCTCTACTGTGGAAGACCTGGTCATAAAGTAAAGATTTGCCCAAAGTCATCATCCTTCGCCAGGAAAGCAAAATCCTGGGCTACAATCGTCACGATAAGTGATTCTGACATCAAGGACCTCTCAGAGGCTCTTCCAAATCCCTGAAACTGACAGCTCAGGAATCCTCAAGCACGATTCTGCATTCATATCTTCATTTGTGCCCTACCGAGATCACAACAGACGCTTTCTGAAAACATCCTTCAATCCTATTTTCCAATAAAATACTGCCAAATCCTGTAACAGTCCCACACCGTGGGAATCACTTCCCAGAAGTGTTTGAGCACGTGTGCAAAATTCATTGAGATCCGGCAGTGTCTGCATTGTCCTTGAGAATCCTCCGTTGTCCTTGGAAATCCACCTTTGTCCTGATTGGTGGGACACATGGCCCCACACCATGGGAATCACTTCCTGGAAGTGTTTGAGCACGCGTGCAAAATTGATTGAGATCCAGCAGTGTCCGCATTGTCCTCGAGCATCCTCCGTTGTCCTTGGAAATCCACTTTTGTCCTGTTTGGTGGGACACATGGCCCCACACTGTGGGAATCACTTCCCAGAAGTGTTTGAGCACGCGTGCAAAATTCATTGAGATCTGGCAGTGTCTGCATTGTCCTTGAGAATCCTCCGTTGTCCTGATTGGTGGGACACATGGCCCCACACCATGGGAATCACTTCCCAGAAGTGTTTGAGCATGCGTGCAAAATTGATTGAGATCCAGCAGTGTCCGCATTGTTCTTGAGCATTTTCCATTGTCCTTGGAAATCCTCCTTTGTCCTGATTGGTGGGACACATGGCCCCACACCATGGGAATCACTTCCCAGAAGTGTTTGAGCACGCGTGCAAAATTCATTGAGATCCAGCAGTGTCTGCATTGTCCTTGAGCATCCTCTGTTGTCCTTGGAAATCCACCTTTGTCCTGATTGGTGGGACACATGGCCCCACACCGTGGGAATCACATCCCAGAAGTGTTTGAGCACGCATGCAAAATTCATTGAGATCTGGCAGTGTGTGCATTGTCCTCAAGAATCCTCCATTGTCCTTGGAAATCCACTTTTGTCCTGATTGGGGGGTCAGATGGCCCCACACCATGGGAATCACAGCCCCGAAGCATTTGAGCACACGTGCAAAATTCATTGAGCTCTGGCAGTGTCCTCATTGTCCTTGAGACTCTTCCATTGTCCTTGGACATCCCCCTTTGTCCTTGGAAATCCCCCTTTGTCCTGGCCACTCACCTTGTGCTTTTGGTGGATTCTTTTGGAGATTTGTGGATTTTTCAGGACTCTGGTACATTCCTCAGGAATCTGGTGGACTCTGTCCAATTCCTCAGGCCTCCGGTGGATTATTCAGGCCTCTCATGGATTCTTTGGGAGCCCAGTGGATTCTTCCGGTGTCTGTTGCATTCCTCAGGCCTCCAGTGGATTAGGGCATCTCACAAGTACCACCATACCCGCAGATATACCTGTACTCTTGAAAAAATGGAGAGTACAGATATGAGATTTGGTCAAACATTTACATGTAAATACTCGCAAGTACAGGTGGAGTACAGGTATACCTGTGAAAAATCAGCAAATACCTGCAGATATCTGTGATACCTGTGAAAGATGGAGAGTACAGATATGGCTTTTGGCAACCAAAATACCTGCAGATACAATACTCGCGAGTACAGGTATGTACTCGTGAGATGCCCTACGGTGGATTCATCTGGCCCCTTGTGGATTCCTTGGGACTCTTTAGGACTCCAGTGCATTCTTCAGGACTCTCTTGAACTCCGATGGACTCTCTAGGACTCTGATGGACTCTTCAGGATCCTGGTGGATTCTCCAGGATCCTGGTGGAGTCCTCAGGATTCTGATGGATTCTTCAGGATTCTCTAGGACTCCCATGGAATTCTCAGGACTCTTGTGGATTCCTCCAGACTCTCTAGGACTCCGGTGGCTTCTCCAGGATTTTGGTGGAATCCCCACAATTATCCAGACAGGAACACTCTACATTTCCCCAAAATTTTCCTCATGTTTTCCCAAACCTTCCCCAGGGTTCTCTGTATTGGAATTCCATGGTAAATTCATCATCAATTTTAAGATTTTCCATTGGATTCTTCTGGTTAGAATTTCCTGAGGAGACCATGTGGCATGAATTATCCCACAGTTTACCTTCCCTGTGAATTCTATGTTCTCCTAACATTTTCCATGGATGAACACTTTGGGAAAACTGTATATATTCCTTTGATTTTCTCTATGATTTACCTCACACTTTCCTTTGGTTTTCCCTCTTGAAAAAACTTTTGTAAAACCATCAGATGATGATACATATTCCCACTGTCTTCCTCTCTGGCAAACACTGGAGAAACATGGCATTTTCCAATGATTTTCTCAATCATTGTCCACACATTGTTCATCCTGTCTTCCAATTGTTTTCCTAGTCCTGGAAATTTTTGGAAAACCATGAATTTTCCTGAGGTTTCCCTCATTGGATTTTCTTGGGATGAGGCACCCAGTTCTGAAGGTTTTCCTCAGGATTTTCCGGGTCGGAAAATTTTGGCAAGTGATATGCACTGGGTACCTGTACCTGTATGACCTGTGGGTTATTTTTTATTTTGTGTTTCTTTTGACTAGTTGTGTTGTGTAAGCAGGTATTGTATATTCAATTAAGCAGGCCCACCTGGCACCTAAATTACCCACAGGTACAGGTGCTTGTGGGTAAAAACTGTGCAACCCGTTGAGAGCCTTAATGTATAGATTTCACTTGGAATGTACACAAAGTCTGGAATCACCAGATGGAAAGGAATGGGTGGCTGGGGTAGGGGCAGGGGCCAGGGGTGTGAGGAATGCACAGTGGGGGGCAGGGATCAGGGGCGCAAGGATTGTGAGCCCAGCAGCAGTGAGCAGAAATGAGCGAGAAAAGTCAAATTTGTGATTTTAATCACTCTAACCAATATGAGAAAACCAGATTTCAGTGGATTTATAGACACATATAAGATCAGCTAGAAGCATCCGATGGCATATTTACATAGGGGCCGTTTGCAACATATCATATAATTTTTGAAAACGTGAGGTGTCTCATTTTGCGGCCGACAGCTGCCGCAACGACTGAAAACGGGCAGGACAGCTTCCAGCCGATTTAGGCCTCCGGACTTTTCACTGGGTCTGAAGTTCGAACTCGCATTAAGTCTATTTTCTAGTCCCTCTAAGTTAGAAGCCCCAAGTCTGAAGTTCAATGAGCTCTTTCCCTTGCTCCTGTCCAACCACCCTGGTCCATAATAGATCCTTCTGTAGTATCTCTTCTTTCATTGACAGCAATTCATCCACATCCTATAAAGAAGAATACTTAGTATGCAGGTTACGTTTCACAAATCACTTGCCCAATTAGCCGACACGTATCGGCCTCGCAAAAAATCCACCTTCTCTCCCTGTGTACTGAGCCAGAGCAAGAAACCGCCTGCAAGCTCCGGTGAATCGATCAGACTAGACTTGGTTTGCTGTGGTAAGTTTTCGGCCAGATTGGTAAGAATGCCTCCTGCAGAATCGTTAGGAGGGTGTGATATCGAGAGTGCAAGCACTATACCTGGGTGGTACGCAAATGTGCGCACATCCCTGCCCTGGTATTCGAAGTGTATGAACTCGGTGAATCGATTCTGGCAGGAGATCATCAAGTCATACAGTTGATTCCATCAAGTTTAAATTTCATACAATCAGTGTTTTCCCGGGTTGATACGACGATAATCCTGGATATGTAAATACAGAGCCAGCAGAAGACGTGTTGATCAGTGTTAATGGACGCCCAAGATTGCGGCGGAGAAATTCGCGAGTAGGGAGATATGTCCCTTTCATATTAATCTGGCGAAGATATGAGACCGCCGGTGAATGAAAAGTGTGTGTGATAAGTACTTCCTGCGTCTTCCACCACTCGTCAGGATCCGACTCGTGAATCGCTGCCGCCTTCTCGAGGACCCTTCATGGCACAATAATCAGTACGCTTTGTGGACATTTAGAAAACATATTTCTCTGACCCAGCGTTATTTATGAGAACTGGCATATTAGAAATATAGGTCAGATTTTACACAGATCAATAGAATCTTACCATCAACCTCTCCAGCATGATCGAATAGTCTCTCAACATCTTCTCGTTTCGTTACGTCCCCCACGACTTTTATAACCTGCACATTTCCTTGACCAACAGCTTCTTCTATGGCTTGTGCAACTTCATCTAGTTGATCTCGGCTGCGACTCGTCAAAACCACTTTCTTGGCTCCTGCTATAGAGAATGTGATGGCAGCCGCACGTCCCACGCCTCGTCCAGCACCAGTAATCAACACACTTAGTGGTTGAGCGGAGCCAGAGAGGCCCTTTGAGGGAGATATAGCGGAGTAGACATCATGGTGAGTGGTGGCTGTGAAGTGCCTTGGAGGGGGAGGCGCGAAGATATGGCGTGAGTCAAAGGACATCGGCAATCGTACTAGAAGATGATACGGATAAAACCATAAGCAGCTTTCCTTTCCAGTAATTTTTTTTGACGCACAGTGTTTATCCTACAGACGGGGGTAATAGGCGAGAAAGGATGCAAGCAAGTCGTGGACGAACTATCTGTCTGAGGGTACTTATTCAAGACCCAGTAACTCAGTCGACCTGGACCCTATGACGATGGTAAGGACGGTCGCTCATATTGAGAATTGGTAATGTATTTGAGATTGACAATTAGCGACAGGGTCCATAGTTCCCTGTACTGATGTCGCTTTTCAAATATGGTCCGCTGGCATTTAACCCACAGCCAGGTCAGTGTAAAACCGGTGAGGGCGCAGTAAACTTCGGGTCCTAGACACACCTGAGGTTCAGACAGGATCAGAGGCAATTTGGGTTTTCAAAAAAATTATCCACAAGGTCTGCACATGCCACGCCATTCAGAATGGGGTATGTACATGACTTTAAATATGGTCGACATGGGAAAGTATTTTGATGAACTTGGGGGCAGGAATTGGGAATCAAGAAGGCCAGGCGAGTTTCATGATCACGTAAGACGAAGCACCCATGTTCACCAGGATAGTGTGACAGCTGCACTTCCTTCTGGTTTCGGATCTAACACACAGCATAATTGTTGGCCACTCGGGTATGGAGATTATACACACAGTAATATACACGTGCACATCATGAGAAAAGCTTGTTGACTGATGTGTTTCCTTCTTGGTTCTTTTTCAGCACCTGAAGTATTGCGTCATTAGCGCGAGGTAGAAATTGGAGGGTAAAAGCTAACTTTGGCAACTGCAAATTCGAAGTCTTCTTGCGTAACATGTTGTCTTCGCTCTCGAAGAGCATACATTCCTAGGAAAGGTCATACCCTTAGTGCATCAAAGTCATGTCCAAAAGACGTGTACGAACCTGCTTCCGTACAGATACCTCGTACTTCGGCACCAGAGCATTGACCCATTTTTTCAGCGAGCGCGCGCAAGTTTATTCCTCGTTGTAAAGACATCTGGGATCGACAGTATATTTTATCCGCTGCGGAAGAAGAGAGGCTGAAAAAATAGCGTACCTTGCGAGAGTGAATCCGCAGAATACTGACACGAGCTTCTGGTCCTGGTGGTGGAAATTCAATCTTACGGTCAATTCGACCCGGCCGAAGAAGGGCGGCATCGAGAATATCTATGAAATAAGGTTAGAAAATATATTTAATGACTAGTTCTTTACCTATTCGGTTGGTAGCCATTATGACCTATGAATTTCGATCAACAAAAGCTCCATGAGAGTGAAACGCCTTCACCTTGATATTTTTAGTTGGTTCGAATCCATCCAATTGGTTCAGAAGTTCTAACATCGTTCGTTGCACTTCAGAATCTCCACTGCCGCTACCGCTATCACCCCTCGAACTTCCGATACTATCAATTTCGTCCATGAAGATAATGCTCGGCGCATGCTCGCGGGCCATGACGAAAAGTTCCCTAACCATCCTGCTCCCTTCTCCAATGTACTTCTGGACTAGCTCGCTTCCGCTCACTCGGATAAATCGGCAATCTGTGTGGTGGGCCACTGCTCGTGCTAGGAGTGTCTTTCCAGTTCCAGGCGGACCATAGAGAAGTACACCCTTGGGTTGCGCGATACCTAGCGCCTCAAAAAGTTCTGGGTGTTTGACAGGGAGCTCGATAACTTCTTTGATTTCTTTGATTTGCTTATCCAGCCCACCAACCATCTCGTAAGTGCTGTCGGGGACCTTCTCGACCATCATGAGCGAAACAAGTGGATCAACCTTATTCGGAAGAATTTTATGGAGCGTATATGAGTCTGACCGTAGAGCGACGCGGAGTGTTGGGGTAAGTGTAGAGACGTCAATCTCAGAATCAAAGTCGACGACTGAAGGATTGTGATGAGAATGGAAAGCAGAATAGCTGAAAAAAATACGTACTGTACTTCCCTTCAGGTTGCACTTTGACCAAAACTTTGTTCTTTCCCATAACTTTCACCACTTCACCGACATAGCTCCCCGGCTCATGCAATAGTTGTAACTCCTCGCGTAACAGCCTTACTGGAGTATGGTGATGATTATGTCTAGTGTGTCATAATGAATCGAATGCACAGCGCACCTCGAGCATTGAGAGCGTTCCTCTGTGCTTCTAATCTACGCAAATTCTGGGTTTTGTGATTGATTGTGAGCTCGGCTGCTTCAATCTTCGCCTGATAATATGCTTTAATACCACCAGGGGCTGTTGAAGGCTTGCTACTTGTCGCGACCGGCATGGGCAAAGACTGAAATGCCTGCAAAAGGTGCAAGTTGAGTAGAAGAATACGCGTCCTTTTTAGGCGCTCGTTTCCTTCACCGTGACGCGTCACGCTACAGTGCACCACAATCTCATACGCGTGTTATTTCACACAGGACAGTACCGGATTCGCAGAGAAGTTTTCTGAAATCGCCATCTGTCTAGCAAATAAATCCGTACTGAAACTTGGTCCATAATCCTAAGGGACTCGTAATTGCGCCGATACTATTAGCTGCCCGTGCCGCTGGCCACTGCGCGGTTTCCACGTTTTACTGAGTCATCAAACCAATATCAGTCCAAACTCTCTCAAGCTGTCTTTTACCACACTCCAGATTAGCTCGTGCCTTGCACTTGCCTCCGGATGAGCGGGTTTAATTCATCTCGAAGGCCGACATTCTTGTCCATGTTCAGTCGTGATCCTGACGAGATCATTGACAATCATCTCTATTTGGGAGGGTCCGTGCCGGCTCCCGTATGATTGTGTTTGTCTCCCAATTTGACGTTCGCCACTATATTCAGCCTTGCTGCCGCTTTGGATACACATTTGATGAACTCGCTTGGAATCACTCACGTCCTTTCTGTCTGCCCCGAATGTACTTGGGACGTACCGTGAGTGAAAAACTTAAACAGATTCGTTTAAAATCTTAAGCCCATCTTCCAAGGACACATCGAGCAATCCATGTAAATGATACCCCCGATGAGAACCTTCTCATTCGACTCCCGGAGGCTTGTCAGTTTATTCAAAGAGCCATAGACAGCGGTGGCAAAATCTATGTTCACTGTATGATGGGGGTGTCTAGAAGTGTCACTGTCGTTTGTGCATATTGTAAGTGACTAGCATCGGCGGCTCGTGCTATTTCTTAGCCGAGTCCGGTAAATACTTTTTGGGGTATCTCCCCCCTATGGATAAGGTGCTGATTTATATCTGTAAGTGATGCAATCGCAGGGTGTTTCAACTGAAGATGCGCTCGCGTTCGTCAAATCCAGTAAGTATCAGCCCACCGAGTTGTTGTACAATAATTTAGGGAAATGTTCAACCATCGAGGGCGCCCTGTGGCTAGACCCAACTATGGATTTATGGAACAATTGGATGTTTGGAAAGCCTGCAGTTTTCTACCCTCTGTATTACATCCTGCGTAGTGAGTCAACTAATGCACATAAATCTTTGAATGATGCTGACTTCCCGTTTAGTAGCGCATGGAAACGCAAACATGATGAAGAAAATGGCTTGATGCCGACTTCCAACTCGGAACCAACACGCCTGAGTGATAGATTATACTTTATTGAGTGAGTTGAGTATACCCTCATAGATGACAGGCTGTGTTTTCATACTCTATACGTAGAGATCTTCCACCAACTGCACAGCCACTCGCCTCCCTCTTACGCAGATGCTCAATCACGCATCTTCTCACCATGACTCCACATCAACCAATCACAATGTCAGAATCCACGCCGATAGTAGATCGTTGTCATCTTAGCCTCGTAGACGGCCTTTCGGATGATCTGGTGTTAAAGTTACCGGAAGCCGTTGCATTCATAGACCGCGGGTTGAAAGAGAGTTCTGAATCTGTGGTCCTCATTCACTCTTTCGATCTGACGCGTATCTCAATTGCTGCATGCGCTTATTGTGAGTAATTGATTGCTTCAGTGAGAACAAAATTTGTCATCTCATCTTAGACTGTTTTCAGGGATGAGTGTCCGTGGCATTGATAGTGCCGGCGCTTTCCGTTTACTACAGGTTGGTGAGTACAATTTAGCGGCCCACTGGAAGTATGCTCCTCATTTCAAAAAGGATTACCGCTATACAGCCCCACGACAGACTTCACGGCTCTTTTATCTCTTTTCGAAGCATGTTTTGGTGCCCCTTCACCAATGCACCCGGAAATCCTAGCGTTTCGCAACAAACGGAAAGAAGAGGAGGAGGATCGTAAGGCTCGAGGGTCACGGCAGAATATCAATACACCATGGATCATGTGGCAGCCACCAGATCAGAAGAAGAACGTGGGCCAGGAAATTATGGACCTCACATAAGGTCCGATAGAACGTAGCCTTACACTTTGTTCTATCTCGTGCCACAGTCAATTTACAGGATTGTACACGTCTGTTCAAATTATGTGAAGTCATATAGACCTGGTACAAGTATTTGCACCGTACCTATAAATTAGATCGACAAGGATTAGATTGTAGTCTCAAATTCCCACTGCATGCACTGGCACCAACACACCTCGGATTGAACTTCGAACCTGACGGTAGGGGAAATCATAATCCCTGTTTCGCCAGTCCAAGCGAAGGAGAACCATACAGTTTTAGCAAAATACATGCGTTAGCGTGACTAAACCGATTTCTCGAACAGAATTACCTTGAACCTCCAGAATGAACATGGACTCAAGTTCTGATCACAGCGTCGGTGTTCGAAAAATATTTGTGATTACAGTAACCACATGTTCAAATTTGATTTCAACCTCGAAAACGCTGATGAAGAAGCTATCGACCTTTCACTTGAAGATAATGCTGAACCACGTAAGGATAATGAGCAAACGAGCAAACGGTCATCTCTAATGGTGTCGACTGTGGAGGATCTGGTACGTACAGTATCTCAGATACTCTCACTTCCCATCTCTGTTAATGCAATCGTTTAATTATCAAGATAAAAAATCTTCCTTCACTCATAACCTACTCTCCATTACGTATCCCTCTGTCGGACGATCAATCACTCACGCTTATACGACGGGACCTTTTCGATGCACGATTCCAGCTAATTTCTGAGTCACTTATAGCCAGCACCTCTGAAGATTTAAATTTTATCGACGCTCCGTCAGACCTTGTTCCTGGAGTCTATGAAGGAGGACTCAAAACCTGGGAATGTAGTGCGGATTTGGCAAGATATCTTAACGTTGCGAAAGTCCCTGTTGCAGACAAGCACATGATATTAGAAGTAGACTCCCTTCTCGCTTTTGTCCTTGTGTGTCTGAATCCTCTGTATCTAGGTGGGCTGTGGGACTGCGATTCCATCCCTCTATCTTTTACGTTACCTATTCTATAAAGACCCCGCATTTTTTTCAACTAGGAAGTCATCACTTGCCCGGCGTATCCACTTGCAAGACTACAATCTCGCCGTTCTGCGGTTGGTAAGGCAGGAGCTCTCAGCTTGTATCCTCCTTGAACTAAAATGACAATCCAGGTCACATTACCGAACATAATTTTGACCTGGTGTGCGTCAGACAGTTACAAATAAAATCTAAACAATCGCCGACATCTTTTTACCTCAAGATGCTTCCCCGGCTTCAGATGCATATCGCACAACTCAAAGCCCTCTACCATCTGGTGTAAATCCCGCTGAGCCTGGGGAGCTTTCACTGACTCCAGAGTTACTCTGGGCGTTCAGGAAGTCTCTGAAGCAACGTCACATCGATTTGCAATTCTTCAGTGGCTCTTGGTCTGATATGAACATTTGGATTCGCGAGCACCAATTCACATATGATTTGGTTCTCACATCAGAGACGATATACCGGCCATCCAGCCTTCCAAGTCTCATATTCCTCCTACGTTCATCTTGCACGATCCGCAATGTGACAATTATGGATGACGCCCCTGCGAATGAGCCCGCCAATCCATCCCTCCAAAGAGTTAAACCGGCGTCGCCTAGTCTGTGTCTTGTCGCAGCTAAGGTGATATATTTCGGCGTTGGAGGATGTGTGGACACGTTCGAAAATGCTGTCAGGGAGGTTGGCGGACAACTGGAGACGGTGTTAGAGGATAAGGGAGGGGTCAGTAGGCGTATCATGCAGGTCACTTGGAATCAATGATTCAATTTTGTCACTCGTGTGCTTCTTTGGTGTCTCGGGTTCAGCATCTAGGTCGATTCTGTTCGTCTTTGGCTAGCTGAGAATAAGTGGGACCGGCGTCAGAAAGCGAAAAATATTTCAGTATCACATACAGTCACACCTTACGAAACTTTGCGAGATCCCAATCTCTTTTCACGTAATCGATATCTTTGCGGGGCATGAAAAAGTCGAGAAGCATGAAAAATACGCAATCTACCACGAGCATGCCGAGGTAAATCGGACCGACAAAAGGCCCAAGGGACCAAGTCCTAAATGCGAAGTAGATCGCCAAAGATTAAATCAAAATGCATATTCTGAGTCAAGAAAAAAAGTATTACCTCCGCATTCGTGTCCATAAATCCCTAGGCTCGGTTTCCAGGACCGTCCGGTATACTACCTCAGTCCTTTCGGCAACGTGGGCCCAGTCATAAAATTCTTTAATCCGCTTGTGGGCAATCATGGGATCATGCTTTCCCATTGATACAATAGATATGGCTTCAGACAAGGCACGTATGACATCTCAGGGTGAAACATAAGTAACAAATGGGAGAAAGAGTGGGATTTCAAGCATACCATCCTCCTCCGGGTTGGCAAAAGATATCATGTCTTTGGGTAATACCTCCGGTACGCCACCTACACGGGTGCTGACAACGTATAGACCAGCGCATGCGGCTTCCACAATTGCGATACCAAAAGCTTCCGTCAATGACGTGTTTAGAAAGATTGAGCCTTGGGTCAACACCTGAGTTGAGAGATGAACGGTTTAATGGTTCATTTTCGTTTCATAAACACAATTTAACGCACTTTTCTTACGTCTGTGTGCCTCACTGGTCCGAGTAATATTATTCGATCTTGTAAGAGATATTCCTCGCGCATCTGCAAAATCTCGATGAGTTTAGGACCATCACCTCCTAACGTTTATTCTGATATGAACGAAGTACTGGAAAAAAAATGTAAACGTAGCGTACCTACTAAAAATCGTACGTTGGGGAACCGTGCACACACGCGTGGAGCTGTCGCCACTAACAGATCCACACCTTTGCGGTAGGCAAGACGTGATATTACGACGATAGTGACTTGGATCCAGTTAGAACTATAGAAGCAAATTTACTGAAGTGAGATAAAACTCACTAATTTCAGTCGAAGGAGGGACTTCAGCAGGACGGAATTGTTCTGGGATCAGGGCATTAGGAATGACGTGAACGATTGAGGGGTGAATACCAGCACGAAGCACGGTATTCTCTCGCCTATTGCGAATAGTCAGATGCAATAAATAAAGGGTCTAATGGGCGTCGACCTGACCCAGTGTATGAGACGCAGATAACCCGGTCCACGTTTCTCAAAGATGCTTCCATAAGTTTATTGGTCAGTATAGCTCCAGAATCTGCGAAGCCAAAGAGGCTGTGATCCGTAAAGACAGTGCGGACGCCTAACAGATGTGAATGTAGAATGCCTTCATGGCCCAAAGCTGAAAGACTGGCGTGTGCGTGAATCAGTTGGATGTGCTCCCTGAGTATTATGGTACGGAAATAAGGCAGAAACGTGAAAAATTCGGGCAAAGTGGCGGAGGACGCAATTGTCGGAAGTGGGATGTGGTATACTTTGAGCCCTGGGACAAGCCAACGGATACCCACACGATCTGGGGGATGGGAGTGGGTAATAACAATGACCTTCACAATCTTATTTAAGTTACTAAATGTAGAGGTGACGGAAAAGTTACCTTGTGTCCTCTTTTGAGTAGGTTTACGCTTAGCATGTAAATGTGATTTTCTACACCTCCCACATTCGGATGAAAGAAATCAGAAATCATCCTGTGTGGGAATTTAGAATGCGCTCGCGCTGCATATAGTATAAACGTACGCAATACTCAACATCTTGCAAACAGAAGTAGCCTGAAGGCCGCGGAGTCAAGCCTGCTCAAGCGCTCAAGAGTGTATAGGTCTTACCGTCGTTGGCCAAACTGAAGCGCAACACGCGTGTCCGAGTTCTTGCAGTCGAAAGGTTCCCCGACTCCGACTTCAGGAGGGGAGGGTTCTGTCGAGGTCAGATACTTGGTGTGCCATATATCGATTGTCCTCTATAGGATTCAGAGTCCAGACACCTTTTGTTTCGAGTATCATCCCCAGCTAAGTAACGATAATGGAATCCAACGTTAACACTCTGGATTCTCTCCAAGACGAATCCAATAACTGTCCCGCAGAAGCCACAGAGGCCTCAAAAGACTCAGATGGTTATAGATTTGCTGTCCTTTCTTTCATTCGCTACGCTCAGTAAGAGCTTTGTGTTGGGTCCGCGAGTCTCTCCTACTAAACAACCTCTTTTAGAGTACATCAAACACGGGCCTCAGTCGCATGCAAAACGAAGACGACGAGTTGACACCTCGTGGCACTGAACAGGCATGGGTACTCGGCGAAAACTGGGCCGACGTTCGCATCGATAAAATCTACTCCTCATACACAAAAAGGGCCATGGAGACAGCGAATGTCATAACATTGCTTTAAACCAGAACTTGTCCAATCTAGCATACTGACAGAACATGATTTCGGGCTTCGGGAACTCATTAGGCGGGGCGATGATAATGGAGCGTGGCAGGAACGCACTGGACTCTACCACTGGGAGCATGGCTCGCCTTCTAGGGATCATCGCCCTCATGGCGGAGAGAGCTTGAATGACCTTGTTGCAAGCGTCATATTGAAAATCTCGTCCATACTTCTGAATGACAGCTCACCACCCCTTTCCATGAATTGTCGAGCCAATATACTCCCACGGGAAACGTCGACGAGCTTCCCGACTGCATACTTCATATAGTGGTTATTAGCCACAATATTTTCCTGTGCAAACTTTGGGAGGCCCTTCAATCTTGGGACAAGAACACGCATCGGGCTTCTGACGGTGAATACAGGAACGCCCAATATTAATGGCGAGACACGTTTCGTCAATTCCATTAAACTTGTTAATTTTTAGGTCACGTCACACCCTCAAATCAAATTTGACTTCCTAGTGGAAGAGGTACCCGTGGGTATTATGGAGACCGCCACGGACGCCTCAAATTCAAAAATCTTCGTGTGCCGTGGTTGTAGGATGGTGCACAATTAATTGTAGTCGCAGATTTAGATAATTTTAAACTGATGCGATACAGACTATGATGGCTTTATCACATTCGCAAGATAGATATGTCGTAGTTAGTTATCAATTTGTGAGGTTGACGTCAGGAGGCATAAGACCACCGCATAAAAGTCAGGTATGTTGATATTGTTTCTATCCAAGAAGACTAAATCCAAATACGTCGCTGGCGGTCGAGCATGCCAGGCTGACAGGTGCCTTCTGTATGGCAGCAGGTGATCCCGAGGAGCTAACTGCTTGATATCCGTACAAACCCGATGGGCAGGCAGTCGTTGTTTCGCCAGTCTATACAGGTAAAAAGTGAGGAATGACAAGACAAAAATAGAAAGACGTCTGGTTGAAAAATACTTACCCAGAAAAGTAAACCCTGACTTGCTACCCAGGTCATGATCGTTTGGTCCGCAGCCGTTGTACAGTCGATACTTGTAACTGTAGGTCCCACAGTGGCCGTCGCATTTTGTACTGTCAAACACTGACCCGTTGCGCCCATGACAACATTGCCTGAACGTATCAATAAAGTTAGGATTTATTGCATCGGCCAACGACCAGGGAAATAATGACCTTCAGTAGATGGTTGCGTAGATGTGCATGATTGCAAAGACACATCAAAGCTGCCTTCGAGGTTTGTAGGATCGAAAGCAAGGACATTATTAGCAAGCCTAAAATTCCCTAACAACGCTGTTGGGTGGGCTCATAATCATCAGCAATAGGGTGAATACCAGAGACCCCATTGGGCGAGAGGCTCCCGGATTGGACCGCGGTGCAAGCTCTGCGGAATAACACAGGAGGGGCAGCGAGTGTGGAGGTGACGATGAGGAGACCCCAAGAAATGAAGAGTGAGAAAATCATGAGGAAAGAGGTGTAAAAACCCGCCGCAAGCTCTAAACCACTTTATACGCGCATTCAATTAAAGCGCCATCTGGCTGTCCAGATGGTAGACTTCCGCATGCCTAATGTCAGGCAGTCTATCTGGTAGTGAAATGGCTGTACATTCCCAAAAACTGAAATGTGCCCTGAAAGGATCACTTCAACCGTGTGCGCAGGGCTGCCAGCAAGTCAGAGATCCACATGAGCGACGCAACGTGACCGTGGCCAGAGTTCCCACGACCCGACCAGAACACGCCGAAAACTGGTCACCGCTGTTTAATTCTTCGGTGCCGGTATTATATAACAGAAAGTGACTGCATGAAAATTCTTACCGAATTGTACACCGAGAAAACAGAACCTCGGTACAATTACAAATGTAGCTCGTAAACACTTATTGCCAACTTTCAACCCACTTACAAAGTTGTTCCTTTCGAGCCGATATGAACTTTCCATCTTCGTCTTCTGGTCTGATCACCCAAGGATCTCCATCACTATCCATAACTCGCACTTTTTGACCCTTCAGTTCTCCCTCCAGTGCAACTGCAAGTGCGTTTTGCCCCTCAGGTGGGATCGGTGCTAGATGATATACCGGCACTGCAGACAATTCCCGCGATGCGCCCGAGCGTGGGGGATGTTTGAGGAATACCTGGGCGGTACTCGTGTACTCTGTGGAGACGTGCATCACCGTCATGACTACGCCTTCCATGTCGTCGTAGTCGCCATGGTGGTATGCATCGCCGCTACCACGTCGACGCTGAACTTTGACGCAGAGACCAGGGCGTCTGATTCTCGCATCGAGTAGCCATTTCTCCTGGTCCGCTTCTGTATTTCCCATTAGTTTGGACAGGCGAGAGGGGAAAAAAAGAGAGAAAGGTTGCATACCAAATACGGGAGCGGTTATTGCATCCACAGCACTACCCGGGACAAATGGTGTTGCTGCCACGCCAGGGGTGCGGGCGAAACTTGGGGTAGGTGCACTGTAAGTTCCAGGAGTAGGTGCGCCGTAGATTCCTGGCGTCGGGGCTCCAGCTCCGGAAGCCCCAGGTGTCGGAGCACCCAAGGCTCCAGGCGTTGGTGCGGAATATGGGTTGGCCCCAGGCGTTGGAGCACTGTACGGAGCGTGGTTATCGGAAGAATTATTCTGAAAACAAACAAATATGAGTAAATCATCCACTCTCGTTAGAGTGGTCTACACTTACCCAACTGTCCTCCGCAGAGGCCCCACTTGATCCCCAGCCGTTGGGAGCTCTCGCCGGCGTGGCACCACCCCATCCACGCGCTGGTGTTGCGCCTCCCCACCCCGGACCGCTACTACCACTTGGACCCCCACCACTGGGACCAGGCGTTGCGCCACCCCAACTGCTAGAACCACTGTATGGGTTTGGCGTTCTGGACGACGCAATCCATGCAGGCGTCTTGCCTGAATCTGAATAAGGATTTGGTGTGCGAGTCGACGCATTCCATGCTGGTGTCTTCCCTCCTGAGTCGTATGGGTTTGGTGTGCGTGCAGAAGCATTCCAGGCAGGCGTGCGGCCACCAGCGCCACCATATGGATTCGGCGTCCGACCAGAACTGCCCCAAGCGGGAGTTTTTGATCCGAAATCGTAGGGATTTGGCGTTCGAGCTCCGTTATATGTGGATGTTGGAGGTCCCATATTCCGACTGTAGGCTTCGAGAGGCTGAGGAGGCTCACCGTTCTTTCCGGGACGCTTTAATTTATCTTTCTCGATGGTAATAACTTTATTCCCTGTGTTAAGCTCTACACGAGCCTGTGGCCCGTTCGTGTCCTTGATAATTCCAATGTATCCTTTGAAAGTACCTTTGACGACGACAACGTTGACACCAATAAGACGATCGCGAGGACCTCGGCCCATGGCACCAGATCCAACAAAACCACCCACTGGTGCAGCGCCACCAATTGCGGGGTTCATCTTTGACAGATCTGGTGCTCCTCCAGGCTTCAACATGTTTTTAGGGGCGAGGGAAGTAAGTGAACGGGCGCGTGTGACAAAGACACCTCCATTTTCGGTGATTTCTCGATTATAAAGGAAGGCAAAAAATGATTGGTGGATGTGGAGAACTTGGCCCTTCCGACCCTAGTAAATTGCTCAATAAATTGATCACAGGGATCGAAAGCAGCGCCACGTACTTCGCCATCAACCTCCTTCACGTTATCTTCGATTCGAAGTTCATGACCTTCAGCATTGGTGGCAATAGCTCGTCGAGAATCTCTCCCCATAGTGATTTGATGCGGTTGTACAACCCGTACTTGCCCATTTTGATCGAGGACACGGAACGAGTCTCGTTCGGTTTTGAAAATGACCCCAACCGTCTGGAGACTGTATGACGGTGTGAGGGCGTATTCATATAAGAAACATGGCACTTACTCTAGCTGAACGAGATCATGAAGCTCGTAGTTGCCTACAACGTTAGTGCTAGCACCCACTTCAGCGGCTTCACGTAGATCTTTCGAGAACACAGACACCTCGAGATCAAGTTTCAGCAAATCATAACGGTTTTTTTAACGAAAACCTCACCTCGTGCAACGACATGTCCGAGAGAAAAGTGACTACGTTATCGACGACAGAGACGACTAAGCCCGTCTCATCGACATTGTGCCCAGCCATAACTTTTACGTGATCGCCAGCTTTAAACCTCTTTCTGACGCTACGAGCCGGAACCTCTACCTCCACATTCTGACCATCAAGATCAAGGCCTTCCGCAATTAGTGTCACGATTTCCCCCGTGATGGACTGCACGGTGCCGTGAACACCTGTCTGTTCGCCTTCGAAGACCTCTACGTGGTCTCCTGGTTGGAGCACGATGATCGCGGCTTTCTTGGACGCATCCGCAATGACAGACAGGTCGACAGCTCCTTCCCCATCCTCACCATCTTGTTGCTTTACAAACCTTGTAATCTCGTCCAGAGTAGGATTCACGTCCTCGGTTTGGATACCGGACAGGCGAATGTCTTTTTCTATGTAACCATCTTTAAATGTATCGTTCTGGAAAACGTAGACGCGCCCTTTTGCGCGCATAGCTACAGACTTTCGGCCATAGACCTTGACAACCTCTTCGACGTTGAAAAACCGCTGTGCCGGACGAGTACTGGTTGAAAGGCCAGAGCCCATTTTCTTGCGTTTCTTACCGTCCGTAGTCATAGTGCCAACATCATCTTTGGGATTAAGATCGATACGGGGAATGAACTTGAGCCCAACTTCCTCGCCATTTTCCGTCATATCAACAACCTGGGCAAGGTCGCCTTGGTATTTTCCGCGTTTAATGCGAACCCACGCGCCTTCAGTTATTGGGTTGACCTTTTTCTTGTATTGAAGAAGACTAGCCATTTCTTCAATGGGTACCAGCACAATGCCACGCCCAGGAAAGACATTCACCAATCCGCTTAGAGACTGTTGAACCTGAGCTTGGCTGCGAGCCTCCACGTAGATCATTCCAGGTAGGTTGTCACGTTGAAAGACGGACAAAATCTTGAGCGGGCGCGCCGTATATTCAAGATCCATGGCCTTACGCATGAGACTAAAACATATATCTCTTTCTTTACCAGGCTATAGAGGAAAAGAAAAGTGAACAATTGAGAAAAATATCATATATAAAGTATATAGTACCTTAACGCGGACTTGCCACAAGTTGGCATCATTTACACTAGGCATTAACAACCGCTGAGGAATATTGGCAGGGTCTCCGGTGTACCGTGTAGCACCTGTCCTTCGGTAGCGATGCTCAATTTGCTCGGCGATATTGGCCATATCCCTATCGTTCAATTCGCGTTCTTCTCTGTCTAACCGTTGGTGAATTGAAGATCGTCGTTGTATGTCTTCATCATCGCCCTCTCCTTCAAAACCTGGCTCGGCGAGGAATCCCTCTGGAATACTGTCAGGGGGGTTGATACTCCCGAAAGATCATGTTACCTTCGCCTTCGTCCCCCGATGACTCCGGTTCATCTTCGCTGTCTACTTGAGCCTCCACATCGAGGTAACGGTTGACACGAGACTGTTTTTTATGAGAACGCTTGAAAAGGTTACAAGGTCAGTCAAGAAGATGGACCGATACAAGTGGGGACCCCACCTACTTTGGGCTTCTTCCGAGTAGGGCCTTCTTCCTCTTCCTCTTCCTCCTCCTCCTCCTCCTCCTCTTCTTCTTCGTCCTCTTCTTCCTCTTCTTCCTCTTCATCGTGACGACCTTTTCGGCGTCGTGATTCCTCTTCCCGTTCCTCATCGTGGTTCATATGCCAATTCGTGTCCATATCTTCCGACATGACAGTGGTAGTAAGTAGCGTAGTGGGTCCGTGGGCGCTTTTAGGCGCTGAAAACCCGGAAAACCACACGCTTTGTCAGGCTTGGTCAGCTGGAAGTTTGAAAAGCTGCTCATCAGCCCCAGAGCAGCCCCAATAAAATCAGGAAAAATGCAGGAAAAGTCTGGGAGGGCTCTGGGACATCCCTGGAGCATGCCTGATCATTACCCTTGGAAAAAAATCACAAGTGTAAAACTGTCTCTTCACAGGCAAGTGTAGGATTAGGGTTTTGAGTCCTGGACTGCTTTAGGGCATAAAAAGCAGTTTCACTTTTAGAATGTGAATGAATCAGAGAACCAAATCCAAATCAGACAAGCCCAAAAAAACCAACTGAACCAGCCAGTCCAATTCTGAGTCTGAATCAACTCTAAAATTGCTCATCCATTCAGACAATTGGGCTCTGAACCAGCCAATAGAGTGGGTGTTTATGGTATTTTGGCATTTTGAGGTTTGGAAAAGACTGGCAACCATTTTAAGCTCTCATACTTTCTGTTTTAAGCTCCTTTTTGTATCTGTTTTTGAGCTTCTGACAAAGCCATTTTTTACACTACTATGACCTGATCCATAGTACTTACTTGATTACAACTGTTTTGGTATCATTCACCCTTACTCAATCTTTGTGTGATAAAAATAGTGACAGTATTTTAGTCTATTTAAGAAAGCTAAAATGGCAATGAATTTAGGTGAAAACACCTTGAGAGCTCTCTGGTGAGAAGCCGTTTGTAAATGGATTGAAAATTAAACTGAAAAATGCTGTTTAAAAAGCCACTCTGATACTCCCTAATGTAAGTTCAACCTGGCTAATATGACTCTGAGCTCACTGTTTTGATTGAGAATTGGACAATCTACCTCTGAACTGGATGGAACATTCCAAATCTGGTTTGGACAGCCTGACTTTGTACAGGCCATTCCAATTATCAATGGACAAGCCAACTCCAAACCAGCCATTCTGATTTGGAATCCAATAATCCAATTCCAACTCAGTTCAGAATTATACAATCCAATAGGGGATATCACAATGGACACTTTGCTGTGGTTTTAACAACTATTTTGAATCCCCTGAAAATAGACAAAATGGTTTTGCACTGTGATATCCCCAATTTCTGTATGGTTTCAATGTGGTTTAAACTGTTTGTTTAAAGATATCCTGGGATAAATATGGTGCAATGACTTTGGCCAGAACTGCCAGAACCTTCCAATTGTTGGGTGCCCTGTGACCCTGGCACTATTGTTTTTGGTTGTTTGCCTTTTTTTTTTTTTTTTTGTTTTTCGTTTTCGAGGGTTTTAAAAGGAATAGTGTTGAATATTAACATGTAGGACTGGAAATGATAGGGTGTGCAGCCATACAGTTGTTGGACTATCACTGAAATTTTAATCTTAGCTAAGTAGGATTGGAAGGTCATGCTGGGCAAGGTTATCAAAAAGAGAGTTAAAACTATTGAAAATCTGAAACAGCTCCATATCTATTTTTCAATGGTTTCAAGGTTTTTGAAATGGCCATCAAAATGACCATCAAAACCACACTAAAATTGCCATTGTGATATTAATGCTGTATCAGGCAATCTGATTTTGAACTTTCTGAACTGGCCACTGTAATTTTGCTAACTGAATATTAGAACGACTGCCGAGCTTTAGCAAGGCCAAGGGGAATATGATGTTGAATTTCAGATATGTAGAGTGAGGCCATGGAACTGGTAATAAGAGTATTTTTTCAAATATATATAAAACTCCACCAGAGGTGTAACAGGGTGTCATGTGGAGATGGGTTACCCTTCTGGCTCAGTGAGGAATACCTCTGGAATACTGTCAGGTGGGTTGATACTCCCAAAAGATCATGTTTACCTTCACCTTTGTCCCCTGATGACTCCAGCTCATCTTCACTGTCTACTTGAGCCTCCACTGAGGCAACGGTTGACACAAGACTGTCTTTTATGAGAACACTTGAAAAGATTACAAGGTCAGTCAATAAGATGGACCAGCACAAGTGGGGATGCCACCTACTTTGGGCTTCTTCCAAGTAGGGCCTTCTTCCTCTTCCTCTTCCTCTTCATTGTGATGACCTTTGCGGTGTTGTGGTTCCTCTTCCCATTCCTCATCGTCTTCCAGAAGAGCATCAGGCTCAGTTTCTTGGTTCATATGCCAATTTGTGTCCATATCTTCCAACATGACAGTGGTAGTGGTAAGAGATAGCATGAACGACCTTACTATTAATATAGTAAAGTAAGGGGGTGGGTCCATGGGTGCTTTTTAAGCACCAAAAAGGTGCCATGCACTGGAAACAAATCAAGGTGTTGTAAGGGGAACCCCTATTCCCTCTCTTTTCTCTGTCTATTATTTTGACTCCTTTTATCTTCATTTCCCTATGACCTTCCTATTCTCCTCCCTCTCACCATTTCATCTTTCCTTTATTCTAGCTACGTCTTGGGCACTTATTTAAGCGCTCAAACATTGATCTTGCAAGTGCCCACGTGTTGATCTTGCAAGTGCTCATGTTGATCTTTTGGACTTCATTCTATATTCAGTAGTGTAGTCAGCAGTGGGGTCCCTAGACTTTTCTCTTTGGATTCCCACCTGCCAGGTATGCATCCTCTGTAGCTTCCTGTAGGCTTATATACCTTTGGATTCCCACCTGCCAGGTTATAGTGTGATATTCCACTAGCCCCTGGGGTTGCCCTTATAGTAGAAAAGTCTGCCAACTCACTGGACTGGTCACTGTTGCCATTGTCTCTGAATTAATATCTTCAGGTGCATAGCAGCTCAGGACCCCTCTGGTACATTCCCTAATATTCCATCTATCTCTATCATGTCTACACCCATACTGGAAGACCTGAATCTCTTTGATTTCCAAGTGGCTTACAATGAACTTCATCAGCGTGTTGCTGTTCTAGAGGTCACCTTATGTGTCGAGTGTAAGAATGTAGATTCTTACAGTAGCATATATGCTACTAACTAGAGCATATAAGTCACCAGAGTGACTTATGGGTGGTATTATATAAGCCGCCCACTAGGGGCACCTGTAGATAGTGGACAACTATACAGTTGTCCACAAGTAATTAGGTAATCAGAATACTTTTACTTGTAACACACAACTCACAGACCCCAATAAAGTTATTGGCTCAGTCTGTTTAGTGTGAAAACATCAAGACTCTTACACTTTTTTGACTGCCAATCTTATTGGCAGCACTGTGATAAAAGTTAGAAAAAGATCAACCAATCTTTTTATCCAAACTGACAAGTTTAACACTTGCCAGAATTTTCAGAAACAGTAAACAGACATTTACTGTTGTTTCTTCTAAATCAATAGAAGAACACCACAGTGTGGCTGATTGATCACAGATCTATGACTTCGATAAGAACTCAAAACCAAACATTGAGATCCAGAGAGGATCCAGATACATCTGGAGCCACAGCCAAGGGCCCAGACAGGAGAGTCAAGCCTGCCCACGAGGTGGACAGGCAAACGGGAATGTTGACGAGGATATCCAGTCCTCATAGAACTACGACACCCGTGGCTTCCAACTCCATGAGTCGAAAGTGAGTATCAGCAGATCTAAGGAAATCCGTGCTGGAGGAATAAGAAACGGACAAAATAGTGCCCGTTAAGAAAACTAAAAGAACTTCAACCAGGTTGAAGTTACAATCGTCTCTTGATGAGTCGAGAGAAGTGCCAACAAGCAACACAGACAATTCGCTGGGAGTGCAAATGTCGCAGCTCCCACATGTCCAAGAACATTGCAGATTGTGAAGTTCACTGTCCCAAACAGGGACAATAGAACAGGGGTCAGCATGCCGGGATGAAGAAACCCAGCAATATGAATGTACAACCAGACATATTGCCCGGATGATTATGGCCCTCAAAGAGAGCTGTAAACATGTAGAGACTACATGTGAAGTGAGCCAATGAGTGGCTGAGGCAGCTTGTGCAGCAGATGACACCGCGAACCAACTCCAAACCTTGGGAGATGGTATGGAACTGTTAATACAGTCCCTGGAGGAGGAAGTACAGGGACCTTTACATGGAAAGGCCCCTGAGCATGGAAACAATCCCAATAGGGATTGTGAAGTTGACCACAAGGCTGAGAAAGCCCGCAAGAAGCAAGACAGACAGAGGATGCCACCTCCACCTGGACCGAGCAACAGAAATGTTTCTCAAGAAGCTAGTGCCACCATAGAGCAAGATAGCATCAGTATGTGCCGGCGTACTGAGGAAGAGACAAATTGTGAGCTAGAGGCCCGTGATAGAGAAAATATCTGTGAAGGAATTTGCAGATAAAAAAAAACATACAACAAGCAAGAAGTGCTCAAAGCAGTGACCCAACAGTCACTGTGGGAGATGATGAAGTCTGACACCGATAGCATCAGTACCACGACTAGCACTCACGTTAGTCTTGAACGTGAGTTCGATCACTGGGATAGGATTGAACATAGGGCAGTGCAATGAAAGCACTGTGTGCTAGAACTCTGTGCTAAACATGCGGATAACCTAGTCAAGGAGGCATATATTGCCAGGATCGAAGGTGACACCTTCGACAAACTGATCGAGTCAGTGAAAGTGGCTCAATCTGCCCTCAGCAGCAGTCATAGACTGAGGGATGTGTTTTTAATGGCTGACAAATGTCGACCATTGTATCAGATTGACGAGAACATTGTTGATCCACCAGTGCAGCAGGATGTGAGCAATCACGTCCCTCGGCCGCACCAGCAGATACAAGCGATACTGCGTGTGGTATCACTAACAGTTATGGATCCTGAACAGAGGGTTCAGGAGGTAGTAGGAAATCTGTCTACTTATGTAGATGGAGTTGCAAAGATGGTGCGAGCTGCCCTTTAGAAACACAAGGACAGCGAGCCAGACAAATCTGTGCTTGCTAAAGCCGGAGTTAAATTACCTCACCCAGCAGAATATGCTGGGAAAGCAGATCTTGAAGAATTTGAGAACTTTGTCTCAGGGATCCTGAGATGGCTAGGCATGAATAGTCTATTGGTGTTAAGGATGCGTGCCGGATTTGATGTCGGACTGTTAGGGTTCGTTGGATTTGACGTCAGGGTTGGATTTGGTCGGAACTCTCCTTGACTGAGATTGATGGTTGCAATATTCGGAAATACACAGAATACTGGATGACTTGGAAGTCGGAGATCCGAAGACTGATCTATATGGGCATTGGCTTCAACTTATGGGTTGTGCCCTCTTGGATTTCTAGTGCCCTGGTATTTCAGACTGAAGACTGGAAGTGTTATCGGGGTTCCAATTGGTCAGGTCTGTTCAGAGGTCAGTGCCAAAGATGCATTGAGACTTATTGGGGATGAGCAGGGGGCTTCAAATATTTGGGGATGGAATAGTCAATGCGGATGGAATAGGGGTAACAATAAATCAATATCGAGTAAGGGTTAGCTTTACTGGAAAGCGAGTGTGATCAAGGGGGGCTTGGAATGTTGGATGAGGTAGGGTCAGAATAATCAGAATGATTGGAATGATCGGGATGATTGGAATGATCGGGATGATTGGAATGATTGGAATACCAAACAAGGTTTTGAAGGCCTTATTGCAGGTAGAAGTTCGGAGTGACGAAGTGTAATAAAGGTTGAATGATAGAGGATGGGCGGGATATATCAGGGTGTTACGAGTTATATTGGAATAACGAGTTGAGGTAATGAGATGTGAAGGAATTTGATATGATATGATATGATATGATATGATTTACAAGCTAAAGAAGCCTGATCAAGAGAAAATGTATTTAAGACATGTGGGATTCCGAAATCAGGAACGGAAGATAAGGGCAAGTGATATGGAGTTCCGAAGTCAGAGCAAATACGGAAATCAAGATGTGTGTGATATGGAGTTCCGAAGCCGGAGCGAATATGGAAATCAAGATAAGATGTATGGGGATAATATTGAAATATAATCGTGACTAAGAATAATAAATGGGGACATGTCGGAAATAAGTGGAAAAGGCTTATCAGAATCTGTGAAACATCAGAATAACATGGGTCGGATGTGGGATCTAACAGTATCTCCCTTTTACGGCCGAGCCCTCGAGGCTGATTATGCTATTGAATACCATGGGAAGTTTTGGGTGTCGGTTATCTGTAAAGGCTGAGATCTTGGATCAGACATATATATAGGAGGAATGCTTTGTGAAAATGCAAATTGCTGTTTGATCCCCTACCACCATCACTCAAGAAAAAATGCCATCATGTTCCAAGTCATCATCGCCCACCCGCTCTGTCATTGAAACCAGCTCCGGCGAAGAACTCGCTGCCAAAGTGAGGGAGTACGAGCAGAGGAGGGCGGAATTGGAGGCCAAAATGCAGAAAAGGGTGAAGGCAAAGCGGGAGAAGCAGGAGAGGGAGGCAGCAGAACAGCGGGAGCAGGAGCGGAAGGAGAAGGAGGAACAGGAGCAGAAGGAGCAGGAAGAATGGGATCAGAGAGTGAAGGAAAAAGAGGAGGCAGATTGGAGGAAGCGGAATGAGGAGGCGGATCGGCAGAAGCGGAAAGAGGAGGTGGATCAGCAGAAAGCCAAGTTGATGCGGGCAGTGCGGGAGGAGTTGAGGCTGGAGGAAGCCCGATTCAAAATTTTTTCAGTAAGTTGGAATTCTTCTCCTGATTGATGGATTGACAGAAGAATCGGACTAGCCAGAGAAGGTCGACCGAGAACGGAAGGTCGACCGGAATCCGAAAGGTGGCTTGGAATTCGTTGGAGGCTGCAAATGGCATCCTGAAGATGTCTGGTTGGAGGCCGATGAGTTTGACGATAGGTGCGTGCTCTGTCAGACATGGGGTTTGGAGTGCATCGACGAGGAGCGGAGAACCGGAAAATCGCGGAAGCGGGCCTGCATTTGGTGTCAGAATGATTGGAAGAAATGCACGAGGCCAGGTGACGCGGATTTCGCAGCGGAGATGGCGGGGAAGTCGTTGTTACCGGCGTCCAGGCGGGTTTGGACAGAGAATGCAGAGGCTGGACCAGGACCGGTGACGAAAAAACATCAGGCAGAAGTGGTCACAGATCGGGAAGGGGTGGTGTCGTTGGGGAAGGGTAAAGGAAAGAAGCGGGCGACGGAGGACAAGGTGGAGGATGCAGGGCTTGCGGCAGAAGTCCACAGGCTCTGAAAGACAATCCATTCCCTCATGAAGTGGCTCTGCTACAACATGGAGGTGATGGCGGCTTTCAATGAATTGTTGAAGAAGTCGCACAGGATTGCGGAAATTGAGTTCAAATTCTGGAAGAAGCGGTGGGAGATGTACCACAGAGCGTCGGCACCGCAACTGGAGTTGGGGTCGGAAGCCGGGTTGGAGGATGAGGGGGTAAACATCAGGCTGCAACCGGAAACAGAGAAAGTGGCAGATAAGGGGAAAGGGAAGGTGAGGGAAGTGGACAATGTGGGGATAGATGTTGATGTCGTCCCGGAGATACTGGAAAAGGAGGTTCTGGAGGAGGTGGAAATTGGCCAGAAATCGGAGGCGGAAGTTGGCCAGGAACCGGAGGTGGAAATTGGCCAGGAGGTGGTGAACCCGGGGGATGCGTATTTGGAGAAACAAGTGGAAGAGGAATTGGGGAAAACGGCAGGGCTTGACCTGGAGGTCAATGGGCCAGAAGAGGAAAAAATGCAGTGAATAGGAGTCAGAAGGGGAAAAGTAATATAAATAAATTGGAGGAATTTCGGTGAAGTAATGTAGAAGGGTTTAGACAATGAAGTTATTTCTTGTTGGTTTAAGATCGGAAAAAATGAAACGATTGGAAAAATGGAAAGCTCGGAACAACGGAAATGATCAGATCAATGAAAATGATTGGAAAAACAGAAAACTCGGAAAGACGAGAAACAGTGGATCAAGGATGTTTGAAGTTCAAGGGTGTCAGAGAATCGGGATAAGTCGGAACCAGACGAATGTCAGGATTGACTTGGGATTGGGATTGGTTGTGTGAGGAATCATGAAGAGTTTGAGAGGATCGGAATATTGGGATGTGAATGGTCATAGAAGGAGTTTCGGCATTGTGGGATGTAAATAGAAGCTTAGTAGGAGCAAACAAATTGAAACATTGGGTTGGAATTGTCAGAAGAGATCGGAGTTGGAGTGGGGATTGGAATGGATAAGTTGTCACCATAGTGGCTACTCCCCCTTTAAGGTAGACGTCCCATTGTCTACCTCAAGTGTCGGAAGGTCAGTAAGGAGTTAGAGTGTTGGAGGACCAAAGGAATCATCAGAACGTATTGGCTTTTCTAAGGAGATGAATGGTGTCTTCTTGGAAATTTCTCGATAGTGGTCTTGATGTTGTCTGGTTGAAATCGTTGTAATCACGGATTACCTGAGAATTTGGAGAATATTGGAAGTTTGGACTTGAAAAAGGTATCAGTGGAGTGAATTGGAAATTTTGGGATTTCGGAGAACTGTTTGCAAGAGAAACAGAGTAAGGAAGATGTGTAGGAAAGGAAAGGGTGTAGGAAAAATAGGGATTGAAATGTTTTGGTGGAGTTGTGGGTTTGTTTTTGGAAACATTGGTAAGGTACTTGATATTCAGCCTGGAATATTGTCCTAATGGTTGAAGGGTTGGAATTGGAAACGTGAGTCGGAGGATGTACGGATGGTGCTTTCATGGATACGAGGGTTTTAACAGTGCCTTTCGAAGGGGATTGTTATTGATTCCGAAGGCGGTTTGTCAGTCATTGTCCCATAATGCGGAATTCGGTATTGATGACTAGGCTTAGAGTCGGAGTAACTGCATTGTATCTTGGATAGTTGGATTCGGAAGCTGGAAGTCGGAGGTCGGAAGACTAAATCTTAGAAGTAGAAGGATGTCTTTGAGGAAGATTTGGTGTTCAGGCTTGGAGATCATCCTGGGGTGTTCTCGAGGAAGTACAGGGGTACTGTGCGGGATGTATTGGATGAAATCCTATAGCTAGAGTCTCGTTAACATGTTCTCAAGGTGGTTCTGGCATAACTAGATGTAAGGAAAATGATTTCCCAAAGTGAGATTCTCTCCCTCCAATAGGTGTGATCTTGTCGGAGTATGTAGCGGAATATTGATGATCGCTTGTCGGGAATTGGAAGAATCGATGTAATGGATTTTCCTATTGGAAATGCACTGAAGTTTCCACATCGTCGTTGCAAGTTGAGGTTTCATCAAGCATTGACATTGGATGTTATGGTGGGTCGGAGGATGTTGCAGCGAAGTCGGATTTTCGGAGATTCGGAAAAACACAGATTGCAGGTTTCCTGAAGACATGTCATAGAATTGAATCTTCTTGTTGAGGAGTGCGGAACTGGGTACTACCCAATACCCTGTCAATCAACAGATTGTAGTGGGTGGGTTAGTGGCATTCCCAGCACATCGGAACAATTAGAAACAGTGGTGTTATACATAATGTAATAACGACCGGGATTTTCGCTCGATGGGAGGACGTGATTGGTGTGAATTGCCTACTGGGTGTTACGACATAATGTCGTTGGTGACGGAAGGACAGAGACCGGCGGAAAGTGGGAATCCAAAGGGATGACGTTTAAACGTAATGATCGGTTGAAACTGTTTGGAAGGGTGTTTTCGGAAAGTGTCTGTGATGTTCTTGGTAAGGCACAAATGAGATGTGAGCACGGATTCTTGCTCGAGAGTCTTTGAGCTGTCAGTTTTGGGGATTTGCAAGGTCCTCTAAAGGGACCGTGATGTCAGAATCACTTAGTGTGACAGTTGTGGTTCAGGATTTTGCTTTCCTGGCAAAGGATGATGACCTCAGGCATTCTTTCACCTTATGACCAGGTTTTCCACAGTAGAGGCATAACTTGTGATCGATGTGTCGTTGTCTCTCCTGTAGTACTAACTTGCCGTCTTGTCCAAGGATGTCAGAAAGTTTCAGTGTCGGCAAAGTTGGGGTTTGGTCAGAAATTGCTGCCGTGTATTGTGAGTCATCACAAGGATGGTTGGAAGTCGCATTGTTGATGCCACTTGGGATTGGGTCGGATTTGAAGTCTTCGTTTGTGAGGCACTTGTTGAAAAAACTGGGGTACTCGTGAATGTTTGATGGGTTGATGACATTCTCGGTAGATGTGTCGGTGTTGTCGAAATCGAGTGTTTGAATTTGGGTGTCGGAAAACATTATAGAAATCAAGAGTGTCAGCTTGTAAATACTGTTAGGGACATGTGCCGGATTTGACATTGGACTGTTAGGGTTCACTAGATTTGATGTCGGGGTTGGATTTGGTCGGAACTCTCCTTGACTGAGATTGATGGTCGCAATATTCAGAAATGTGCGGAATACTGGATGACTTGGAAGTTGGAGATCCAAAGACTGATCTATACGGGCGTTGGCTTCAACTTATGGGTTGCGCCCTCTTGGATTTCTAGTGCACTGGTATTTCAGACTGAAGACCGGAAGTGTTATCAGGGTTCTGATTGGTCGGGTCTGTTCAGAGGTCAGTGCCAAAGATGCATTGAGAC
Source organism: Ramaria rubella (assembly GCA_015039355.1). Taxonomy (NCBI): domain Eukaryota; kingdom Fungi; phylum Basidiomycota; class Agaricomycetes; order Gomphales; family Gomphaceae; genus Ramaria; species Ramaria rubella. The sequence continues at coordinate 13,709 of MU134442.1, read as the reverse complement.
TTATTGGGGATGAGTGGGGGGCTTCGGATATTCAGGGGTGGAATAGTCAATGCGGATGGAATAGGGGTAACGATAAATTAATATTGAGTAAGGGTTAGCTTTACTGGAAAGTGAGTGTGATCAAGGGGGGCTTGGAATGTCGGATGAGGTAGGGTCAGAATAAATGATTGGAATGATTGGGATGATTGGGATGATTGGAATGATTGGGATGATTGGGATGATTGGGATGATTGGGATGATTGGGATGATTGGGATTGATGATTGGATGATTGGGATGATTGGATGATTGGGATGATTGGAATGATTGGGATGATTGGGATGATTGGAATGATTGGGATGATTGGAATACCGAACAAGATTTTGAAGGCCTTATTGCAGGTAGAAGTTTGGAGTGACGAAGTGTAATAAAGGTTGAATGATAGAGGATGGGCGGGATATATCAGGGTGGGATATATCAGGGTGTTATGAGTTATATTGGAATAACAAGTTGAGGTAACGAGATGTGAAGGAATTTGATATGATATGATATGATATGATATGATTTACAAGCTAAAGAAGCCTGATCAAGAGAAAACATATTTAAGACATGCGGGATTCCAAAATTGGGAACAGAAGATAAGGGTGCATGATACGGAGTTCCCACGTTGGAGCGAATACGGAAATCAAGATGTGCGTGATATGGAGTTCCGAAGCCGGAGCGAATATGGAAATCAAGATAAAACGTACGGGGATAATGTCGAAATAGAATTGTGGCTAAGAGTGATAAATGGAGACATGTCGGAAATAAGCAGAAAAGGGCTTATCGGAACATGTGAAATGTCAGAATAACATGAGTCGGATCTGGGATCTAACAATTGGGGCCATCCAGCACAGAACTCCAATTAAACTATTTGGGCACTCGCCTCAAAGGCGAGGTATTGGAGTGGTACACTCAAAATATTGAGCGTCATGATTGAGTCATAATCGACTGGACCCTCGAGAGTGCAATCGCTGGCTTACAACAGTGATTCCTACATGCACTCACGCACAGACATGCATCAAATAAGTTTGACACAATTGTGTAAGGGACTAGAACTGTTCAGGAATTATTGAACGAGATTACAAAGTACGCAGTGTGGATGATACATCCACCTGATGAATATACGATCTGCAAGGGGTTTGTAGCAGCGCTTTGGGAAGCACTGCGTCATGAAGTCCTAAAACTGGGCTACACGACAGAATTCAGTTCAATAACTGAATTGTATGAGGCTGCAAAGGCTGTAGAGGATGTGTCCCGATATTATATCAGGTTGTATAAGATGGAGTCTAGCAGCATTCACATGCCGCAGGTAAAGCTCGAAGTCAGGCTGTGCCAAGCTCGTCTCGAGCTCCCAATACAGGGAGCCATCCTACAGCGAAGCAGATGACATATCATCCACCTAATACTCAACCTCAAGTAGAGATGAGGCCAAGTGTACCCCAAACAGGGGTACATACTATGCAGAGAGCTGGAGAAGGAGCTCCCACCACTTCTCGCCCTCCACAAAAACCTCCTGGAGGTTCAGGAGGTCAAGGATGTAGCACAGAGTTAACATGCTACGAGTGTGGACAATTTGGGCATATCAAGCCCAATTGCCCACAGTGGAAGAACAAACCGCACATAGCAGGTGCATGGTTGGAGGAAGTGGTTGAGCACTCAGGGAGTGCTCAAGACGGGGAGGAGGAGCCACAAAGTGGCAAATTTGACGAGCAAATGGATGTCCAGGATGACCATGAGAGCGAAATTGGTGAACTAGTCGCTGATTACCAGTTGGAACTCACACCCTATCAATGGGATGAGGATGACGATACGAGAACGCAAAGCTCATATCGACCAGATGGAGTATGGTTGCTAGGAGGATTGTATGAGGAAAGACGGTGCATATATGTGGCGCAAAAACCAACTATCACAATTAGTGGTGGTTTAAGTCAAAACAACGGCTTCCGTATCCACACGGGAGTCATAGATAGGACCATTGAGCCTATCTACGATCATCGGTTCAGACTGTGTGATAAGATGCACCCCAAATGGGTGCATATAGACAATCAAACAATCTCCGGGTATTGGGAGATTGGAGTCAGAGCCCACTGTCTATTAGACAGTGGGTGTGAGGAGTCATGCTCTCTCCAGATTTCATACGTGCCATAGGCATCAAGACGTTCGAACTTGAACATTCTATTGGTCTACAGCTAGCATGTGTCAGCAGTAAGTTGACCATCAACTATGGAATGCACACCAACATCCACTTTGGTGAGCACAATATCAAGGAATACTTTGATATAGTGAACATAGATTACCATGACGCAATACTGGGAACACCATTCCTATGTAAATTAGGGATATCCCTTGACTTTAGACGTGAGGGATGCATCCATATGGGAAAGGAAGTAATTCCGAACCATGCAAATGCCTGGGAAGTGCAGCCGGACTACCAGGATCCAGCTGAACACAGGACTCGAATTGCAAGTCTTAAACCCAAACCAGCGAGCCACACCCTGTGACTCACAAATGGCTCCTCATTGCAAGTGGAGCCATTGATGAGCTTGCCAGATGGGAGGTGAGACAAGGGAAAACAGAAAGAAAAGCAAATAAACATTGACGTTGGTCTACCCGACCAATGTACCGATGGAATTACCAATGGACGTACTGGCACCAATCAACCATCATTGACGGTGGATGATTTTCCCAAACGTAGGGAAAGATGGGAGCTAGAGTTTGCAGATCTCTTCGGAAGTGTGCCGTTAGAACTTCCTCCTTGGAGGGAGATCAACCACAAATTTAAGTTCGTGGATGAAACTAAACAGTTTCATTATCGATTACCGAAGTGTCCGAAAGCACTTTGAAATGAACTGATTGACAAAGTCAACCAGTATACCACTGCTGGTTGGTGGGTATCAGCATCTGTATGTTCTGCAGTGCCAGCGCTATGCATTCCAAAGAAAAATGGAAAGCTCAGAACAGCGATAGACCTACGTCTACGCAATGACAACACAGTGAATGACATTATGCCCTTCCCAGACCAGGATACAATCCAGCATGACGTAGCTTGTGCTGCGTATCAATCCGAGCTTGACATGTCTGACATGTACAAACAAATATGCATAGTCAAGGAGGATGTTGATAAGATGGCCTTCGCGACAATATTTGGCATGTTCAAAAGCCGGGTTATGCAGATTGGTGACTGTAACACTCCATCTACCTTTCAACATCTCATGACGTTGATTTTTCGTAACCAAATTGGTCAATCAGTCCATGTATACTTGGATGATATATTTATATACTTGAGCTCTATCAAAGAGCATGAAAAACACCTTCGAAAGGTGTTTGAAATATTACGTGAGGCACATTTGTTCCTCAGTGGAAATTGATCCAAGATCAATTTGTATTCACATCACATGGAATGCCTTGGTCACATTATAGATGACAAGGGCATACATGCAGATGCAGATAAAATGGAGAAGGCTCTAGGTTGGAGAAGACCTTGAACATTTAACGATGTCCAAAGATTTCTAGGACTCATTCAGCATCTGGCACCATATATGCCATATTTGACGGTGTATACAACTCCCTTATCAGGAAGTGCACGCAACAACAGGATGTTTCAATGGACACCCTTGATGGATAAGTGTTTTGAATCCATCAAAGCACTAGCATGTAAGGCTCCAATCTTGAAGCCTATAAACCATGCTAGTTCAGAACCCATTTGGGTTGTGATGGATGGCTCCAAGTCAGGAGTCGGAGCAGTTTATGGACAAGGTCCAGACTGGACAACTTGTCATCCAGCAGGATTTCTCTTGAATAAATTCAGTCCCACGCAACAGTGTTACAAAATGCATGAGCACAAGACAATTGCTATCCTCAAAGCACTCATGAAGTGGCAGGACAAGCTTCTAGGTCGCCAGTTCACACTGGTAATGGATAACAAAGGTCTCAAATACTTTGAGACACAACAGCATCTGTCTGGCAGACAGGTGCACTGGTGGGAATTCCTCTCCAGATTCAATTATACCACAGTACATGTACCAGGGGTGGAGAACAAGGTAGCCGACTGTCTGTCATGCTACTATGAGAACAATAAGCAGGGTGAAAGTCACCCTGTGGAAGAATATGTCGACCCAGATGCACGGCTGGGTCCAGAAGGAGAGTTCCTCCCAACGGATTGATTCATAGAAATACGAATGGCCGCAGCACGACAGTCGCAGTGATTACAAGATGTGAAAGAGCAGCATGTCACGGATGCACAGCAAATGAAGCAAGCAGGGGAAGTACCTCCCACACAGGTGGAAGGTAATGAGGAGGACGATGTACTAGCTGCAGCATCAGGTGCAGACTCAGAGAGTCTTCACTCACGTGTAGAATGCGAGTTTGACCTAAGAAAGGCTGTAGCCAATGGCTATGGTACAGATCCAATACTCAAGAAAGTATTGGCAAATCCTGAGGCTCACCCCAGATTTGGGGTGAGAAACGGACTGGTTTTATAAGGGCAACCTCTGGGGCTAGTGGAATATCACACTAGAGCCTGGCAGATGGGAATCCAAAGTATATAAGTTCAAGGAAGGCTACAGGCAAGGATACATACCTGGCAGATGGGAATCCAAAGAGAAAAGCCTAAGGACTCCCACTGCCAAGGCGACTACTAACTAAGGAAAGACTCCGAACTGACTGAACATTTTGGGCGCTTGAAACGGAAGTCATGTGACCTATGACGTAGCCCAGGTAGATTCCAACTTGCACACGTAAGCGGGCGCTTAAATTGAGAATAGAAGTGCCAGCTGTAGAAGTGAGTAGGAAGGAGGAGGGGAGGAAGGAAATGGGAATATTAGATAGAAACAACAGGGAGAAAAGAGAGATAAAAGGGAAATGGGGACAGGAGAGGTGAGTATGAATAAGAGGGGAGGATAGGGGAAGGAGAATAAAAAGAAGAATATGAGGGGTTCCCCTTACATCACCCCCCTTTTAGAGTGTGACGTCCCAACACACTGAGACCCACTGGAGGGACAGGTGTTTTTGGACAGAAGGTGTCGAAATCTGCAGCATGAATGCAATGAGGGGCACCAGGATGGAGGTGGTGGAAGTCAGCAATGAGGTCTGGGGCTGCTAAATCTGTCTCAGGAATCCACTCATCATGCTCATACCCATAACCCTTCCACCTGACCTTGTATTGGAGTTTCCCATGGCGGAATTGACTGTCCAAAACCTGTTCAACCTCATAATGCTTGTCTTCCCCTACAAGGACTGGGGGAGGTGGGGGTTGAGCTTTCTGACCAGGAATGGGGTCTGGAGGGGCTGGGAGGAGCTTCACCACAGGGAAGCCAGGGTGGAGGCGACTCATAGACTTGGGGAGTCGAAGACGGTAAGCATTGGAGCTGACCTTGTGTTCCACTAGGAATGGGCCTAGATTCCGATGTGACAATTTCTTAGAGGGGCGAGTGGTGCTAATGTCGCTTGTATCTAGGAAGACTTTGTCACCAGGAACAAAGGTAGGGGCTGGCTCACGACGATGATTATAGTATCAAGCCATATCCTCTTTTGCCTTTACAAGGGCAGCTCGGGCTTCAGACAGGGAGTCAGCCATTCGTTGTTTGAACTCATTCACAGCTTCTCTCATAGATGGCTGCTGGTGAGGTTCAAAGCCCATGTGTGGGTGGCGACCAGAGTCAAGCATGAAGGGAGTTTCTTTTGTGGATGAGTGAACATGGTTGTTGTACTGGAACTCTGCAAGGGGTAGGAGGTCATCCCAGTCATCCTGTCACTCATTCACAAATAGATGGAGGTATTGCTCCAGCTCTTGGTTGACACATTCTGTCTGTCCATCAGTCTGTGGGTGGTATGCAGTGGAGGCAGCCACCTCGATACCCAGAAGTCTGTATAGCTCACGAGTGAACTCACTGACAAACTGTGTACCTCGGTCTGAAACCACATGGAGCGGTAGGCCATGGTGTCTCCAAACATGATCCCTAAAGAGACGAGAGGCTCCCAATGCTGTAATTGTGGTCAAGGTGGGGATGAAGTGAGAATGTTTGGATAAGGAATCCACAACAACCATCACAGCATTGTACCCATGCGACTCAGGGAGTTCAACAATGAAGTCGACACTGACCGTCTCCCAACGCTGCTCAGGAACCTCCAGAGGGTGTAGTTCTCTGACAGGCAATCGATGCTGAGCCTTGGTTGCAGCATAGGTCACATGCCTTTGTGTAGCTACCAATGTAGCGAGACATGTGGGGCCACCAATAGTTCCGAGAGACAAGTTCCAAGGTCTTCCAACATCCAGCATGGCCAGCAATATGAGTGTCATGATGTTGGGAGACAATTCGACGTCATAAGTCATGCTGATCAGGGACATATATCTTTCCACAGAACAGAAGTGTACCATCCCTTTCACTCCACTCTGATGACTTCACAGACTTCCCAGTAGTCTTGCGAAGTTCCTTAGCAGCACGTGCAACCGACTCTTCTAGCTCTCCCTCCTTGATGCCATTACAAATGTCCCTCAGGATGTCACGTTCTTCACCTGTAAACTCCAGTCCTTCCAGTGCACATATGACAAAGAGTTCTGGTTGGAGAAGCACCAAATTATCATTGTCATTTGAGCCAGTGCCATGATCAGGTTGGCATGAGAGTGCATCTGACTTCCCCATTGTCTTGCCAGGACGATGGTACAGGTTGAAGTCGAACCAAGACAGATAAAGAGACCAGCGGGCTTGGCGACGGTTGAGCTTTTTAGCTGTGTGGAAATATTCGAGATTTTTGTGGTCTGTCCAGATCTCAACATGATGTCTCGCCCCCTTAAGGAAGTGTCGCCATTCTTCAAGGGCACACATGATGGCAAGCATTTCCTTGTCATGGCTCTCATAGTTGCGCTCAACCGGACTGAGACTCTTGGAGAAGAAGGCTATGGGGTGCCATTTGTTATTGACCTTGGACTGTTGGGAAAGAACAGCACCGGTTGCAAAATCAGAGCTATCTGCTTCGACATGATATGGGAGGTCGTCATCTGGGAATGCAAGGATGGGTGCAGATGTTACCAATCTTTTTATAGTGTTGAAGGCAGCCTGCTGTGAGGGTCCCCATGTCCAAGGAGTGTCTTTGCGAAGCAGGTCAAACATTGCATGGTGTGAGAACTTCTCAATAAATCAACAATAGAAGTTGGCAAAACCAAGGAATGACTGCACCTCCTTCTTATTGTTAGGTGTTGGAGCGACACCAGCAACCTTGACAGGATCCATTTCAGCTTTCCCATGAGAGCTGATGAGACCTAGGTATTCAATCTGGGTCTTGTCAAAGTCGCACTTGTCAGGACGCAAATAAAGCTTGTGTTCTCCGAGACGCTGTACCACTTTCCATACAACTTTATGGTGACTTTTTAGATCTTCTGAAAAGATCAGAATGTCATCTAGATAAATGCATACGACACCTTCAGCAATGAGGTCATGGAAGATGTCATTCATCATAGTCTGGAAAGTGGCAGGGCTGTTAGTGAGGCCAAAGAACATCACTAGAGGTTCAAACAGTCCCTGATTTGTCCTGAATGCCGCTTTCCACTCGTCACCCTCTTTGATTCTGACATTGTTAAAGCCCCAATGAACATCAAGCTTAGTAAAGTAGTGGGCCCCTTGTAGGCTGTTGACAAGGTCGGAAATCAAAGGAAGAGGGTAGCGATTCTTGATTGTCATTGCATTCAGCACTCGATAGTCTTGGATGAACTGTAGGGCACCATCTTTCTTTTTGACAAAGAACACTGGTGAGGCCATTGGTGACTTTGATGGTCAGATGCGTCCTGTGCTCAAATTCTCCTCGAGGAATTTGTCCAATTCAGCCTGCTCTCCTTGGGAGAGGGGGATACCTTGGGCGAGGCTCTGGGGTTGGCTCCAGGTTTTAACTCGATGGCATGATCCCATGGTTTGCGTTCTGGAAGCTTGTCAAATGACTCCTTTGCAAAGACATCTTCATAATCAGACAGGTAGTCTGGAGGAGCATCTGAAGGTTGGGAGTTGCGCCAGGCTACTTCTGCAAGGTGTTGGGATGTTGTTGAAGAAGCACGAATGAACTCAGCTTGGGGAGGGAGTACAGTGACTAGAATGTGGTCACCCTCTTCTATGGCCTCATCAGATGTGCCTTCAGCCATTTCAGAATCACCCCCATACTGTTGACTCAGGAGGAGTTCTTCTTCAGCTGTTGATCCATCTGAATCATGCATGAGAATAGGGCAAGGACCAATATGGCAGGTGCACAGTTGTAGGGCCTTCTGATGTTCTTCCTTGATTATGTTGCGACATGTATGGCACTGGGGAGGACACCAAGTCATCTGTACTTCTTGAGACTTCCAGTCAACTTCTGGGTTGTGGTCCCAGAGCCAGGTGTAGCCAAGGATCATACGTTAATGCCCTAGGCAGGTAATGGCAAACACAGCTCTCTTGGAATGGTCTTTGTATTGCAGAATTAGATCAACGACTTCAGTGATGGATCCAGATTCATTGGGTGAGCCATCAACATTGTACACCGGAATAGGAAGAGAGAGTGGTCATGCAGTGAGGCAGTTTTCCTTAACAAATCCTGAGTCAATAAACAAGCCAGTGGCACCAGAGTCAAGTAGAGCACGAACCAACTTGATCTCTGCTGTGTCTGTGGTTTGAACCTCAACTGGGAGAGAGAGGGAGTTTGGGCCTGGGGTGGAAACAACAACATACTGTGCAGGAAGGTTTGTGAGTGGTGGGGGGAGAGTGGAAGTGGTCACGAGGTTGAGGGACATCAGGGTTCAAGGTGTGTACTTGGACATCTGTTCGCCAGAGCTGTAGTGATAACAAGTCCTTCTCCTCTCTTTCAATCATGTAGGGCAGTCACTAGGACATGCATACACGTCAGTGAAGCTCACCCGTAACCCCTGCAGGTTACCCATACCCGTGCAGATCACTATTCACCTGCTGCATGACATAAGATCTTCTTCTTCTTCCTGAGGCTCTGGACCATCCTCCTTGATAGGTCTTGGAGCTTTATGATCAGCAGATGACACCAAGTGGGCAATCCATTCCTCCTTCTCTTCTGCAGTCATGGTATGAACATCAAAGGCTTGAGAAGTGGCCTGGTTTTCCGCACCTATGGCAGACAAGAGAACTAGATTGACGACGACGAGTGGCATCTACCTCCATTGCTACTGGCTGAACAGCTGTGGTGACAGCAGGTGGGGCTAGCTGAAGTTGTGGTGCCAAGCCTGATTGGTGAGGTGGGGGTGGGTTTCTGTGGTTAAGACCAGTAGAGACGATGGTGGGGCAGGCTGAAGTGTTTGGTGTACCACGGGACGCACTTTGAAACGCTTCATTGGCAGCATGTGCCTGTGAAATTGTCCTAGCCACTGAAAACCATTCAGAAAGGTCATCATCTGAGGGGTGTCCTTCAACCATATTTGCAATCCAACTCTGGACAGAGGGGTCTAGACCGTGACGAAATTTCATGACCAGGGAGGCTTGTTCCGTATATCCAGACTTCTTGACCAGTTCCTTGAATTTGTCGATGTAATCATCAAGCGTGTGACGATTTTGATAATATTGATGAGACTCAAGCTTGGTCCTGGCAGTAGTCTCTTCATGAGGAAGGAAGAATGTTGATTTGAATGCTTTTTCAAAAGAAGCCGAAGAAGGATGAGTAGGCCTGCCAGTTTTGGTTTCCATCTCAAAGATGTGTGTGGCAAATGAAGAGGCATGACCAGATTTCATGAATGACAGGGCCCAGAGGACCTTGGCATGATCATTGGCAAATTGGGTCAGGCATAGGGCAAGGTAGCGCTTACACGAATTTAGGAAGGCTCATCCTTTCTCTCTGTCACCACTGAAGTCAGCTGGAGTGGCAGGTGTTGCATGTTTGTGAGTGGTGGGGGGGGAGAGTGACGTAGTCATGAGGTTGGTGACATCATGGTTCAAGGTGTGTACTTGGACATCTGTTTGCTGGAGTTGTTGTGATAACAATTCCTTCTCCTCTCTTTCAACATGTAGGGTGGTCTCTAGGATAGCAACACGTTGGTGAAGCTCATTGTAAGCTGCTTGGAAATTGAAGGAAATAGGGTCTTCAGAGATGGGTGTAGACATAGTGGAGATAGATGGAATATAGGGTGCTATGTAGAGAGTGTATAAGAGGGGTTCTGAACTGCTATGCACCTGAAGAAGTCGATTCAGAGACAATAGCAACAGCAGCCGGTCCAGTAAGTTGTCAGGCTTTTCTACTACAAGGGCAACCTCCAGGGGAAGTGGAATATCACACTGAACACTGGCAGATGGGAATCCAAAGTATATAAGTTCAAGGAAGGCTACAGGCAAGGATACATACCTGGCAGATGGGAATCCAAAGAGAAAAGCCTAAGGACTCCCACTGCCAAGGCGACTACTAACTAAGGAAAGACTCCAAACTGACTGAATGTTTTAGGCACTTAAAATAGAAGTCACGTGACCTATGACGTAGCCCAGGTATATTTCAACTTGCACACGTAAGCGGGCGCTTACATCGTGAATAGAAGTGCCAGCTGTAGAAGTGAGTAGGAAGGAGGAGGGGAGGAAGGAAATGGGAATATTAGATAGAAACAACAGGGAGAAAAGAGAGATAAAAGGGAGATGGGGACAGGAGAGGTGAACATAAATAAGAGAGGAGAATAGGAGAAGGAGAATAAAAAGAAGAATATGAGGGGTTCCCCTTACAGATACTTGCCCTGTATCGGGCAAGTACTATCAATGGATACTACCTTTAGAGGAGTATGGCAGTTCGCACAACAAGCGTTGTGGAATCTGATTGATGCTCACGATGCAATCATCATGAGTCAAGTACAGCAGACAGATACTGTGACTATCAGATGCCATCAGGGAACAACATACGAGGTTGGACAGCTAGTATATCTGTCTATGAAGAACCTGTCCTTACCTAAAGGATGGGCAAAGAAACTAGTGCCCAATTATATTGGGCCATATCAAATTGTAGAGGTGGACAACTCCACATCTAATGTGAAACTTGAGTTACCTCCAGAGCTCATGGCTCGGAGGATACTTCCAAAGTTTTATGCAAGTCTAATCAGACTGCATATACCCAATGACGACGAATGATTTCCTCATCGTGATGTAAATTACATTTACGACTTTGGGAAATAAGATGAACCAGAATGGTTCATAGATGAGATCCTTGCTCATTGCTGGACTAGTGACTCCAAGTTGGAGTTACAAGTGCAGTGGACACTAGGAGATGTCACCTGGGAGCCACTCTCTGCATGCAGAGAGTTAGAAGTGCTAGATGCTTATCTAGAGCTGAGGGGAGTTAGAAAGCTGCGAGAGCTTCCTAATCGTGCCTTATAGGCACAAGAATGACAAAGAGTGAGTCCTTAATAAAAGGACTTGACACGAACATAGTTCGTGTCAATGATTTGTACGACGCGATGGGTGTGCTCGCTTTGAATTTGAGTGACAATTTTATTGCCACTTCAAGGCTCTTGCCACCCACTTCCACACCCACACCAGTGCAAGTGTAAAAGCGTCATCACAAATGGACGCTGAAGTGTCTCATTTACACCCCTCAGCAGAGGCACTACCTAGTGCCTCTGAGCAGTTTGCCATGCTTAGGGCATCTCACGAGTACCACCATACCTGCAGATATACCCGTACTCTTGAAAAAATGGAGAGTACAGATATGAGATTTGGTCAAACATTTATATGTAAATACTCGCAAGTACAGGTATACCTGCAGATATCTGTGATACCTGTGAAAAATGGAGAGTACAAATATGGCTTTTGGTGACCAAAATACCCGCAGATACTATACTTGCAAGTACAGGTATGTACTCATGAGATGCCCTAGCCATGCTCCAAAAGGAGCAGAGCTGGGCAGTGCATGGTGTCAAGACACCATAGCCATCGTCCATTGCGACTCCTGTCCGGAGTGCAATGCCTACACGCAGCACTTGCTGCAAGCCGCAAAATTGCGGCTTATCGACCCCCAAATGTGTGACATTGAACACGCATTAAAAGTGGCTTGGCCACCCTTACTTGCCAAGATGGCGCATCCTTTCATTAAGGATGCAGCATCCTCTTATGCAGAGGAGACACGCAAGCTCCATTCAGAGCTTGATAGTCTGTGCACTGCCCTCAATAAGGAGAGGCAGCTCAATCGTGAAATGGTGGATAAGTTATCTGCCATGAAGTCAATGCAATCAGCGCTGACAATCATCGATCTGACATCCTTGCCAGATTTGATGACAGACTCAGTGAGTCCATCTATGCCTACTACTGGTGCTTCACCAGTAGGACCAACATGATCTGGTCACAAGACCACATCCCAAAAGTGAGCAACGGTGGCACCATACCCTGCGTCTTTGAACACCTGCATCACCTCAGCCATAGGTGACCCGCCTGCTATGCAGATGGGATATCTACCCCACCCATTGGGCAAAGCACCACACCCTAATGCAGTACAAACCAGCCATCAACCCACAGAGTGGTTTGACACTTGCCTGCTCCACAACCCTATGTTAGTTGAGCAGCTCACGCTCACACACACAATATTTTCCATGTCATGCAGCACACCATCATTAAGTGTGCTGACCACGAGCAACACCTAGCAACTCGAACACCAGTGTTCGATAGAGCGCACGATACACCTCCCAATCTTAGGGACACATTGTGAACTATAGAGTACTCCCCAGAGGGAGTATTGCCCGCTATCTGTGAGAACAGAGACAACACCCTCCGGTTGGAGGATGTTGATGTATGGGTTTGGCTTAAGCTAATTAAGCCAAAGAAAGACAGTTTAGTCTTTCTGCAAAAACTTACGGAGCTGTTTACAGTCTGTGGCCAGTGGGCCGATCTTGCTGGCTCATTCTGGCAGCAAGATCTTCTGATGTGATTGTCCACTAGTGTCAAGAAAGCATTCAAGTGGACACCCCCACGAGAGCACATTGCTCGACGAGCTATCCCAGTGGCTAGGTACCTACGTGGGGGCAGATCCCGCTAGGGCTCTAATCAATATAGAGCCTTACTTTGTGTGCAAGCAGAGCAAGGTCTGCTATAATGAGACCGTGCAAAGGGTACTCGACACCTGCGAAGGGTGGACATATACTGGCCTTCACATACCTGTCCCCCCTCGTCCCCTGGCTATTGGGGACAACCGTCAACATCGGACAACGATTCATCACTTGACGGACATGATGGAGGGCCTCCCCATTTGAAGGCATGTATGGATGTGCTGTCAATGAAACCCCCCACTCTGTCTACTCCCCCACCAGCATCCGCCATTCCAGTGGATGACAACACAATGGAAGTCGATCCATTCGACTCCATTTACTATGACAGCACAGTTGAAGTAGCCGTGCAGTCATCCTCGACTGTGCCTGCACCAGTATATGCTGATCCTCCATCAGCATAAAATTTCCCAAACCTCCTGAGGTTTAGTCTGTGGGGAGGATGTAAGAATGTAGATTCTTACAGTAGTATATATGCTACTAACTAGAGCATATAAGTCACCAGAGTGACTTATGGGTGATATTATATAAGCTGTCCACTAGGGGTGCCTGTAGATAGTGGACAACTATACAGTTGTCCACAAGTAATTAGGTAATCAGAATATTTTTACTTGTAACACACAACTCGCAGACCCCAATAAAGTTATTGGCTTACTCTGTTTAGTGTGAAAACATTAAGACTCTTACATCGAGAGAGAGCAG
>MU134441.1:149097-199517 GCA_015039355.1 Ramaria rubella | reverse complement strand
CGCAAAGCAGGAGAACGAGTGACAAGAGAAGAGGAGATCCGCGCGGCTAGTCTCCCTAACTCAGTTACTGCCCACACTGAGAGTTGTGGCATCGAGCAGCCCATTAGGTGGTGGGACTCTGCTGACACGACCTGTGAAACGCTGTCTATGTTAGTCTCGTCTAACGCGAGTCGTTCGTGCTCTTATAGTGCCGTCGCCTGGAACTAAGACGTCCGTATGGACAGAGTCCGGAGAAGTTTTCATAGGAGTTGAAATCTTTACCACGACGGCGCTGGAACGTTAGCCCCAGGGGGTTCCTTTTGGCAGAGGAACGCCTCATAGCGCTTCCTTTGTGCCGGCCCATACAAGAAGAAACTGTATCGGAAGGGGAAACTGACTGACCGGTAGGTAAGTCGGAGCTGATGGGGAAACACTCCTGTCACAAAACACAGGCCGCAGCAAGAGTGATTGGAGAAAAGTCTGGAACAGTCAGCTGCACAATAGCTCCCCACTGAAGATGCACCTACACCACATACGTAGTCTGTAATACGGTCTTCGCCTCCAGTTACAGCAGAACCTAGTAAAGCTCTGACGCGATCTCAAGTACTCAGTAGTAGGATTGCGGGACTACGCGCTACAACTCGACTATCTACGGTTGCTCGACGTCGCGGACTAAGGGCAGTTCTGGCTGTTTGTCGAGTTAGGCCGATTTTTATAGAGGCTTGAGTAGCTCTACGTTCAGGCGTCCTGCGGAGTCGCTTAGCGCCATTCGGTCACACGTCTTAGCACTACTACTGGCACGAATTCGCAAGGAACGTCGAGGTTAAACTAGTTCTCTGTAAGGACTGAATACGCCTTTACCTACCCGAGCGGTTGCTAGAGCGCGCCTTGAACCAGCTACCACCGTAACTCGCACCCGTGCGACCAGCGTGAGATGTACCTGTTTAGGTAGCTCTACAAGGACCGTTAAAACCGGCACGTATTCCGACCACCGCCGATGCAAGGCAACCTGTAGCTAGTAGGCCGGCTCGCGTATGTCTGCTAGTAAGCATAGCGCGTCTCGTGTTACCACGAGTGGTGCTCCCTTGAAGTGTCAGCCGAACGGAGTTAGTAAAAGCTGAGATTGCACTTACGCGACAGCCAGCTTACCTCTTTAGAAAGGAGACCACGCTTCGGCCTGCACCTAGCACAACCGGCGCTGCTACATACAGTGCAAGACAAGTGCTCACCCAGTTGTCCTTGCGGCTTTCCACACTAATAAGAAGTCAAAATAAAACTTCCAGCAACTGGACGAAGAGCATCCGCAGTAGGACTGGGTACCTAGGTAACAGCTCTCGCGATAACGGAGGGTCCTTCAGTAGCCTGGAGACTCACCGGCGCACGACGTTAAAAGGTTGATGTGGAAACTACAGTCGCAGACCCACACACAGGAATAAAGTAAAGCGGCTGTACCATTGGTTTTGTTAAAGGTCCTGACCTCACGGTGAAACTAGCGGCCCCCGTGTAACACGTAGCGTGCGGTCGTCTCCCGAGTAGCTGCTAGAGCCCCGCCAGTCAACACTGTACCTACACTGCAAAGATCTCTGCTGCGGCTGTCCACACAACGATTACACTCTGTAGCCCGATCGCATTTACAGACTGAATTACACGTTAAAGCTGCGTCACGAAAGGGACCAAAAAGGACTCCGACAAGGAACGAACGTTTACAACCATCGCTCGCCTCTCAACGAGTGCGGTTTGCAAGCACTGCGCACCCGACTCCGACACACAGAGTGCTTACACATGCAACGGTATGCAAACAATACAGGATCCCTTCGAAGTAAATGTACAAAAGAAATATCAATGCCCGGATGCCTCCGACCGTGCAGGCAGTGCCACCATGACTTCTCCACAGTGAAATAGCTGACTCACAAGCTTCTAGCCGGTAGCGAAAGCCGAACTTAAGAGACATATAAAAATCTGCTTGCAGACGCTGGACAAGGCGACCCCACGCAGCCGCTTGACAAGTAGCCGCCCGGGGTTCAGCGTGCTCCCATGGACGTTTTGGGGCTCCTCTGCCGGTTCCGCAAGCACGGGCTAGGCAAGGAAGGACCGAGCTGGTACATACGCTGGCCCCTGGAACAAGCGTACTTAGGCCCTGCCTAGCGAGAGCAAACACCTAGCCTCTCTGTGGGTTTAGTTCTAGGCACCAGACTCTCATCTCTGACCGCTCTAGCTTCGGCAGGACTTCCCGCTGGGCATGCCGCTAGTGTTTACGACACCATTAGTTCCAGCTACACCCCGTACTCTGAAACCAGCGAAAGAACCTTATGCCAAGCCCGCGCTTGTGTCCCCTGCACTGCTAACAGGTACTGCTCCGGCAGCCGCTTTAGCACCGCAGTGAGTCTTTATGGTAGGCCGTTTTCGAAGGTTCGATGTACCGGGGTTGATAGATACAGCGGGAGTTGGCCAAGGGACACCGTTCGTGCCCTTTCGACCTGGCCTTCCGCGAGTTCTGTATGAAAGTGAACGTACTTGTCTGCTATGTCCGTAACTAGCACTTGCAGCGTCCGTCGTCGCACCTAAAGCTGCGTCCCGGCGACTGCCTCTACGTTGAGCGGCACTCCAGGGACACCCGTAGCTAGAACGCGTATTCCCTCCGGGGCGACGCGGAGCTACTGCTAAAAATGTGTCACCCACCGCTAAGTTATAGTCGGTAGGCGGACCGAAGGCGTCGAGCGCTCCGTCCCGGAGGTAGAAGGCCGATGTCTGTAGTAGGCGTTAGGCTGTTAAGCACGTTACCGCTTCTAGCGGCTCAGCCGGGCACCACCTAGTGCTCAAACTGCTACTGCTCTGGGGCAGGCAGTGAGACCTACTCTACGCAGGACTCCTAGAGGTGACACAACTGGCACCTAGTTTGAGTTGAACTAAACAACGCCCAGTTTGACGAGGGTCTGGAATCGGAGAGGCGGTCCGCTCAATTAGCCAAATCTTACGTCTTTACGAATGCGAAGCCATGACTGAAAGAGCACTACTTCACTTCGACCGGCAAGAACCTGTCCGAATACGACATCGGAGCAATTGGCGTGCGCAGCGAGCACAATCGACCAAGCGCCAGTCACCAATGTCGAGGGCATTATACCTGCAACTCGACTGAATGAGTCGTGCCCCATGTGGATCGTACGCGTCACGGTCGCATCGGCCTTCACACGAGGGGCACCGGGCGAACTCTGAAGGAAAGGTGTCGGCGACGCGTTCTCCAGATGGCTTCGCCAGAAATCCACGCCGGCCGTGCGGTTTAGACGTTCAAGGTATTTGATCATCGGTTTGAACGACCGTCGGACAGGGAGGGGACGGCGGTCGTAGACATCGTGGAGATCAGATATCACATTGTCCATGGCCCAACCGTCGAATAGGGCATGGTGCATACACCACACGAGAACACGGGCGAATCCGTCGAGTTCGAAGACGCATGCACGAGCGGCAACCTCGCCTTGCTCAAAAGGTCGAATAGCGCGACCGCTCTCATACTCAGCCACGCGGAGCTCGAGGTCAGTCTCATCAGACACAACGATGGTGGTCCACTCCATGCGCCGTGCTCCAGGCCTCATCAATATTTGAAGCCACCGGTTGGACATAGGGTCAAATGCGAATACCGTACGAAACATCATGCCGTTTGGATGGTCGATAAACTCCTTAAACGCTTCTTGCAGTCTGTCACTGTGCGTCCCCGGAGGGAGGTTCCACGCCTGGCGAACATTGTATGCGTCCTGAACCATGAGTCCGGCCATGAGCAGACTTGACTGAAGTCCTGTCGTGGGGTATATATCCAGGACGTCACTGGAAAAAAGCCGTCAGTACCGAAGGGTAAGCATTTCTGGATCCTAAACCGATTGACTTGCCTGGCGGAGAGACCATGGTCTGGGAGCAGTTTCACCCGCAAGAAATCAAGGTGAGTTTGGTCCACAGTCAACCCAGTGAGATACTCAGGACCCATCGCATCCAGAGTTACGGACGGAGCCTCGTCATCGTCAAACTCGTGGTCCACCACGGCCGACTCGGCGATCTTCGCCATTGCACGAATTGTCGGATTGCGGATGATATCTGTGGCCGGAAGATGGAAGCCTGCCTCGCGAGCTGCGGAAGCGAGGCGGATGGCAGATACCGAATCGCCACCGGTAGTGTAGAAGTCGTCGTCGATGTGCAGCAAGGCGTCACTTATACGTAAAATCGATGCCCACAGAGACCTGACGGCGAGCTGCATCTCCGTCAGCAGCGCTGCGTCGACACCCGCGCTGCCACCTGTGGCGTTGGCGATCGACGCCTGTATCCTCTGTTGATGCAAGTAAAAGTACGTCTTGAGCGCCTTCCGATCTAGCTTTCCCGTGCTTGCAACAGGGAACCGGTTGAGGGCGACATAGATAGTTGGGGCCATGTAGCTCGGAAGCTTCTGCCGGATGGCATGTCTGAGCGATGCCACGATTTCACCGACGGCCTCGTCATCAACAATCGTCACGTCCTCTGTGTTTACGTCCGAACCGTATTCCAAGAAAGCGACCAAAGTCTCGTGCCCCACATCGACCTTGATTACCACAGCATTTGTCATGGCCGTACGGGTCGTCTTCAGGACCGCTTCGATCTCGCCGGTCTCTACTCTGAGGCCACGTATCTTGATTTGGGTGTCTCGCCTATCTAAAAACGAGAGCGATCCGTCCACCGGATTCATGCGAACAAGGTCCCCCGTCGCATACATAATCGATCCAGGACGGAACGGATCAGCGACGAACGCCTTGGCCGTCTCCTCGGGGTTTTGCAGGTACCCTCGCGCGACTTGGGGGCCGCCGATGAACAGTTCGCCGACGCAGCCGAGCGGAACAGGTCGCAGACGTTCGTCTAAATTATATACAGCATTGAGTCCGAAGCCATAGCCGATGTTCGAGCATTCCGTCGATGAGGTGACATCTCTGAGCGCTAACACGTTCGTGCTGGCCTCCGTTGGTCCGTACCTAAAGAATCAGGTGGTAAATCGGCCTTTCTTTTGGGCATACAAAGCTTTGTCACGCACACGTTGATGAACGACACAGCGTCAGCCCATGTATCGCGAACATTCGGCGTCAGTACCTCTCCCCCGATCGCCATCATTTGCAGGGAAGGAACGTCCTCGGGGTGAATTAGTGAGAGGACTGGGTGGCAATGTACATAGGTGAGAAGTCTACGCTGAGCCTTTTCTCAATTGAAACACACCTGTCGGTGTTGTCTCTATAAACGTCACATCCATATCGCGGCTGACCCCCCCGAGATCATCTATGAGCCTTTGCTTGCGTGCGATACACAATGTTCCCCCGGCGATCAAAGTGGCACTCCAGTCCTGAAGGTTGTTATGGCCACCACGTTAGCGGAAAAACTCAAGGCGCACTCACCCAGACGCTGACATCGAACGTGTAATTGGAGAACTGCAGCACACGACCATTCAGCGGTCCAATGACGTCCTGGGAGCCAATGGCGCTCTCGATGATGGATCCGTGGGTCAGGATGACGCCTGCGAGAACAGTCAGTAACCTTAAAAACAGTCCGAAGAAGGTCGGTGCCTTTCGGTGTCCCCGTTGATCCGCTTGTGAACAGGACGTGACAGATATCCTCCCGGCTAACACGTCCTACGTCTGGCTTCGCACCCGGGGAAAGATCTCTGAAGTCGATGGATACTGCCTTCACGGTACCGTCAAGGATGGTCGAGGCAAGGCCACTGAGAAGCTCCTTCGTGGTGAGTACCGTTGTCGTCTGCGCCAGACGAATGATCGTCTGTATGCGCTCCGCGGGATGATCGATATCCAATGGAACGTAGCCACCACCGGCCTTATGCACGGCCAGAATCGCCAGGAACATCTCGATGGACTTGTCCATGTAGAGCGCGATTAGTGTGCCACGCTTGACGCCACCATTGACCAGCTTCTGTGCGAGATCGTTGGCAAGACCATCCATTTCCGCGTACGTCATGAATGCCTCTTGATCCCATTGCAACTGCAAGAATCCCTTGAGCACGGTCATTGTCACACTCCGGCACATTAACTCACTGCGATTCGTTGTGGCGTCTTTCGGACTTGCGCTTCAATGAGTTCGGATATGCTTTGGGTAGTGCTGAGTTCATCCCTGACGTTGACGACGGGTATCATGCGCCTCAGCTCCTTCTCGTTCACAAGTTCGACATCGGAAATCGGCGCATTCGGATGACGTACGATGAACCGGATAGCGGCCTCGACATGGTCCAGGATCGCACTTACCTCTTCCTGAGAAATAACTGCCCTCGTATAATTCACGCCTAAGACGAAACCCTCCGTTCCCCACGGGGTAACCGTCAGGGACTTACATCGTTTGTCAATTTCCTAGTCGTCACACAGTCATAACCATAAACTCACAAACGGCAAGTCTTCCCTGAAACCACAACCAGTCAGTGACCAAGTTAAAAAACGCTCGAACAAAACCATACCCATCCAATGTGCCAGCCTTGCGATTCCACAGAATGTGTTCGCATGAGACTTCTTGTCCGCTGGCACCTTCCTTTTGGTCACCGGGCAAGTTCACAAAGTTGAGCAGGGTTCTGAATAGGCTCGAAACAGGAATTTCTTCCGCAATGAGATCCGCTAATGCTGTATGCTCATGCCTGCTGACAACATACTGTTCCAACTGTATTTTTCGCAAGGTATCGAGTACGGAGGCCTCAGGCTTCAAGACCACACGACGCGGGACGGTGTTGATGGTATTGCCCATCAGTGAGTCGATGTCCTTGATAGGCGCGTCTAGAAGTAACATGAGTCAAACACTCTTCTCTGAAAAAAGCATCGTACTTCGTCCAGCAACGACCTGACCAAACACAACGTCCGTATTCCCTGCATGCGCAGCAAGCACGATGGCCCAAGCCGCTGTTATCAAGGATGACGCGGCTATTCCGAACTGCTGAGTAAGTGAGCTATAATCTGCATGCACTTTACGAGAAATATTCTTGTCGACGGCGGCACGAGGAGCGCCAGGAAGAGCCTGAAGGAACGTTGTCGGGCTTGCGTTTAAAAGATGACGTCGCCAGAAGTCCAACCCGGCAGTTCGATCCAAACGTTCCAGATACTTGAGCATTGGTTTGAACGAACGCCGAGACTGGAGGGAACGCCCTGCGTATATGTCCCCTATGTCAAACTCGGCATTATTTAAAGTCCAGTGATCTGCTAAGGCATGATGCAAACTCCAGGCGAGCACACGGGGGATACCATTGAGCTCAAATATACACGCGCGTGTGTGCAGTTCCGCAGGGTCAAATTTCAAGGCCCCACGGCCCTCTTGATACTCAGCGACGGCTATATCGAGCTCAACTTCATCGGTCACTATGACGGTCGACCATTCCATCTGTTTCCACATAGGCCGCATCATGGCCTGAAGAAAGCGGTTGGACAAATGGTCAAAGACGAAGGTGGTTCGGAGGAACGCTCCATTAGAGTGGTTTATGAAGTCTCCGAACGCCTGCTGGATTCCAGCGCTGGTGGTCCCAAAGGGGAGATCATAAACCAGTCTCACAATATAAGCATTGTCGACCAAAAGTCCTGCCATGAGGAAACTGGTTTGTAATGCCGTGCACGGAAAAATGTCAAGAACATCACTAACAAAAATGAAATGAACACTAGCAAATATCACAGAGAGATTGGCCATACCTGGAAAGTAAGCCATGTTTGGGGAGTAATTCACCTCGCAACGCGTCTAGTCCTTGCTGATCGAGGTCCATCAGGGTAAGGTCGTTCGGAGCCATCTGGTCAAGACTGACAGACGGAACGTCGTCGTCGTCAAAGTCGTGATTGACGACAGATGATTCCGTGATGGGGGCCATGGTACGAATCGTCGGGTTTTCAATGATGTCAGTTGCCAGAAGAGGTAAACTTGCCTCCCGAGCAAGGCTAGCAAGGCGGATAGCAGAGATCGAATCTCCTCCCACTGCATAGAAATTGTCGTCTATGCTGAAGGAATCTTCGTTAAGATTGAGTATCAACGCCCACAGAGACCTTAGCATCGCCTGACGTTCGGTTTCGGGAGCCGCCCCCGGTTTGGAAGGAGATAGTTCCGCCAGTAGCTCAGAGTCGGCGCGGTGCTCTCTGATTCCTTGCTCATGCTTGTAGAAGAAGTTGCCTAAAGCCTTGCGATCCAGTTTCCCTGACGATGCGAGAGGAAATTTATCAAGCACTACGTAGTTTCCCGGGGCCATGTACGACGGGAGCTTCTTGCGCACTGCAGTCCTGACCATTGCCAATATAGATCTAACTGCTTCGTTACGAATGATTATTGGTTCTGCGCTTGCGCTATGCAAGTCTGAAGGATGTTCGAGAAATGCGACCAGTATATCGTGCCCGATGTGGATCTTAAGAACAACGGCGTTCGCGATGAGGTTGCTAGCCGCTTTGAGTACCGTTTCGATCTCTCCAATTTCAACTCTTAACCCACGGATCTTGATTTGCGTGTCGCGACGGCCCAGATAGGAAAATGAACCATCCACTGGGCTCATTCGAACAAAGTCACCGGTGGCATACATGGTGGATCCAGGGCGGAACGGATCGTCCATGAAAGCCTTGGCCGTTTGCTCAGGGTTATTCAGGTACCCACGAGCGACTTGAGGGCCGCTGATGAAGAGTTCGCCTACACATCCCAGTGGAACAGGGCGCATACGTTCGTCCAAAATATAGACAGCATTAAGGCCAAAGGGCCATCCAATGTTAGAACCTTCGATGGATGATGTGACATTTGTCCGCGCAAGTACGCCCGTGCTTGTCTCCGTAGGTCCGTATCTGCAAGAAAGGAGTTCTATGTCTGGGTATACAAAACAGAAAGCGGCGAAACATACGAATTTACTAGTGTTACAACATCAGCCCACGTATTGCGGACCCCAGACGTCAACAACTCTCCGGTCATCACCAACTTTTGCAGCGACGGAACTTCTTCAGGTTTGACGAGTGAAAGAACTAGTTGGTAATGTAAGTCTTGTTCAGTATAGGCCACACCTTCCACTTAGACTCACCTGTTGGCGTTGTTTCTAAAAAAGTGATGTCCATGCCGTCTGCCACTGCACCAAGGTTATCCATCAACTCCCGCCTGGGGACAATACACAATGTGCCGCCATCGGACAGGGTAACACTCCAATCCTGGGATAGCATATCAGCAAGCACGCACCGCGACAAGTCAAGAAATGCATACCCAAACGCTGACATCGAAAGTGTAATTTGAGAATTGCAAAACACGATCATCTCGAGGTCCAACGACCGCACGGACGCCGATTAAGCTCTCAATAATCGATCCGTGGGTGAGAACGACACCTGCTAAAGAGTCAGAAAGTGCATCTTCGCAAGGTGCCATGAATTGGCCGTCCACCTTTAGGCGTCCCCGTAGAGCCACTTGTAAATAAGACATGACATATGTCATCACGATCCACCAACACGTTCGGCTTGCTGGCGAGCGTGAGCTTATGAATATTCACCGCCAGGGAAAAAGGGCTGCCTGCGAGAATTAAAGAATCAAATTGTTTGCGAAGTTCATCACTAGTAAGAACGACTCTAACAGCTGCGAGGCTGAGAATCGTCTGAATACGCTCGGCAGGGTGCGTCGGATCCAGCGGAATGTAGCCCCCACCAGATTTATGTATGGCGAGAATAGACACGAACATCTCACAGGACTTGTCCATGTAGATGCCGACTAGATCCCCACGTTTAACGCCGTTCGCAATGAGTGTATGCGCAAGACTGTTGGCAAACATGTCCATCTCGCGATAGGTGACGAACATCTCTTGGCCAAATTGCAGCTACATAAATGAACAATGTGAGTAATAAAAGTAGGCACTAGCGATAATCACGTACCGCGATCCTCTGAGGAGTCCTACTTGCTTGCCTCTCGATAAGTTCCGTCACATTATTTGCCGGATTTAACAAGGGTTCAAGAGGGTATGCTGGATTACTCGTGACGATGAGACGCTGCTTCTCCTCAGGACTAACGAGATCGATGTCCCGGAGAGAACTTGTCAGGTTCTGAAGTATGGAATAGAGCGCCGTGCCGAAGTGATCTTGGAACACTTTGATTTCAGGCTCTGAAATGCTTGCCGGAGCAAACCGTGTTTCGATCTGGATGTCTTCAGAGCTGATGGCTCTGACGAGGAACGCAAAGTCGTAATTGACATCATCTGTTACTGAGCCTTGAGCGTGGAGTTTATCCTCCGATGTCGAGAGCGGGAAGCAGCTAAGAATTGTCCGGAATAGGGGTGCGGCGCTGGAGATAGGGATCTCTCGCAAAGCGACTCGAGGGTGATCGTCAATCTCAGCTATATCGGTTTGGAGACCACGAAGAAAGTCAAGAGTTATCTGGTCCCAGTTAAAAGCTATGTTATAAGGGAGGGCTATGCTGCGAGAATGAATTCTGTCTTCTACGTAAGGCGTGTCGATGCTGTGTGCCGAAAACAAGAAAAAGTCAGATATGCAAACTGCGTAAAATCGGCAGAATCACCTCTGTTCGCAGTAATTATAACCAAATATAACCTCGTCTGGAGACGCAGAATGTGCACCGAGGGTCAATGCGTACGCGAGAGTGATCAACGTTCGGAGTTCGATACCATAATCACGGGTAAGGTTTTCATGTGATATAGCGAAGCTTTGGAAAGCCGAGCTGGTCACGACGGGAGAAGGGGAAGAGCGCAAAGGAAATATGGTCGGTGTTACCGAAGCCAAGCGTTTCTGCCAGTACTCGATGGCATCGAACTTAGCTTTCATGTTGTTGTCAACGCTAACGGAGCCGGACACAATCTGTTGGTCATCTCCATGGGGGAGATGCATGTTTATCGATCTGTGTTGGCTTGAGAAGATTGAAATTGTTGTTTGTTGTAACTTGGCCAGTCAGGAGCCTCAGTGCTACAATTGGGCGGGGAAGGGCAGTGCCCGCCTTATAAAAGACACGATGTATGGGTAGCGTATGAATCTATGCTGACGTGCTTCATGAGAACACGTGATGGGCACACGATCCAACCAAACCGCGGACGAACCAAAGATGGTTTCGAGGGAAACGTGGGTGAGCGTTCAATATTTCAATATTGTCAATGTTTAGACACTTTCCTCAAGTTATTGGATGTAAGTGTTTTGAGTTAACAAACTGTAATTTTGAAGTGTGGCGGGGTGAATAATTATCTGTACATCTTGAAAGATACGAGCGTCCCTGGCAGAGTTCCAACTCGGCCCGTGTTTGAAGATACCACGGAAGATGCCTGGGCACAAAAGATGCACGACCAAGGAATCAGAATATGGTGACAGCGTAGGTGCCCCGATTAATGGTTCCCGGCGAAGCTTGGCCACATCGGTGGAGAGATGCTGGAATCTGCCGTGTGAAACTGCGGATGTAAAACAACGATCCGAATTGGCGCTTTGGGTGAGGATTTTCCATGACAGAATCAATTATCTGGAGTTGCACAGGCGTTTACAACGTCCAAATCACTGTAATAGCGGAGCAGGTGTACTAGTTCAGACTCCGCCCTTCTTTGAAGGTATCCCGTGCGTTTTTGCATACATGCCACATGCAAGCTTCTCACTACTTCCTGGCCCAGAAACTTGTTTTTATAAATGCACTTTCCCAAAATGTACGCACCTACCGGTGGGGATCCGGCCCGATACAGCACGGCCTGGATTTAGAATGTTACGGTCATCGATCAAGCTCAAGCATTAAGTACATTATTTCCAGGCATGATTCAGAAAACTTTTCCAGGTGCGGTTGAAATTATCGACGAAAATTATAGGATAACTTGCACAACAATGACTGTCTTAGTTGATATTCCAAGGTAGGAATACGGGGTGAAAACGAATTTCTTACCCCTGCTCCAGAAAATCAGATTGATCATAACGAGAATTTGTAATTTGTAATTTCTTCGCATGGATTCCATAAGCAATGAGACTGGAGGAACTATTATCCCAAGTCCCAAGAGGGGACCTTCAAGTTGCCACGCCTCCCGTAGAAGATCCGCGATACACGCCTTCGATAGATCACAAGGAAGCAATACATTCGGGATAAGGGTGATATAATGGTCTGAAGGTGCGGGGTCGTTGTCCGTGTGCATCGGAGAGCCTGTAGATATCAAGAGTAGAATCCTGATGATCGTTCGCTCCTGGTGTAGTACCATCTCCAGCAAAGCAGCCAAATGCTAAGACTTCGCCGACTATACGCATATATACTTCAATTCCGTGTGCAGACAACGAGGCATTGTGGGATGTACTACCAAACCATTAAAAAGGCATCAGCGGACATGTATGGTCAGGGATGAGGTGTGAATGCAAGACAGGAAGTCGGTCGGCTACTAATCAATAAAGGCATAACGGCGTACTTTACCGGCGATCTAAACTTGAAGGCTCTTGAAGAGGGGGAGAGGGTGTGAGGCGGATAGAAGATTCGTGATGTGTTTTCGTCATTTGTCATATTTGCGAATCGCTGCAGATCCGTGTCATAGACAGACACACCGGTGTGGTCGTCTATATGACTAAAAACGAGAGATGAGAGAGAAAAGAAACGTTGAGACAAATTATAAACGGGAAACATTCGCCAATATTGCCCTTGCAGGAACTTGAAGGAATCCATGGGTGTTGAATATTATTTGAACATATTCCTCTAATAGTGATTCTTTTTTGTTTCGAAAAAGAGAAACAACTTGATGAACAACTCGGGCTTACCATGTTTGAGGGAGCTCCGAGTCGAACCAATAAAATTCGACAATAAGTGGAAGGAAACACAAAGGAGCATTTTGCTTGCGAGGATGATTTAATGAACGCATACATTTTGTCTTGATGGTTTTAATGTTCATGCAACGGACCTAAATCACTGACTCAGTGGCTTTCGAGTGCCGCTTTAAATCACCGTTCGCGACATCGACGCGACGTTGCATTCATGTACTTTAACGTGCGACCTGCAGCGTGTTGTTCATATCACAAAATTTCCGTAGTACAATGGCCATCAAAGTTTACACCCCGGCTGCCCTTCCCATTTGCTCGAAACAACCCACACCGTGTGGTTAGAGTCCGAGTCAAGCATCCACTCGTCCTCTACCTTCAACTCGCCGTCCCCTGAAACTCCGATGAATTTGTTCGAGTACGTTCCTGATTCATCAGTGGGGATGAGCCCGAACTTTTTCTATGCGTGAGCCGAGGTCGTCCGAATAATGGCATGGAGGAGCGGACTTACCTGGTCCCTGCCGCGTTGCTCGACCCAGATGCGGTACGTGGCTCCATCGATTCGCACACGGAGATGATCCGGAGTGCCATATCTCCCAACGAGTCCCAGAATCAATGGCGATGTGATTCAGCAACTACCAAAGTTCCTTGTTATACAGTGTCGGTCTAACCGTCATCCACGCTGAGCCAACTATCCTTGTCTTTGCGGAATTTAACGGGTTTGGATGGGACACTCGTAGTGATCTCAACGAGCTCAGGCTCAGAGGAGTCTTGGACGAGGCGGATTGACTTGTCTGGGAGACTGTAGAATCCCGAAGACAGAACCATAGCGGTGGGTGAAAAATGAAGCTCTTAAATCCAATCGAAACACTGACTTGCAGTAAATATATATGCACTCTTCTACTGTAACCTCTTGTGAAATGACACGTCCCTGGTGAACGTGTAAGTGAATGACGAAGCCAGGACTATTGACAAGCCAACACCCGAGTCCCGAGCAAAGCAAATTTAGACATATGCAGAAAGGCTGGGAAGCTCATTCCAGTGTGTTTACCGTCACTTTGATTTGGCTGTGACCATCAGAATCGAATCAAATGAAGACTAGTTTACTCCATTAAGATCCTGTGACAAAACTGGCAGCGGCACTGGGTCAGGCATACTGTACCTCACGCTCAACACGTATCCTTACGTTCCAAACCGACGTGACTTTCGGACCTCGGGTACTCCACCTATGATCCTACCAACCTCGAGCGATACGCCCCCAACAACCTTGGCCCCGTTTCACGGCTTTACTTGTCATTATATATCAATAGATTCCAAAGACATCCTCTCCTGGCACTTGCAGCATGTGCAATGAGGTGATGACACTTCCTGTGCCATGTGGCATAGCCTAAGACATGTTGGCTCTCTTGGAAAATCTTTGTTTCTTCGAGCATGAGCGGAAGTTTCAAAGCCGTAAAATGTGCAGACATACTTCCACGAGGGCTATCGTGAATCATCAAGAATCAGGTTTAGTGTAAGCAGTTGTTTTTGAAAATTACTGTGGCTAATGGATTGCTAATTGGATTTACACTATCAATCGAAGCCACTGATTCCTATAATATTGCCAATCAATATTAAATTAATAGGTTACTTGGAACGCTTTATATATGGCGTCCTTGATGTGGGAACTGATTTCCAGGCAATGTCTCGGGCACAGCATTCAGGTCGATGCACTAATCTGCCGGCAGTGTCTGCTTCAAGTTGGCCTTTTTTAAAATTTCTAATACCTAATCTCGGACCGTACGCACGTACCGTGATTGTGCTTCCAGAGACCCTTCAAAAAACCCTAATAGTTCCTCTTTTCGGTTGTGAAATCGACATGTAGATGTCAGGCTGAAATAACTGTAAAATGTGCACTTGTTTCGTATCTCACTGTGGGAACGAGCGAGCCGCAATAAGGATCCGAAGCAGGCTGCTTACTGGTTGCGTTCGGAACGGGGAATAAAGGTTTTATGAGGAAACAGCGCTCACAAATCGCAAGGTTTTCCGAGAAACATCTTTTTACAACAGTGTCCAAACGTATTCCCCAAACGATGCTTATCGTGCATAAGGAAGAGTAGCCGTTCACGGCGAGAGCCCTCCCAGCCGTGGCACAGGTAAGCCTGAGATGTGAAGACTTTCTTGAGAGGTGAGCTGTTATTTTGGACATGAGCGGATTTCTTTCGGTGCCTGTAGGCGCGTGGGACTTTGGAACACACTCTGAGCCCAGGGATTTGCAGACTTTTGTGTGAGGTCAGTCCTTATTTAGAGCATGATTCAGAGCGGGACTTCTATAAGTGTCAGCCTGCGGGGGAGACTTCCGAAGCCACTCCCTCAGGAGTCAGAAATCATCACGAATGGGGCGTTGACTCGGATTCGGATATCACTGCGACTCGGAAGGACGACCCGGGCCAAGGAACCGCGGAAATCATCTTGTCTGCCTTTCAAGTTCACACAGGATGTGTGGAAAGCTCCCTCCTCTGGATTAATCACCCAGGAGTTTGCTGCCATTCTACATGGTTTCCGGTGAGCGTATCATATCATGGCCGTGTCTTCCCCTTCATGGCACAATGGTATGTGTGGGTCCGGGAGCATTATCAGATGAGTGATGTTGCACCCGGGTGAATGACTGTTGTGTAGCAGAAGCCTTCTCGGGGCTTGGAGCGAGCCAAGAAGACGAAACTATGCCGTGAGGTGGCGAAGATGTGACAAGCTTGTCAGCGACCGAGAATTAATGGTAGATAGCGATTGCTGATAAATAAAAGACATTGGCATTTACATAATTTTTTTGTTCACGCTCAGGTACTTTTACTACTGCTAGTATAGGATAAACCGTGAAGCTTTGAAGGTCAGCGGGTGAGTAAACACATGTTCTGTATGATTTCACGTCAATATTTATGGTCGATTTCAACTTCAACTCAATAACATTGGGGCGAAATTACTAGTAATTGTCTCACAAACATCACGACAATCGCTCAGTCTGTTGCCACTCAAACTATGGGACTAGTATGTCCTTTGGGGCCATTCAACACCCCATTGCGCATCTCAAGGCTTTGGCCCTTTTGCATCCATGGAAGTGAGAAGTGAGGTTGGACTCACCTTACCCCTTCTAAACTTCAAAGATGCCAAGTCGCCATAATTTTGCATGTAGCAACTGCCGCAAGTGTTTTAGGAACGAAAGAAAATATTATTCAGGTATTCAGAAAGCGTTCTGCGAGCTTCTTCCGTATAATCACGACTGGCGACTTACTGATGGTTCACGCCTGCTCCATACCCAGACCTCTCATTAATATGAACTCTACACAAAGGCGGTTTAACTAAGAAATTCGAGAAGAACGCTGTCTCGATCCCGGCCGACGGTGCTCATATCATATACAGCCGTTAACAATATTGAAATAACCCTGCGCTCCTCCGCGGTTACCCTCTCATCTCAGTCTCTTCACATCAGCAGCAGGCGTTGATACAGATAATGCATACGAAGGCAGCGAGGGTGCCCTTGCCAGGTAACCATGCGGAATCAACTGATTTCACATCACTGGCAAGGAGTTCTGCGCTAGGTGGACCGGAACTAGTAATGCTTTTCCTTCCCTCAGTAGTCTCAGTTCGGATCGTATAGGCGTTTTTGTCGACGAAAAACAGGCCAAGGGGGGATTCAGGGCCTACAATTTGACGGAACTCCGCGAGAGCTTCAGGAGAAGGCTCGACGGTGGGTTTGTAGGTGAATTCGTAGGGCTCTCCCGTGGCGAGCCACCTCTCTGGATAGTACGGTTTCGTGGGTGAGCTAACCGGCTCCGTGACGCAGTCGTCGGTCGAAATCATCACCTCCCCGGCCTCTAGTTTGGTGTGAGCGTGAACTAGGCATACGCCGTAGGCGTAGTCATGTTTTTCGATGAAGGGGGCAAGTTTCGTAAAGACTTCCTCGCGGTTTGTGAAATTCAGGTTGGCTTCACTAATGGAGGGAAGTGCATTGTAGATAGCGGTGAGGTTAGCCATAACAGTGAGTTGGGTTTTAGGGAGTCAAGAGCAGAAGTATTTGGGGGATGCGGTTTGTGCTGAAACAAGCCCAGGGCCTATTAAGCCTGAGTCGCGGGTTCAAGCGACTGCATTTGTGCCTGAATTCAACCCATGTCACACAGGCTGATGTAGGCACCGGACTGGACCTGGGGAAACGAGCGGATCGGACCCTATACTTACAAATTAGGTACATAGCGGAAAGATGTCTGCCAATGCCATATTAGTCGAGTGCACTTATGTAAGTACGTCGGTGACAGCGAGTATCCACTGATCTGACCTGATCTAACCTTACCACACTGGCGAGATTCGCAGGCACATTCGGACCGCACTCTTGCTCTTTCTCGATGTGGAATAATCGCCCGGCAGCGCATCACAGAATATTATTGCAATCAGATGATGATCTGCTAGTATGGTAGCGTCCCTAAACTTACGCTGGGCTCAGAAGCCGCAGTACGCACACAACCCTTCTAGATCTCAGAAATTCATTCGTAACGGCAGCAGCTCCCAATGAAGATCCGAAATGAAGCCGTGGGTGTGAGCGCGGTTGTTTGCTCTCCATCTCGATTATAATTAGGAGCTCCACTATTGCTATCCCGACGTTCTTGCAGCGGCTCTGCATGTTCGGTTGTTCATGTTTCTCGTCTCAATAAAGGCCATTGTTCCACTCGTCAAGGACTAGTGGAATTATTCGAGTTACTTATTGCAATAACGTAGTACAGTGGAGTCCCGGTTCGGCGATGTTGAGTCTGCGTTTCCCCTTTTCTCGATTATTCAGCCTTCGCGTCGTATAGACGATGCCATCGGTGCGTCTGTTCTTTTTTTTTTGATTCACACGCAAAAAATTGCAGATCGCCTAGAAGTTCACAGCCCCTTTCCGCCTTCTCTCCTTCTATGGCCATGCGATAAGGTGCACCAGTTGAAAGCTGACTCACTTCGTTGCACGCACATCTCATTGCTTACGATAGGTTCGCTGATGTTCTCAAATGTTGTGGCAGCACGCCACGATGCCCTGACGCCTGTCGTACCATTTGTGCCAACAAGCGAATGACCATCATTACGCTTCAGGTAGAAGATCGCGAAGATTTGAGTAGGGACATCCTCAAGTTTTTTATTCCACGATACAGTGCTTTTTCCTCCATGCTGATGTTTTGTTGGGTGTACAGAGCGAGACCTGTGAGCTGAATATTCCCGAAATAGGCCTTCTTTTGCAACCTGGGATGTTGGGGGGCCGCTTCACTACAGCTGAAGGAAATTTAGAATAGGTGTACGAGAAACTGAGCGAAAAGGTCTTCAGCGAGGTGACAGACAAAGGAGATAATTCCGATTCCCTGAGTTTATGAAGGAAAGAATCGGCTTTTCCAGTTGGAGCATTTCAGCTTTCAAATAATGCACATTTCCCCACGATAATCTGGGATCTTGCATTTTTGTCCACAGATTACATAAGGAAACTGTGCAAGCGGACCACAAAACATGTCCCCATTTTCCAAAAGTCTCGGGGTCCTGGTGCAGTCACAGTGGGAATGACCCAATGTCTGGGCCTCCATTCTGGCCAGTTCTCCCTGAGCACCACCCAGCCAGCTTCGGTTAACTTGGCACACATTCAGCTCCCTTCTTCAACTTCCTAGGTCATTCATTTTCATTTTAGGCCTCTTTTTTTTTGTTTGTCTCTGGATTCTCAGGTATCCGGCCCAGGATTATAGTCATGTGACTGCATTGCTGTCCACAAGTCAATCATCTTGCATATATACCTGCCACATTGTATTCCTGCCTCATGATTATTTTTATTTATTGAAAATTAATTCCATTTTATATTATGCCAATGAGACTATATGAGTACATGTTCATTATTGCATTTTTTGGGTGTTATCATATAATTCACTATATCATGCTAGCGCAAATCATAAATTGTACCATACTTGTTTTATCAAGCAGATTGAATTCTAACCTGTTTAAAAATTACTCAGAGAGATAAAAATTGATTGATAGTATAGAATTATGTATTATATGATACATTTTCTTTGTCTGAATAATGTTTCGGTGGTTTGACTGAAATAGGCGCCCATCCTTCTGATGGTGATATGGATGGGTACTAAATGTGTAAGAGACATGTAGATGAAGGACAACCCTTAACAAAGTGATTCTAATTATTTGATTGTAAATGAGTGTATTCCATGATTAAATTTGGCTTGGCATAAAACTACCCATTTATTGTAATTAGGTTTCATATAATGCTTTGTATGATCATACTTTGGGAAACTTGAAGGCCACCTCATTTCCTTGATATGTTAATCATAAAATGTGGGGTGTTTCATGAATTTATAACGCAAAATTTAGTTATATATGCCTGCTCATTCTGCTCTGCCTGTCTTTGAATATCTCTCTACTTCCATAGAGTTTTCCCTCACGTCTTCATTTGAATATGTGGCCATTTCTACTATTTCTAACCTATGCATTTCCTTGCGTGTATTTTCTACATGCTGATCTTCAAGTGTCCATATGCCTGATACACGCTTGAGTCCATGGGGTGGTGTAAATTTGGGCTTGTGATAGTCTCCTTTGTCCATTTTGATCTTCAGCAATGCCTGACCGTGTTAGCATTTTTTTTATTTTAATTGAGGACCCAAAGGCTGACCTGGTCTATGCTGCTATCTATCAAACTGATAGAACGTAGGGTGGTGTCAAAGAACCAGTGGCCTTTGGTTCTGCTTGGTTGCAGGTAAAAGACCACTTGCAATTCCACAATGTGTCCCAGACGGAATGTGGCAGGATCCGCAGGTTCATATGCATACCTACATGATAAATTTTTAGTATTGGCTCTGGAAGGGTTTGGCTTAAGACTCACACTGGGGCATTCATCTCTGTATTGGGTCCACTGCGACAGTAATAGTGGACCACATTGTTTTTGTTGTATACAAACTGATCGTCACACTTCTGGATGAGTCCTAGGGGGTCAACCAAACTGCTGATGGTGACTGCATCTCCATGAGATTTTGGGGAGAGGTATTGAGAGGAGAATGATGCAGCAGGGTAGTTTTGGTAACTAGAGGCCACCCATTCATCTACCACTCCTTCTTTGAGATGCTTTCCATATAAATCATGCAATGCATATATTGCTTTGAGGCTGTTATTGAAGACAACCTGGTCAAGGCCGGTTATGGTAACATATTGCATTCCTCGTATGTTTTTTTCCAAGCTGTTGGAGGTTATATGAAGGCCTTGGGTTATGTAGACACATGCTTACACATGTACTGGGGGTAATTTCATGTCTACTAGAATCCCTTGCAGTCTGAACCCTACTTCTGTTCCCATGTCTTGGCCGTATTGCTGTATAAGCATCATCATCGGTGGTTTCTCATACTTCTGGAGCAGCCATCTGTGTTTCAAAAGGTCCAAGGGATCCTGTGTTTCATCAGTACTATGGAATAAAAAAACCACAGTTACATTCTTACAAGGGATTTTAGCCATATATCTTCATCGTTTGTAGTAGTCTGTGCCTCATAATCAAAGAAGGTCTTTTCTGATAATCATATATGAGGAACGTTGAACCTTGGGGATGAGTAAGCTTACCATAAAATTCACTCGTTATTGCTTTTGCCACTTCGCTGTCCATGGCATCCTAGCTAGGTTGATGACTTGTTGTGTTCACTATGTCTGTTTATATGTGGAATATCATAAATGTTTATTGTTTACTTAACATAGTGGTCTTGCCTGTTTGGTGCATTTTCCCACCTTTATATTTATATTGTTCTGATTTTTATGACACGAGTGAGTAGCCAACAGCTGTCCTTGCTCGCTTTTATGTAAACATTTAAAGTGTACATAGTAGGGGCTACAGCAATACCGGTTTTTCTACCATTACGTGATAGTCTACAGTGTACACAGCTTTCATCATTTGAACCTGTTATACCAAGCTTATCACACTATATGTTGATTGGAATGTGTCTTGATATACGCCTTGCATTCCTCATGTGATATGAGGCGAAGCTTGGCTTTTATTATTGATGAGTTATGGGTTAATGTTATTTAAACATGATATTCTTATCAATTTCTACTATGCATTCCTGTTTTCATTTCTTCTTCCCTTTCATCACAGACAATGGTTGGTTTGATTGTTTCAGGCTATCTAATACATGTTATCCCTTGATGTGTATGAGGTAGAAAAATTGGCAGGATACATGGTGTGGCTGTGCCTGGTAGCTTGTGACGAGATATTTTGAATGGTTACAAGGTTCACCTCTTGCGATTGATTTGTGGAGCACTGTAATGGTATATGTCAGGTGTTCAGCTTTGACTCGCTAATTATCTGTACGCTTGTATTATTTATGCTGTGTCCATATCTTCATTCATTTACCTTGTTGAGGGCTTTGAATGCTTGGGTATGGTGGCCCAAAGAGAAGCCTGTAATACAACAGCCTGCTGACTCCACACATCAATCAATTTTCCTATATATCTAGTTGTTGAAATTCCCTCCATTTTCCCTCGTCAACACCTACCCTTCCAGTATGGCATCTAGTTCATGTAGAACTCCTGTCAAGAAGGTGCCTCCCAAAAAGGCTCTTGCTACGAAGGTTGGAGCTAGGCAATTTTTGGCTCTCATGGTGCTTCTGTTGTATTCACGTATGATTTATTTTCGTGCAAAGATCACCCAATAAGGGTGGAAAGAAAACTGTCGTTGTGAGTGACTCTGACTCAGATGTATAAGTCGTGGGGTTTTCCTCAGGAGCCAGTCCCCTGTATGTTTATCAATAAATTGGAACCATTCTCTTTTCCAATTATAATACAGGACTCCAAGTATGCTCCTTAAAGGGTGGGGTGCTTGTCTATAGACACATATTATGCTAATGTTATGTCTTCATAGAAGGATTGAACTTTCCACTCCGGTTAAGTGAGCATTCATGTTTCATTCATCCTCCATCTCACATTATTCTACATCAGAACCAACGAATTTTCTCCGTAAGTCACAGTAGACCTATTGATGTTCCTTTTCTGACACTGGTGTAGAATTCCTCTCTCGAAAACACCTGTGAATAAAAGGAAGAGGTCACTTGCCGTAGTGGCTACCGATTCAGATGAAGATGTGCCTTCATCTCCATGTGGTTTTTTGGTCTTTTGATCGGGCATTTTGTTAACAATGCTTGTAGTGCGAAGTTCAGTCGCATTAGGGGCACCGCAAGAGAGACAATCCCTTCTGTGGCAGCTGTCCCGCTTACAAGGTTTTTTCTTTATCAGGATATATAATTTTATTATCTTATATTTTGACTGTTCAGAGCCAAGGTAAAGATGGCAAAAAGGGATGTTGCAGGCCATGATGTCACTGTTGATCCTCCGTGAGTGAATATATTTGGGTTGTTGTATGCATTTGCATAACCGTTCATTTAGTTATGTAGTTGGTGGGGTAAGTAACAATATTCACTGTCTGCTTACAATTGTTTATGTGGTGGCTCACCAGGGTAAAGGCAAGAAGAAACTGGCCACAATTTTCATTGACGACGAAGCCCTGGAGGAAGATGAGGATGAGAGTGAGGCTGGGACCCAAACAGTGGAGGATGGTCCTGGTGAGGAGGGTGAGGATGATAGTTATTCAGGGATTGATGAGGAATTCCTAGACATTGAGGAAGATGATGGAAGTTTGGCTGTCACCGCTAAGACATTGTTAGAACCCAGATTCATTCTCAGCTTTCCCGCTTTTCTCTGACATATTCCGATTCGCATTTCTGACTTCCTCCACCCATTTTGCTTATCTCCATCCCATCTATATTTAGTCATTTTCATCAAAGATCTATACCTTCGGTCTTATGTCCACATTTACTTTCTACCCTGATCCCATTTTCGCTCCGTTTCGGATTTCCGTGTTTGTATCTTTCTGACTCGGATTATATCAATTCGTTATATACGACTCCTCCATGGACTCGTTGATCAGTTCGAATATTGACCCACCTTGACTCGACAACTTCTCGCTTCTGTTTTCTAAGTTCTATCTGACTCTCTGATCTTGTCTGACTCCCCCAACATTCCGACCCTCCAAAATACCAGGACACGAAGGATCCAAGAGGGTGCAACCTATAAGTTGAAGCCAACGTCCGTACATCTCAATCTCTGACTCCAATCCCATACTCCGACAATTCCGACATCTGACGAGAAGAAATCCAGTTCATAACAGTATATTTGAACTGAAACTCTTGATCCATTCAGTATGCCTTCTACCAGATCCCATACTGTCACCAGAATCACAGACCCCAGATCTAACCTTCCGAATAACGAACCAGAAGATGACCCCGGTGACGACGACAACATCAACAACAACGAGGACGATGATGATGATGAAGAAGATGAGGGGAAGGCTATGTTAAAAGCTTTAAAACAGATAGCCAAGCACATGGGAACTCCGAACAAAGGTCAAACCGGAAAAACCAAGCTCCGCGAACCCGACACCTTCGATGGATCGGATTCCCGAAAACTCCATCCCTTCCTCCTTCAATGCAAGCTCCACTTCTGCGATTGTCCTCAAACCTTTTCCAGTGACGAAGCAAAAGTTACTTATGCTATCTCTTTTTTAAAAGGGACGGCTTTAGATTTTTTCGAGGCTGAACTCTTAGACAATGATGCCTTCCAAGACCCGCCCTGGCTTACAAACTATTGGGACTTCACAACGGTACTCCGAGAGAATTTCAGAGCTTATGATCCCGTCGGCGATGCGGAAACCAAACTCGACAATCTCCGAATGTGCGACAACCAACGCATCACAAAGTTCATTGTAGAGTTCAACCGCCTAGCCGCTAGAGTCAATTGGGGCGACGCCGCCCTTTATAGGAGTTTTTATACTAAACTTCCCAATCATATTAAAGATATTCTTGCAACCTGAGACAAAGCTGACGCACTTCCAGAACTCCGACAACTTGCACAAACCATTGACAGCTGTTATTGGGAACGATGAGGCGAAGTCAACTGCACCACCACTTCCAACAATAACTACTCCGGTAACAGCAGCAAATCAGACAAGCAAGAATCCTGATCGAACCAATCACAGAAGAGGACGAACAACAACAACAGTTCGGCTTCCGCCTCTTCTACCAAACCTCAGTCCTCCACATCGAATTTCCAAAAAACTCTGGATATTCCCAACATACTTGGAAAAGACGGAAAAATAATGCAACAGGAGAGACAGCGACGCATAGACCAAAACCTTTGCATGTTCTGTGGGAAGCCCAAGCATATCATGGAGGACTGTCCATGATCAACCCCCTTTAATGCTCAATTGAAGGCCTGAGTGGCCTCTGCAATTTCGAGCGAACCCGAGTATAAGGCCAAACCTGCGGCCGTTACAGATTCAAAAAAATAATAAGCAGCTCTGAGACCTCCACACAGACCCAGAGTTGCATTGATTCCATCTGTGCATTTTCCGAGGTTCGACTCAATGCTTCTGCTCTTTCAAAATCCGATTCTCTTACTATACAATTGACTTCCGACATTATTCCGAATACTGTCATTCAAGCTCTTGTGGACTCCGGTTCCACTCATTGTTTTATAGACTCATCATTTGTTTCCAAGCTTCCGCTGGAGTTCCACAACATCCCGCAAATCCCGCTAAAACTTTTCGACAGCACTTCTAACGTCTCAATTATGCAGACTATTGATATGCCAATTTGCTTTCCGTCTGGCGAAAATCAGGTTGTTGCTATGTATGTAACACTGCTTGATTCTAGCTGCTCCGTCGTGCTAGGACACAACTGGCTCACCCGCTACAATCCGTTGATTGACTGGGTAATGAGTAGTATATCGTTCCACATTCCTCAGCAGCGAGATTCAATTCCGACGTCACTCTCCGCAAAATCCGCTTCTGCGGTTCCCAGAATCCCAAAATCCGATTGTGTGGACGCCCCTCCAACATCTGAACAAGACTCACCTATCGACCTAGTCCCTGCTTCTGCGTTCGCTTGCTTGTGAAAACTAGATAATGAGGAGATCTTTCAGTTATGCGTATTTCCGAAAGGAAGATCCACTTCCATCATCGACGCTTCCCCGAATCCCGATCCAACAGCCAATCTCGACGGTGTTCCATCGGAATATCATGAGTTTTCCGACGTCTTCAGTAAGAAGAAAGTGGAAATCCTTGCCGATCATCGACCGTACAATCTCAAGATTGACTTGATAAAGGGAGAGAGTCCCCCCTTGGGAACCATTTATTCCCTATCTCCAGTTGACCTAGAAACACTCCAAAAGTTCATTGACAAGGCACTAGCCATAGGATTCATCCACCCTTCACTTTCTCCACATGGTGCTCCGGTACTATTCTCGAAGAAGAAATTAGGTGGACTCCGACTCTGCATTGATTTCCATGGTCTCAACAAAATCACGAAAAAGGACCGATATCCGCTTCCCCGACTTTCCGACCTTTTGGAAAGCCCTGGAAAAGCGCGGATTTACAGCAAAATCGATCTCTGACACGCTTACCATTTAGTCTGCATTAGAGAGGGCGACAAGTGGAAAACCACATTCAGGACCTGATACGGTTCTTTTGAATGGTGTGTTATGCCCTTCGGTCTCACTAACGCACCAGCCGCTTTTCAGCGATTCGTGAACGACATATTCAGCGACATGCTCGACGTTTCAGTCCTCATCTATTTAGACGACATCCTAGTTTACTCCAACAACCTGGAAGAACACGAAGAACATGTCTGCGAAGTCCTCCGACGTCTCTGAAAAAACCAACTTTATGCAAGATCCGACAAATGCGACTTCCACAAGACAACGGTGGAATATCTCGGATACATACTCTCTCCGGAAGGACTTTCAATGGCAGACGACAAAATCAAAGTAATTCAAGAATGGCCCAAACCCCGAAAAGTAAAAGATATCCAATCCTTCCTAGGCTTTGCGAACTTTTACCGACGCTTCATTCATAATTACTCCGACATCGCAATTCCGCTTACCCGACTCACTCAGAAAACCATAAAGTGGAACTTCTCTGATGAGTGTCGGAAATCGTTTGAAACACTCAAGAAAGCCTTCACCACAGCTCCGATCCTTACTCACTGGATTCCCGATTGTCAACTCATTGTGGAAACCGATGCTTCGGACTACGCCCTAGCAGCAATCCTCTCTATCATTTCCCCGGAAGATGGCAAAATTCACCCTGTAGCTTTTCATTCCAGAACTTTTACAGCCCCGGAATTGAACTACAATGTCCACGACAAAGAATTACTTGCTATTTTCGAAGCTTTCAAGATTTGGCAACACTACCTTGAAGGTTCCGGTTCCACCATTGACGTTGTAACAGACCACAAGAACCTCGAATATTTCGCGACCACCAAACTTCTAACACGACGACAAGTATGATGGTCAGAATACCTATGTCAGTTCAACCTCGTTATCCAATTCCGACCCGGGAAACTCAGAACAAAACCCAACTCCTTAACTAGACGATGGGTCGTCTATCCTAAAGAGGGGAGTAGTGACTATGCCAGCGTTAACCCACACAACTTCTGCCCTGTTTTCACTAACGAACAGCTGTCATCGTCCCTCCAAGCCACATCCCTTAACGTCACAATTCTCCACGCAGTTACCATCATGGATTTCGAGAAACTCCATGAAGAAATCTGACAATCCATCTCCTCCGATCCCACAATTTCCGACTATCCCGCAAACCCTCCGACACCTCGATGGTCAGTCGATCCTCAAGGACTCCTCCGACTCAACAATCGAATCTACGTTCCCGACGTTAATGACCTCCGACTCCGCGTTTTACAATATCTGCACGACCACCAGATCTCCCGACATTTTGGACAAAACAAGACTCTCAGCAACATCCGATGTGAATATACATGGCTGAAACTCCGAAACTTCATTATCTCTTATGTCAAATCCTGTACAACATGTATGCGATCAAAATCCCAACGACACCAGCCTTATGGATTCCTTAATCATCTACCAATTCTGCCAAGACTGTGGAATTCCATATCCTTGGATTTCATTGAGCCGCTTCCGCTTTCACCAGGTTTTGACAGCATCCTCGTTATCATTGACAGACTCACGAAACAAGCGATATTCATTCCAACAGTCACGACGATCACTTCTCCGATGCTCGCTTAGCTTTTTGTTCTCCACGTCTTCTCCAAGCACGGTGTTCCGACTCATGTCACCTCCGATCGAGGTTCTGAATTTGTGTCTTCCTTCTTTCACACACTCAGAAAGGCACTAGACATGAATCTCCACTTCACCTCCAGATATCACCCCAAAGGCGACAGACAAACCGAATGAACGAATCAGACTCTTGAGCAATACCTTCACATTTATTGTAACGATCAACAAGACAATTGGGCTGAACTTCTTCCAATCGCAGAATTCACCTATAACAACGCTCTGAATGTGACAACAGGAGTCTCCCCATTCTTCGCTAACAAAGGTTACAATCCTGACCTTTCCATCCTTCCCAAATGTGATCTCGTTTCATCCCATGCAAAAGATTTTGCAATCGACTTAGACAAACTCCACCAGGAACTCCAAAAGAGAATTTCCGACACGCAATCCCGATATGAGGACCCCGCAAACAAGAAACACTCTCCAGCTCCAGACTTCAAAGTAGGCGACAAAGTCTTTGTCAAAGTCAAATTTTTCCACACAACTCAACCTTCAAAGAAGCTCGCCGAAAATACCTCGGACCTTTTGATATCATCGGACCTGCAGGTACCAGTAATAGAGCCTTTATTCTCTGACTACCCGACAGTATGCGCGCTGTTCATCCATGTTTCCATGTTTCCATGCTAGAACCCGCGACTCTGAATGCAATCCCGGACCGAATACAACCTCCACCTCCGCCAGTTATTATCGAAGGCGAACCCAAATACGAAATCAACAAAATTCTGGACTCCAAGATAGACAATCGCCAATGTTGCAAGATACAATATTTAGTACGCTGGACGGGTTATCAGGGTACCGACGAAGAAACCTCATGGATTCCCGTTACGGAATTAGGCAACACTTCAGAGATCGTTGAAGACTTTCATTGCAAATATCCCGACAAACCTGGTCCGACTCTTCCTTAACGTTTCCTTCTTTCTCTGATTTTTTCCGATTTCCTCCAATTTTTCATACATTTTACGTTCAAGATCCTAATTACATTTCCCTCTGTTCCAAGAAATTCCGCCTTGTGCTTCCGCTCAAATCCCGATTCAATTTTCCAATTCCCATATTTCATCCCTTTCCATTTCCTCCATCCTCACTTCCAATTCCTGTTCCTGGTGCTGAACCATCCTTTGTACCCATGTAGTGAGAATCTGCATCTCCTCGGAATGAGTCTGCATGGAACTCGTGTGACAATTGACAGACTTCCGCAACTCTCGGATTTCCTTTCCCAGCAGCTCTGCTGTTCCTTCCTCACCCATATCCACACCTTTCGTGACTTCTTCCGCAAATCCCAATGTTCCTGGTTGATGGCACGTCCTCCTGTCCTTTGTGCATTTGTCGCATGTTGCATTCGCTCCCTCCTTCATCGGCGAACAAAAAATATCCTGAACCTGACATCCCACACAACAATACTGTTCGTGTCCGACCCATTTAATCGCAGATTCATGAACCCTCCTATGGGCAATGGTTCTCTCCACCACATCGCTTTTCCTCCCCGAGACTTTTCCTCCGATTTCTGGTCGACCTTCCTCTCCTCCTTTTCCGCCTTTTTCTGCTCTAATTTCTTTGCCGCTTCTTTTTGCAACTCCAAAATCTCGCGAATATGTGCTTCTAAATCGGTCCCTGATTCTGAATCATCTTTAGAAATCAGGTCCTCAAGCGAGATAATCGGCAGCATCGACATTTTAGCTTAGAAGAGGGTAGGGATAGGAAGATCAGGGAACTGATACGTCAAGCTCCATCCATCACTCTTATATATCACATTAGGGGTTTCACTTAATAACCAAACCAAACCTCCCATGCTGATCTTAGGCCTCGAGGGCTCAGCCTTAAAGAGGAGATACTGTTAGAACCCAGATTCATTCTCAGCTTTCCCGCTTTTCTCCGACATATTCCGATTCGCATTTCTGACTTCCTCCACCTGTTTTGCTTATCTCCATCCCATCTATATTGTCATTTTCATCAAAGATCTATACCTTCGGTCTTCTGTCCACATTTACTTTCTACCCCGATCCCATTTTCGCTCCATTTTGGATTTCTGTGTTCGTATCTTTCCAACTCGGATTATATCAATTCGTTATATACGACTCCTCCATGTACTCGTTAATCAGTTCGAATATCGACCCACCTTGACTCGACAACTTCTCGCTTCCGTTTTCTAAGTTCTATCTGACTCTCTGATCTTGTCCAACTCCCCCGACATTCTGACCCTCCAAAATACCAGGACACAAAGGATCCAAGAGGGCGCAACCTATAAGTTGAAGCCAACGTCCCGTCTCAATCTCCGACTCCAATCCCGTACTCCGACAATTCTGACATCCGATGAGAAGAAATCCAGTTCATAACAGACATCCACCA
This sequence comes from Ramaria rubella, assembly GCA_015039355.1. Classification (NCBI taxonomy): domain Eukaryota; kingdom Fungi; phylum Basidiomycota; class Agaricomycetes; order Gomphales; family Gomphaceae; genus Ramaria; species Ramaria rubella. The sequence goes on along the minus strand of MU134441.1, from coordinate 170,331 downwards.
GTGTTGGGAAGTCTGGGACATCATGTGAAGTCCCAGTGCCATTGTGAGTGCCTATGCTGTCTCAAATACTATTATTAATTATTTTTGAAATACACCGTAGTTCTCCAGATTGGGATATCTCAGCCAAGTGATCATGACTCTGCTTTTTTTTCTTCTAAACTATTGATTGGACATTTATAGAGAGGCCATTGTTAAAGGTGATGATTCTGACAACATGCTTCTAGGCTTTCAAGAAGAATCATCTCCAGAGTAAGCATACATGCTGTCCTTGGGTTCATGTAATTGATATCCTCTAGGATTGTCAATGTGCATAAAGAGTCCTCTCCTAGGTGTGTGAGATAGTGCTCCATGGAATGGATACTAAACAGTCTGTATAGTAGTAAGCTCCCTAATGTCTCTGGTACGCAGAAGTAAGTGTTTTTTTCACCTGATCAACAGTGTATATATGCTCATTGCATATCGTGGTGAGTAGAATTACACCCGCACCTGTGTATCACGAGGATTTTCTTCCATCTCGGTGAGTATCATGTGGATGCTTGTCAGAAACAGTTGTCCTCCAACTTATCATCTGTTAGGTTGGACTGTACCCAGAAAGACATGATTATGTACATTTTTTTGTAGTTTTTTCTTTCTTGTTGTTAAAGGTCTCTTACTAACTAGTTCATATTTATACTGAACTGTCTAGGGTTGCATTGAAGAATGCCATGGAAACCTGGAATGTGCAGACTGGAATATGTGGGGTGTGTCAAAATGTAGAGCATCCTGGAATCGATGTTGAGTTGGTGAAGACACATATTGATGCCATAAGCCTACCTGAGTGATTTCGAATTTTATTTTACATTGTTATCAGTACCTGATTTTTGCCCATAGAATTGAATATAGTATTACAGGTGATGTTATGCAGTTTGCATTAATTAGCTGGTCGGAATTCTTATGTAGAGGGAAGCTTTCTCCTAGGTTAGTGATTGCGGTTCAATCATTCTTTCATGCATATTGCTGACAATATGCTTTTAGCATATGGAACAAGATACTGAGGTACAACATCATTGGTTACAACATACTCAGTCTATCTCAGAACCCACCTCCTCTGTTTGAATGGGTTGCATCCAAGAATATCAAGTCCAAACGCAAGCTGCACTTGTGTTTCAAAGGTACAAATGAGCTTGTTGGTGGATTTATGTTAGGTCAAGTGTTCAGCTGCAACTTGAAGAGCAAGGTTATGGGTGATTCCAATTTCATCAAGCCCAGAATCAGATCCAGCATCTCAATTGTGCTGATTGAGACCGAATGGGAGCATGTGACATCTATGCTGTCCATGGTCACCGGTGATGTCAAGTTGGCATTTCCCACATATTCTCAAGGTCTAGTCTTTGAGACTATTGCAGTTGGTATGATTTTATTTTTGGTGTGGTTATGGCCCATTATAATTTTGCTTAGATTCTGGACGAGCCGGTGGTGCACATTTACCTGTGATTGAGGGTCTCTCTTCTCTGAAGAGGGGTGTGTCATCCAATTGTAATCCAAAGAGGTCTGCCAACTTATTGAAGGAGAGTTTGTTTGCTAATGAGATTGGTAAGTCAATTATAGGGTTGCTAATGACCTGTTTTAACTGATATGTTGGTGTTTTAGTTCCAATTTACTCCACTCCCAAAGCTGGTAAATTGTCTTGGAAAGACATGACTGAATGGGCCCAGGTGGAAAATGATCCTGTGGTAGAGACGCCTGTGTGTGTGATTTTTACCACAGCTTTGTATGATCCCACTGGCTCTAATGCAGCCAATACAATCTCTTTCAATGTTCAATCTGTTGTGATTCTTAAGTAGTCTAGCTTGATATTGATGACAAAAAACAATGTACTCGGTAGATGGTTTAGGTCTTCCTAGACAAAAATAAAGCATGACTCCCTTTTGGTATTGTAAACCAATTGAATATTCGGGGTGTGGCTGATAAATGATGTGAAGTGACTGAGAAAAGAAAAAAATCCCCTGAGGGGGGAAATTTGCTATGTACTAGGGCAATATATTAGGTGTAGGATAATTTATGGACATCGGACATGTGATTTGTTTTTAGCACCCATCCAACATGTACCCAACTGGATGGGCACTTGACAACTCACAGCAAGAACAAGAAAAATATTCTCTTGGCTGTAGAAAAGAATATACAACTTTCACCAGAGACACAACACAAAATGGACCTAGAGCAAAGTGTGGGAAAATTGTGCAAAAAGATTGAATTTTGACACCATTTGTATGGTGGGAAAAGTGAAAACATAGTTTGTTTTTGGTCAACATTTGTTTGGGGTGCAGATGTTGAACAAAGTTAGGATTTGATAGGGGTGCAAAGTAGGAATTTGCCTCAGATTTGTGCCCCACACAATTCAGAGCATTTTTGTTAATTTTATCATGATTTTCACCGCCAAGCATTTTTTAAGCAAAGTTATTTCCCAGGGAGAAAATTGAGAACAAAGGGGAAATTACCAGGAAAATTGTAAGCAATTTCCCCTTTCTTTTAGATTTTCTCCCTGGGCAAATTGGAACTTTGCTTACAAAATGCTTGGGTGTGAAAATCATGATAAAATTAACAAAAATGCCTTGAATTGTGTGGGCACAAATCTGAAGCAAATTCCTAATTCTGACCCCTATCAAATTCTAACTTTGTTCAACATCTGCACCCCAAAGAAATCTTGACCAAAAAAAAGTATGGTTTTACTTTTCCCACTATACAAATGGTGTCAAAATTCAATCTTTTTGCACAATTTTCCTATGCTTTTCTCTAGGTACATTTTGTACCATGTCTCTGGTGTTTGAAACATATTTTAATCAACTCATTTCCCACCCATTAATTGTGCCAACCTTTTATCCAATACCTGTGCTAGAGCATTTTAGGCGCTCTAAATGATCTGCCCCCCTGGTGGGTCTCACAAAAATGAATAAAATATGTAACCATAATTATATTCAATATTTCCATTTATAATGTGTATCCCATTCAAAATTTATATTTATTTCAACCAGAACAGAGCTGCATGCAGTTGTACACAAATTCCGGGATTGGGTCTATCAGCCACTGGTGGGGTGTTGTATTGGGACAAAATGATCATATGGAGTCAATTTAATATTAATAGGTGTTTAAATTTGATCACAATCATGTTTACGTAGGTGTAGCCTTCGATTAATTTTCGTTTTTTTTTGACCAGCGCCAATCAAGGCTGAGCCTCGATTGGCGCCGAAGGGTTTTGAGACATTAAAAGTGGATTAGATCGCTTCAACAGGCTATTATCATAATTTTTCATTCAAAATATCACTCAAAATGTCTGAAATTTGATGGATACACTACATACGTTGCCCATAACATGCAGGGTAGTGTCGCACCCGTAAATGAGTTTATGTGAATTTCTCTAATGAGGATGCTCTAAGGTACTGAGTCTCTTTTGTTTGAAAATTTACACATACATTATTATCTCACAAATATTTATTTTGAGTAATTTATAGGCAGACTTTGGTTCATTTCAGTGAACAAAATGAGAGATGGTGCCACATGTGGTTTGCACTCCCATGCATTTAAATTGCAATATTTTGATCATATCAGAGTGAATGCTATATATACATTGATTCTACCATATTTCTGTGGTGGTTGGATGTTGATTTATAGTACCTTTTGTTTTGGTGCCCATCCATATTCGATTCAACTGGATGGGTGCCTAATGTATTCCCAACTTGGATACGTGATTCAATTGATTTCAACACTTTGAGGGACTTAGAGACACAACGAGAAGAGGAAAAGTAAGGGGAATAAATTCATGAAGGAAGAAAGGTTAAAACCACACGCCCCGGGTGGATAGCCGTGACTTCAAGACAATAAGAGAGTATGAAACTCCTCAAAGTGATGTTGCTAGTGGTCCAACATAACATCATGTCTACCTGGAATTCAAGCAGAGTATTGAAGAGTTCATGAACCTCTTATTGTTCCGGTGTCACATGCAATCCAATGTATATATGTAACCCAATGGTCTCCTGATGTAAGAGCTTTACTGTTTCACACTAACAGACTGAGCCAATAATTGTATTGGTGTCTGCAACGGTGTGGTTTACAAGTAAAAAAGGTATTCTTATGTAATCTACTTGTGGACAACTGTGTAGTTGTCCACTATCTACAGGCACCCCTTGTGGGCAGCTTATATAATACAAACCCCATAAGTCACTCTGGTGACTTATATGTCCTAGATAGTAGCATATATGCTACTGTAAGAATCTACATTCTTACACCCTCCCCACAGACCAAACCTCAGGCAGGTTTGGGAACCGTTATGCTGATGGCAGATCAGCATATATAGGTGCAAGCGCAGTCGATGATGACTGCGTGGCTACTTTGACGGTTTTGTTGTAGTACAAGGAGTTGGCTGGGTTGACCTCCATAGTGGTATCATCTGCTGTGGTAGCAGATGCCGGGTCAGTGGCAGACGGGGCGGATGTTCCGTCGTCGGCACGTGCATATGTGCCTTCGAGCGGGTGGCCCTCCACCGCATCTGTCCAAGGACGAATTGTCATCCGAAGTCGACGGCACTCCCCAGAAGCCTGGGGGGCGAGGGGTCATGGGTATATGAAGGCCGGTGAATGTCCGGCCTTTGCGAGTGTCAAGGACCCTCTGCATGGTCTTGTTGTAGCAGACCTTGCTCTGCTTATGGAAAAAGTAGGGCTCAATGTTGACGTGAGCCCTACCGGGATCTACCCCCGCGTGGTTTCCTAGCCATTTGGCTAGTTCCTTAAGAGTCGCACTCTCGTGGGGGCATTTCCACTCGAACACCTTATCGACACTGGTGGACAGCAGCACTGATAGATCTTGCCGCCAGTTTGAGCCGGCAAAATCGGCCCACTGGCCACAGACGGTGAAAAGCTCCATTAGCTTTTGAAGAAAGACCAGGCTGTCTTTCTTTGGCTTAATGAGTTTAAGCCATACCCATACATCAACATCCTCCAGTTGGAGGGTGTTGTCGCCATTCCCACAAATGGCAGGCAATACTCCCTCCGGGGAGTACTCGATTGTGCGCAACGCATCCCTAAGATTGGGAGGTGTATCATGCGCGATCTCGAACACTGGCGTTCGAGTAGCGAGTCACTGCTCGCGATCAGCACACTTAATGATAGCGTGCTGCATGGTGCTGTGTGACAGGGCAAATGTCATGCGTGCAAGCGTGAGCTGCTCAATGAATTTTGGGTCGTTGAGCTGGCACGTGTCGAACCACACAGTGGGTCGACAACTGGTATGCACCACAGTGGGGTGTGGTGCCTTGCCCAACGGGCAGGGTAAGAATCCCGTCTGCGTTGCAGGCGGGTCGCCTATGGCAGGGGTGATGCGAGCATGCAGCGACGCTGGGTATGGCGCTGCCAGCGTTTGCTGTTTGGATGCAGTCTTGCGACCGGATCGGGTGGGTCATCCCAGTGAGGCTCCAGTTGTGGTCGTAGACGGACTCACTGAGTCTGTCATTGAATCTGGCAATGAGGTCAGATCGATTATAGTCGGTGCTGATTGCACCGACTTCATGGCAGATATTTTATCTGCCATTTTGCGATTAATTTGCCACTCTTTATCAAGGGCGGTGCGTAGCGTGTTGAGATCTGAGTTGAGCTCACATATATCCTCCTTATAGGAGGATACTGCGTCCTTAACAAAAGGATGCGCCATCTCGACAGGCAATGGTGGCCAGGCCACTTTTAATGTGCGTTCGATGTCGTGCATTCGGGGGTCGATGAGCTGCAGTTTTGCAGCTTGCAGCAAATGCTGCGCATATGTGTTGCACTTTGGACAGGAGTTGCAGTGGACAATGGCAATGGCATCCTTGACGCCATGCACAGTCCAGCATTGCTCCTTTTGGAGCATCGCGAATTGTTCAGAGGCACTAGGTAGTGCCTCTGCTGAGTGGTGCATTTGGGACGCTTCGGCGTCCATGGATAATAGTTCGTGTGACACTCGCACTGGTGCGAGTGTGGTAGTGGGTGGCAAAAAACATTGAAGCAGCGATGAAATCGTCGCTTAAAATCAGAGCGAGTGCACCCGATGCATCACGTGACTAATTTCATGTGATGCCATCGCATCGCGCGAATCGTCAACATGAATCATGTTCGTGTCGAGTCCTTTTTATGAAGGACTCCTTGTCATCTTTCTCATGCCTTATGAGGCATGACTAGGAAGCTCTAGCGGCTTCCTAACTCCCCTTAGTTCTAGATAAACATCTAGCACTTCTAACTCTCTGCATGCAGAGAGTGGTTCCCAGGTGACATCTCCCAATGTCCATCTTACTTGTAACTCCAGCTTGGAGTTACTAGTCCAGCGATGAGCCAGGATCTCATCTACGAACCATTCTGGTTTGTCTTCTTTCCCAAAGTCGTACATATGATTTACGTCACGACGAGGAAATCGTTTGTTGTCATTGGGTATATGCAGTCTAATTAGACTCGCATGAAACTTTGGTAGTATCCTCCGAGCCGTGAGCTCTGGGGGTAACTCAAGTTTCACCATAGAACTGGAATTATCCACTTCTATAACTGAGTACAGCCCAATATAATTGGGTACCAATTTCTTTGCCTGTCCCTTAGGTAAGGACAGGTTCTTTGTAGACAGATATACTAGCTGTCCAACTTTGTACGTCGTTCCTTGACGGCGTCTGGTATTAGCAGTGTCTGTCTGCTGTACTCGGCTCACGATGATTGCATCGTGAGCAGCAATCAAGTTCCACAACGCTTGTTGTGCGAACTGCTGCACTCCTCTAAATGTAGTATCCACTGATAGCACCTGCCCGATTTGGGGCAAGTATCCACTGTCCAATTCTAACGGTGCATATCCTGTGGTTGCGCTGACTGAGCTGTTCAGTGCAAACTCTACCATTGGGCATTTCTCGGCCCAATCCTTCTGATCACTCTGCACTACCGTGCGGAGGATTTGTCCTACAGAATGATTTGCTTGTTCTGTCGCTCCATCTGTCTGCGGGTGGAATGCTGTGGACATGAGCAGCTTTGTGCCCATTATACACTGCAATTCCCTCCAGAATATGGAGGTGAATTTGGAGTTGCGATCCGATATTATCGAGTCAGGTACCACCAACCAGCGGTGATATACCAGTTGACTTTGTCAATCAGTTCATTTCGAAGTGCTTCCAGGCACTTCAGTAGTTGATAATGAAACTGTTTGGTTTCATCCACAAACTTAATTTCGTGGTTAATCTCCCTCCACGGAGGAAGTTCTAACGGCACACCTCCAAAGAGGTCTGCGTACTCTAGCTCCCATCTTTCCCTGAGTTTGGGAAAGTCCTCAGCCATCAATAAGGGTTGCTTGGAGCCAGTACCTCCTTTGGCAATCTCGTCAGTACATTGGTCAATTGGACCAACATCAATGTTTTTCTGGTTTTCCTTCCGTTTTCCTTTGTCTCGCCTCCCATCTGGCAAGCTCGTTGGTGGCTCCACATATAATGAAGAGCCACTTGCAAGTCACGGTTTGTGGCTTGCTAGGTTGGGCTTAAGACTCACGATTCGAGTCTTATGTTCAGCTGGGTTTTTAATGTCCAGCTGTTCTTCCCAGGCATTCACATGGTTCGGAATTACTTCCTTTCCCATGCGGATGCACCCCTCGCCTCTAAAGTCAAGGGATATCCCTAATTTATGTAGGAATGGTGTTCCTAGTATTGCATCGTAATAATCTGCATTCGCTATATCAAAGTATTCCTCAATATTACGCTCACCAAAATGAATGTTGGTGTGCATTCCATAGTTGATGGTCGACTTACTGCCGACACACGCTAACTGTAGACCAATTGGACGTTCAAGTTCAAACATCTTAATGCCTACTGCTCGTATAAAATCTGGAGAGAGCATAACTCCCTCGCACCCGCTGTCTAATAGACAGTGGGCTCTGACTCCACCAATCTCCCAATACCTGGAGATTGTTTGGTTGTCTATACGCGCCTGTTTGGGGTGCGTCTTATCACGTGGTCTGACCTGGTGATCATAGACGAGTTCAATGGTCCTGTCTATGACTCCTGCATGTGTACAGAAGTCATTGTTTCAGCTTAAACCATCACTGATTGTGATAGTTGGTGTCTGTGCCGCATATATGTGCCGCCTTTCTTCATACGATTCTTCTAGCGGACGTACTCCATCCGCTCAATACGAGCTTTGCGTTCTTGTATTGTTGTCATTATCCCATTGATAGGGCATAATTTCTGACTGGTAATCAGCGACTAGTTTGCCGATTTTGCTCTCATGGTCGTCTTGGATGTCCATTCGCTCGTCTAGTTCGCCACTTGGTGGCTCCTCCTCCCTTTCTTGAGCACTCCCTGAGTGTTCAATCACTTCTTCCAACCGTGCACCTGCTATGTGCGGTTTGTTCTTCCATTGCGGGCAATTCAGCTTGATATGCCCGACCTGTCCACACTTGTAGCACGTTATCTCTGTGCTACGTCCCTGACCCCCCTGAACCTCCAGAAGGTTTTTTGTGAAGGACGTGAAGCGACAATAGCTCCAGCTCTTTGCGTAGCCTGTACCCCTGCTTGGGGTATACTCAGCCTTGTTTCGGCTTGAGGTCGAGTGTTAGGCGGACGATATATCATCTGCTTTGCAGTAGGACGGCTTCCTGTGTTGGGAGCTCGGGACGAGCTTGGCCCAGCCTGATTTCGACTAATTGTTGACATTGGCTTTGCCTGCGGTGCATGCGCGCTGCTAGATTCCGTTCTTCACGACCCGATGTCATATTGAGACGCATCCTCTACCGCCTTTGCGGCTTCGTATAATTCAGTTATTGCACTGAATTCTGTCATATATCCTAATTTTAAGACTTCATGACACAGTGCTTCTCTAAGCGCTGCTACGAACTATTTGTGGATCGTATACTCATCTGGCAGATGTATCATCCGCACTGCGTACTTCGTAATATCATTCAGTAATTCCTGAACGGTTCTGGCCCCTTGCACAATTGTATCGAACTTATTCAATGCATGCCTGTGCGTGAGTGTGTGAAGGAATCGCTGTTGTAACCCAGCGATTGCACTTTCCAGGGTCCAGTCGATCACGACTCGATCATGACGCTCGATATTTCGAGCATACCACTCCAATGCTTTGCCCTTGAGGCGCGTGCCTAAATAATTTAATTGGAGTTCCATGCTGGACGGTCCCAATAGATTATTCATGCCTAACCATCTCAGGATCCCTGAGACGAAGTTCTCGAATTCTTCGAGATCCGCTTTCCCAGCATATTCTGCTGGGTGAGGGAGTTTTACTCCGGCTTTGGCAAGCACAGATTTGTCTGGCTCGCTGTCCTTGTGTTTCTCAAGGGCAGCTTGCACCATCTTTGCGACTCCATCTACATATGCAGACAGATTTCCTCCTGCCTCCTGAATCCTTCATTCAGGATCCGTGACTGCCAGTGATACCACATGCGGTATCGCTTGTATCTGCCTGTGCAGCCGGGGAACGTGAGTATTCATGTCCTGCTGCACTGGTGGATCAACAATGTCTTCGTCAATCTGATACAACGGTTGATGGTTGTCAGCCATTAGCAACGCATCCCTCAGTCTATAGCTGCTACTGAGGGCGGATCGAGCTACTCTCGCGGATTCGATCAGTTTATCGAAGGCCTTGCCTTCAATCCCCACAGTATATGCTTCTTTGACTACTTTATCCACGTGTTTAGCACAGACCTCTAGTGCACGGTGCTTCTGTCGTGCTGCTTTTTGTTCGATCCTATCCCAGTGATTGAACTCGCATTCAAGACTAACGTGAATGCTAGTCGTGGTACTGACGCTATTGGCATCAGACTTCATCATCACCCGCAGTGACTGTTGGGTCACTGCTTTGATCACTTCTTCCTCATTATAAGTTTTTTTTTGATCTGCGCATTCCTTCGTGGATGTTTTCTCTCTCGCGAGCCTCTAGCTCACAATCTGTCTCTTCCTCAGTACTCCGGCGCATACTAACGCTGTCTTGCTCTATCGAAACACTAGGTTCTCGAGGACCAATCCTAGTGCTTGGCCCAGATGGAGGTGGCATCCTCTGTCTGTCTCGCTTCCTGCAAGCCTTCTCTGCCTCACGGTCTACTTCACGATCCCTATTGGGATTGTTGCCACGCTCGGGGGCCTTTCCTCGCAAAGGTCCCTTTACTTCCTCCTCCAAGGACTGTATTAACACTTCCATACCATCTGCAAATGCTTGGAGTTGGTTCGCGGCTTCATCCGCTGCACGAGCTGCCTCAGCCGCTCGTTGGCTCACTTCCCGCATAGTGCCTATGTTTTTATGGCTCTCTTTGAGGGCCGTAATCATCCGGGCAATATGTCTGGTTGTACGTTCATATTGCCGGGTTTCTTCATCCCGGCACGCCGACCCCTGCTCTCTCGTCCCTGTTTGAGATGGTGAACTTCATGATTTGCGATGTTCTTGGACATGCAGGAGCTGTGACATTTGCAACCCCGGCAAATTGTCTGTGTCGCTCATCAGCGGCTCTCTCGACTCATCGAGCGATGATCGTAACTTCAACCTAGTTGAAGTTCTCTTCTTTCTCTTAACAGGCAATCTCTCATCCGTTTATAATTCCTCCAGTGCAGATGTTCTTGAATCCGCTGATAGTCACTTTCGACTCCTAGAGTCGGAAACTACGGGCGTTGTAGCTTTACGAAGACTAGTTTCCCTCGTCGGTGGTCCCGTTCGCCTGTCCACATTGTGGGCAGACTCAGTTCTCCTGTCTGGGCCCTTGTTTGCGGCTCCAGATGTATCTGGATCCTCTCCGGATATAGACATTTGGCTTTGATTCCTCATCGGCGCCATAGATCTACGATCTGTCAGCCACACTGTGGTGTTCTTCTATTGAATTTAGAAGAATAAACAGCAAACATCTGTGGACTGTTTCCAAAGATTCCGGCGAGTGTTAACGTCGTCGGTTTTGGGGTAACCAAAGATCAGTTGATCTTTTCTTTATCACAGTGCTGCCAATAGGATTGGCAGTCAAAAAAGTGTAAGAATCTTACTGCTTCACACTAACAGACTGAGCCAATAATTGTATTGGTGTCTGCGACGGTGTGGTTTACAAGTAAAAAAGGTATATTATGTAATCTACTTGTGGACAACTGTATAGTTGTCCACTATCTACAGGCGCCCCTTGTGTGTGGCTTATATAATACAAACCCCATAAGTCGCTCTGGTGACTTATATGTCCTAAATAGTAGCATATATGCTACTGTAAGAATCTACATTCTTACAGAAACACATCCTGGTTTCACATGTGTCCCATGGTTATTCGAAAATGCATGACACCATCTGAATGCCATTTTCCTCACGACTGAGCAGCGCACAGGTGTCACCATCTGGAATTCTCAATTGCCTTTTGGCAGACACTGGGCACACCTGCTGGAACACACTTGCCTGTTTCGTGTCCAGCAGGTGTGGGAAACACATGCTGGTGTCACATGTGTCCCATGGTTATTTGAAAATGGATCACACTGTCTGAACGCCAGTATTCTCACGACTGAGCAGTGCACAGGTGTCACCATCTCGAATTCTCAAGTGCCTTTTGGCAGAACCTGGCCACACCTGCTGGAACACACTTGCCCGTTTCTTGTCCAGCAGGCATGGGAAACACATCCTCGTGTCACATGTGTCCCATGGTTATTCAAAAATGGACCACACCGTCTGAACACCATTTTTCTCACACCTGAGCAGCAAACAGGGGTCACCATCTGGAATTCTCAAGTGCCTCTTGGCAGAAACTGGGCACACCTGCTGGAACACACTTGCCCATTTCTTGTCCAGCAGGCGTGGGAAACACATCCTGGTGTCACATGTCTCCCACTGTCACTCAAAAATGGATGACACCATCCGAACGCCATGTTTCTCATGCCTGAGCAGCGAATAGGTGTCACCATCTGGAATTCTCAATTGCCTTTTGGCAGAAACTGGGCACACCTGCTGGAACCCACTTGCCCGTTTCTTGTCCAGCAGGCATGGGCAACACATCCCAGTGTCACATGTCTCCCACTGTCACTCAAAAATGGATGATACCATCTGAATGCCATTTTTCTCATGACTGAGCAGCACACAGCCATCACCATCTGGAATTCTCAAGTTCTGCTTCCCTGAGTATACGATGGAAAGAATTGGCTTTCATCGGTGGGCCATTTTGGCCTTTCAAAAGATCATCCCCCTTTTCCCAGACAATCTGGGATAATGCATCAGACTCCATAGTTTACATCAGAAATCCCTACAAGCTGAGCATGAAACATGTCCCTTTGTGGATTTCAGGATGGTTCTGGGGTCTCCATGGAGTTCAACTGGTCATCACCATTTTTTCGGCACTTTCATTCTGCTTGGTTTGGGAGCACCTTTGATCCCAGACACAACACACTTCTGTCAGTGACTTTTACAACTTCCTTGGTCCTCAAATTTCATTTTAAAATTGTTTGCCATTTTTGTGATCATGGTATCTTGTCATCATCCAGCTGGGATACTCGTCATGTGACCACACTGCACCCACAAGCATGGTCCTGGCATTTTTGAGTTCATGTGGAAATTGTCTATTTTACACATAACTAAAATACACAAGAATATGTCATAAAGACTGTGACTATCTATACCCAGTAGGGGTGCACAGATGGCATGAGGGGCAGGAGGCTGGTGGAGCATACTAGGAATGCGGTGGGAGGGTGGTGGGGGTGAGGCTTAGTGTTGCCGCAGCTCGGCTAGCTGGCTCAATGGCTAGCTGAGCTGCAGCTACAGCTCAAAAAGCCTGGGTCAAAACCCCGAGCTGTAGCTGAAGCTTCAGCTAGTCACAGCTTCGCCCAGCTAGCGAGCTTGTGGCTAGTAGTCGGCTAGCTGTGGCTAGCCGAAGCTGAGCACCAGTGTTGGGAATGTTGGCTGCCAGCCAACATTTCCAACACTTGACGGTGCAGCATTGGCTGCACTGGCGGTTGCCAAAATGTGTTGGTTCGGCGATCGCAGGTGCATCAGCAAGGCACTCACAGAATAACTGCAAGTGCCTTGTGCTCTATGCCATCCACATGGATGGCATAGAGCACCAGCGTTGGCAACGTTGGCTGCACCGGCGGTCGCCAAAATGTGTCGGTTTGGCGACCGCTGGTGCACCAGCAAGGCACTCGCAGTTATTACTGCGAGTGCCTTGTGCTCTATGCCATCCACATGGATGCCATAGAGCACAAACATTGGGAACTTTGGCTGGCACCAACATTCCCAATGCTTGACCTCTGGCTACACCGGTGGTTGCCGAAATGAGTCAGTTCGGCGACCACTGGTGCACCAGGCCTGCAGGGCCCACAGTCGTCGCCACAGTTGACAGTGACAGCACCCACCACAGTGTGGTGGGTGCCATCACAATGGCGGCTTTCTTCTGGCTTGCACCAGCTTCAAATTGAGGTCTAATCTCAAGCTGAAGCCCAAGCCGGAAGAAAGCTGAAGCTTCGGCTCAGCTAGCTAAGCCAAAGCAATGGTCCAGCTGCAGCTTAAGAGCCGGCTTAAAGCTGGACTGCGGCAACACTAGTAAGGCTATCTACAAGTCGCCCTACCTGGAACCGCTGTGACACGCAACCACATGTTTAAACCCACGGGTCAACCCGTAGGTCTTGGTTAGCAGGGCCTGGGATGGTAGTTAGGGTGTGGGCCTGGGGGTGGGTGGTGTGCACGCAGGCGTTGACAGCCGTCGCGGTGTGAAGCACCACGCCAGGGAGTGGAGGGTGCGAAGGGAGGCGAGGCATGGTTGGGGACCCAGATGTCGACGGCTGGCGTGGTGCCATGCGGTTGGCGCGAATGGGTGTGAATGGCACCAAGAGGGGTGGAGTGTCACTGGGGGCCTGAGCGTTGACGGCTGGTGTGGTGCCCCACACCACGCCAGGGAGTGGATAGTGTGGAGGGGGACATGGCATGGTTGGGGGCCTGGATGTTGACGGCTGGTGCCGTGGGGTGCAGATGGTGCACAGGGCCGAGGCAGCACTGGGGGCCCAGGTGTCAATGACTGGCATGGTGTGGGGATGGCGCGAAAGGGGCCAGGGGGGAAGTTGGTTGTACCGACATATGTCCCCCCTGTGTGGCATTCGTCCGCGGTGGTGGTAGGCCATCATAGTGGGCCGTCCATGCCAGGATGGCGCCGTTCCCTTGTGTGCTACTGCTGGGGTGTGCGGATGTCGCAGTGCGCAATGGCGCAGCTTACACGCAGTCCAAGAAGTATTGGGGACCTTTTGAGGGTCCCCTGGCGTGCATGTGGCATCCAGGTGGTTGTGGCTGGGCAGTCATAGTGTGGATGTGGATGTGGGAGCGAGACCATGCCGGCGTGACATTCCACGTCACAGACAGTGATGCAGCGCCTGCCAGTCCAGCGGTTTGCTGACTGTCAGCAAAACTTGCACTGTAGCGAGTTTATTAAGACTTACGGTAAGCGGCACAGCTAACTTGGCGGCTGCACGGCTTGCTTGGCAACTTGCTGCATGGCTTGCTTGGCGACTGGCTGCATGGCCTGCTTCACGGCTCACTGGAAAAATGGATCAAAAAGCCTGCATTTTGTTTTCTCCTTTTTCTTACAAAACAAGTGAAGCAAACCAAGCTTTTGCAGACTTTTTCTACCCTATAAAGTGGTGTGTTATTTGAATTTTCTCAGGTAAAAAGGCAGGAAAAAAGACACATTTTCTGAATGAAATATTTGTGATAAAAGAGGAGGAAATTTGTGGTTTTTAGAGCAGAAAACCCACCAAATATCACTTCCAAAACCTCTTTTTTTTGTCCAGATATAAGATCAAAATGTTGGATCTTTCACACCTTTCCCAACAGAAACACAAAGGCAAAACAAAAGTTTAGTGACCATATTTTTGCAAGAGAATGTGTAATTAAAGTTTTGACCAGATTTTTAATGTGAAAGACTCTAATTTATTGGGGATTTTCAAAAATGGAAATCAAGATAATATGATAGATATTCACCACATTTTTCTTGCTATAAATCATAAATTTTTTTGGCTTTATTTTGGTCAAGAATTTGAGAAAAATACTGTAAGGAGAAACTATTTTTCTTGCATTTTTCAAACATAAAATTCCTCTGTGCCCCCAGTGTCATCAACACTAATGGAGGATGCCTCTGAAGATGCCTCATCCTCAAACTCCTCTCCCTCATCTTCAGCTTCTGGTGTAAACAACTCAGGAAGGAGATACCCTATTGTATGATTCTTTATATTCTTGAGGGGAATGCAACCCAGTTCTTTTTGGAAGCCATAGAAAGAATTGCAAAGTTCAGGCGAGAATGCCAACATATTTTTCACATCCTCGATAGCCTTCTCACGCAGGATCAGGAGGTGTTCTGAGCAACTGAAAGCAACACCATCGAGTGATTCAGGTTCAAAAAATTCTGGATGACCAACCATAGCAAGTAAAGTAGCTAGCTGTGGTAGAGGTGGCCATCTCCCCACTACATGGTTATAAAGTGGGGAGTTTGGTTTGGCTGAGAATAATGTTTAGAAATGCTGTAAAAAATAGCAACAATCACTCACGAATTTTTTTAGATGCAATATCATGGATAAAATCAGCATATGAAGATGCCAGCCCCTGAAGAATTAGTTCCAAGGCTACATGCTTGAGAGCCATGTTTTCACTCCTGAAGTCCAGTAAAGAAAGATTTTACAAGGCCATATTTGCTATAGAAGTGGCCTCCTTCTGCCGCTGATGGCTTTGTGGTCAAGACAATATGGACAGTTCCTGGGGGCATGATCCTGAAATGGCATATTAAATAAGAAATGAGCAGGGCAAATACATCACCACTCACAATATGTCATCTTCTTCCAGCACAAAAACCTTCCACTGGTGATCCTTGACCACCAACTCAGTGAGTGGACAAGTTGGTATTTCTCCCACTAAGGTGGCCCAGAATTTGCATCCATGTTCTATTCAAATCCACATGGAATATTTTCCCGCATCGTAATGGGCCCTAGACAGAGCCGGTGGAGTGGCCATGAGTTTCCACTTTGATGAATATTGAGGGAACCCAGGTCCCATGGGCCATTGGGATGCCAAGCTATCCAGGCTCAGAACTCTATATATATACATCAGACCGTGGTAAAAATCAATAAATCATGAAATACCTCAAAAACTGAGGGGGGAAAACTCCAGCCGGATTTGGGATATCCAGAAAATTGACTGCTGGTTGATTATCTAATATGACTTCTCGCATGGTCGTTGATACAATTTCATTTAAATAATTTTTCTCATCTCTGAGCTGTAAATCTGCATGTTCAACCCAGTTAGAAGTGGTGGAATAATTTGAGGATGGAGAAGCACTTGCCATGAGCCTCCCGAGGTAGTGAAACATTGAGCTGCAGCCATCTCTCCAGATCTTCACAATCCAAACGTCTATCCTTTGACAGTTCTGGAGAGATGTTTGTCCTCTTGGGAGCAGGTATATGGATGGGGTGATTGGTGGTCAGTCACTCACACATGTCAATGTGGTCTAAAGAGACATCAGAATTGGTGACAGCTTCAGAGAAGCTGAGGGGGAAAACATCGGAAATGGGAAGCCCATCGACATATGGTTCATCTTGATTATATAAGACACATGTTACTTGGCTGGCGATCACAGATTGCATTATTTCCCTGTCCTTGGCCTTTTAAAGCATCAGCAGTTATGGCAACCATAAATTCATAAGAACCACTTACTAAACTGTGAGGCCATATCACCTCATATTTTTGGGTTTCAGGGGTAACACTGAGATGCCACATCTTGTCAGTGAGTATAATACCAACCTGATATGCCATCTTAGCATTCCCTCTCCTTGTAACTCGACAGTTCACATTTTCCAATTGTGGAAGTGAACAAGCTGGTAAGCAATCTTTGAAATCATTATCAAACACTTTGTAGGTTGTATGGTACAACTTGCGTTTCTTTGAGGGTCTTTCTTTGGCTTTGCCTTTCCCTTTGTCTGCTTTACCACCCCTTTTACCATCACACACAGGTTTGGCTGGCATGATCGGAGCCTTTCTGATGGACCCCTTGTCCTTTCCCTCTTGACCTCATTTGGGTCATCCCCCTGTAACAAATTTCCACTAAAAATCAGATTCCAATGATAAATTTACGAACCTTGGTTATTGATTGATGGTAATGCCTCTGCAATTTTCTCAGACAATCCAACCCCAACCCCTTGGTTAGATGGCCCAGCTTCAGTATCCAGTTGTTCCTCTCCACCTTCAGAGGAGGCTTTTATGTTTTTCATACAATCAGTGATGTTATCATATGAGAAGTATCCCAACCCACCAGAATAACTGGCTTCCACTTCAGATCAACTCTATGTTCAAATGGCGTCTTCAAGAAAGATACTTCATTATCTTCTAGTACTTGAGTGTCATCTAGGACAAAGAATCTCTCCAGATCCAGCGAAGAGGTTTGGGAGGTGGCATTCATTGGTTGAAAGCTCAGAGTTCCAACAAATCTGGCCAGGAGCTTCCATATTTCCTGCTCCATTGAGAGGTGGATCGAATGAGTTGCAGGGGGAGGGAGCAAAGCTGACTATGGAACAAATACCGTAGGTTGGTAAGGGTCAGCATATGCATTTAAAGTACAACTAACCATAATGGCCTGAGTTCCTGTAATAGACACAGAATTGAGTGACCTTTCTCCCAGCTGGATGGAACTGTCCAAGACAAAAAGTGGACTGTGTGCCAGTGCTGCCAATATCAAAGCGATCTGGACCAGACGTCTCTGGCCTTTGAACTGGTTAAATATATGGGAGATGTGCAATTTGTGCTCAGGTTCCATTTGAATATGACTAAAAATAACATGTTGTGAAGTAAGTTAGAAATAAAACATAGAAAAATTACTCTAGAGATGCAATCAAATCCTGGAAATAAGTAGGAGAATTGCTGCTCTATAGATATAGGAATCAGACAATGAAAACCCTAAAAAATTAACATACTCACATGCAAAAAAAACATGGTTGAACAAGCAAGGACTGATATGTTAGCCGCCACTTTGAACATGTTGCTAAGACCATGGAATTTGGATGATTCAGAAAATGCATGTATATGCTGTACCAAATGTTCCCTCTTTGATGGTGAAAATTCAGTGGCAGCATCTTCAGGAGCTGATACATCCCTGAGAGATGCCTGGGGATCATTGGACCAGGTGACACCGGAACCAGCTGATAAAAGCTGGTTGCTCTTGAACCATGAGAGGAGTTGTTCTATCCGAATAGTTGTGAGATTGACATAGTTATTCAGTTCAGGGTGCATGAGAGGTTTTATATTGGCTTTAGATATGTCCAGAGGGTGTTTATGCACTACCAAGTGTTTTGGGAGGGTTTGGATGTTGAATATGGCCAAACAAGTCTGTCCAGGAACTGGGTAATGAAGTACTTTGTGACAACATCTGCTCTCAAACCTAGATGGTCTGTCTCAGGTGGAACAGACTCTAGTCCCATTACCTGGCACTGTAGGTGATCTCTGCACAGTGTCAGTTCCAGTGCATCCACAGCACATGCCACACTCTGTATGAATGATAATATTTGAGGTGAAATGTCCTCAGCCACCTTCTGTTTGATCAATTCTACAAATGTCTTGGCCAAAGTTGATTTCCACAGCTCTATGGAGAATATGTCTGTATAATATACAGATGAAACGACCCACACAGTGTAGAGATGTTTGATGTATTCATGGGGTTGCTCCATTAGTGGAAAGGTGTGTCGTAGTGAGGAGAATTTGAGGTGAAATTTAGGCATCGGTGGTGAGACTGTGATGTAGATATGCAACAAGCGCCCATCCATTCAGAGTGCAAATGGATGGGCGTCTATCTTTGTTCCAAACAATTGCAGGTCTAGCACGCAATATGCAGGCCCAAGGGTTCAAAATGATCATCAACCTCACAGCAGGAGAGATAAATATTCTAACAAACTTAATATCAGAGCAGATTCATAAGCTAAAGGCATCAAAATTCCGAACGGAGTTGGCAAAGATCAAAATCAGACTGGAGTCACTTTGTCCAAATGAACAACCAATGTAATATTTCATGAAAAATTGTTTGTTATTATTAGATAAATACAAACAGACAAAGTTCAATTGTGTGCAAAGAGGTTAGACAGTCAACACGACTGCTTGGACAAGTGGACCACATAGAAGAAAAGATGCAAAAAGATGTGCCAACAAGCAATAAGACTGAAAAACAGCGGAAAAATTCTAAATCACATGATTGGTCCGATGAAGCGACCTCTTCAGGTGTTATAGATAAAGGTAAAGTCACTACCATTTAGGTTTCACTAACAAAAAATACTCCACTTGTAAACTTAATGCTTAAATTATGCTTTAAAATTTCACAGCACCAAGAATTAAATCGAAACCAGTTTCTAAAATAATCCCAGTGAAACAGATAGCTAGGGTGCAGAAAGCAAATGTAGGGGTGCAGAAAGCGCATACTGGGGTGGGAAAAACATCAACACGTGGGATAAAGAGGCCTGCAGAAGAAGAGATTTTCTCACCCATTCGCAGGTCCAAAAAAAAAAACACGCCCCAGCCCAAAACCAGGTGGCAAGGGATTCTGGGGTAGAGGCTTCAGTGGTGTATGGCCCAATGACCACCAACTCAGATGAAAATGATGCATCCAGGTCCTCAATTTATCCAGTCTCATCACAAAAAACTATATCAGGTGATGAAATTCACTCCATTCAGGAACAAAGAAGTTCGCATCTCACTGACCCTGTGCCAGAGTCATCAGGCTCAGGGAATATTGTACTTGGAAACCGGGGTGTTGTCGTGCCAGCGGCCATCACAGCTCAACCCCTGTTTGAAAAACCATCTAATCCATTGGCTAGAGGAGCACAGAAGAAAGGACAAACTTATCTGGATGAAAATCAGACATGGTGGAGGATAAACAATAACCCACCAGAAAAAGAAGAGAGACACCAACTCACAACTCTCACCAATCTACTCAATGCGGCAGAAATCAGTGATGGAGCAATAAAGGAACTCCAGGGTGAACTTATGACTGGGCAAACATGGATAAATGGTGTCATCATACATGGGAGTGGGAAGTGTATGATGGAATGGCTGATGAGGTTAGAAGTGGTGGAGAGGTGGAATTCTGTGTGGAGTCAGCTGCTATGTTTGAGATTGTGTGCGATATGGACTAAGTAAGCATTCGTTCCATCCTTGACTCTGCACCTGAGGCTCAAAGTGATTTTCTAGAGAACAGACGGTTGATAATTTATCACAACAAGCCATAATTGACATGTGGTGCCCTGACAACAAGCAGAAGCAAACAAGGATGAAGTGGTGGTGGCGCAAGGGAAATAATGTAGCTATGATTTGTGCAGGAGGTAATATATCTCCCTTCATGATGAGACTACAAAGACTGACCCAAAGAATCCAGGGAGTCTATACATGATATTAATCCTTGCACTATATGAAACAAGTTTCAAAGGTGGAGGGGATATATTCAAATGGGGTCAAGAAGATTTAAGGGTGCTAGCAATGATGTTGAAATCACCACGGTGTGAAGGTGCGTATGGGATTCAAAACCAGAGAGTGATTAATCATTGATTATGATGTCTAGCTGCAAAATCAGGAGTCATAAGATTGAAGGCCACAATAGACAAACTCGCAGCTGGAATTTACCTGCCAGCTTGGTCTGACCTTGACTTGAACGACTTAACTGCCACAGATTCTTTCATTGAGAATGAATTTTGCACATGGTCAGTGAAACATGCACTCTTTTTATTCCTATTGTTTTCGCAATGCTAACACATGCACCATATTTATTGAAGCATCCCTAAGCTATACACAACCCGAGAACTGAGTATATGGGGTAAGATGATTGAAGGGAAAGAATTGGAGAACACAATTGGCAGCCTCACCACACCTCACCAAACCTTAACCTCTAGATCCAATGAGATACACTCACTGGATAAAATAAATGACCATAAGAATCCAATGGACTGGATTTATGAAGTAGTGATGGTGGGAGTGCCTAATTTTCACTCATCAGGTTGTTACTGTGGGCAGGAGATGCACCAGACATTGATTGAACCTCAGAGAGCACTAGCAGAAAAGGCAACATTGGTAGCAGATATGGATCAACTCAAACTAAAGGTTTGATTGGTAATTTGGTAAATGAGACACAGATACTAAAGAGTAGCAGATGAAAGAACTCACGGTTTTATGCTATTTCTTCCATGAGTGAAAACACACTCGAGAAACCTTTAAAAATACATAACGAACAGGTCACTATGAAGAC
>MU134441.1:60548-100563 GCA_015039355.1 Ramaria rubella | reverse complement strand
CTCAAAGACACAGCCAAATTTGAAAAGAAGTATTGGCAACGTCTATGTTGCAGTGAATACAAACCAGGAGATCTAGTTTTGGTTAGGAATTCAAGAGTCGAAAAATGAACTAGACAGGAAGACGAAACCAAGATATCTAGGACCATTCGAAGTTGTTCGAAGAACTACAGGTGGATCTTACGTGTTAAAGGAACTTGATGGAACTGTTTCAAAAAGAGGCATAGCGGCCTTTCATCTACTTCGCTATGTCTCAAGAGATGTCATTCCCCTTGCTCCCAATAAGCTTCCTTTGGATGATTTAGACGATTCTTCTGACAATGATAGTTGACTGAGGACAGTCAAATTTTCAGAGATGGGTGGGTGACAAGCATGATACTCGACAGCGCCTACTACACTACAAAAGACGCTCACTGCACACGCGCCTATCATCAGCAGCTTTCGCCAGACCATCATCTGCTGTGCTACCTCCAGTCCACCAGACACATCATCTCCACACTCATTCCATCTTCATCAATTCTATTTTCAATATGCCGTCCAGCATTGCCGCCACCACATCCCATGATTCATTTCAGATGACTGCCAAGCCAGACATACATGTTGGGACCATGCATCGAACTTCCTAGTCGACATTCTCCCCTTGATGTTCATTTGTCCAGTCCTCCTCCACAAGTTGCACATCATCGGTACTATCCTCTATATGTCAAATCTCCTGAAGGCCCATACCGAACATTCCCCTCCTATCCTCCTTATCACATTCACAATTGCATTTGGGTATTCGACCCTGTCTTCCATGCTCCCTTCCACGTCATCAGCTTCGACCCAAACTACGAACCAGTAATGGTTGGCATTGTATCGTACTCAGGAACTATTGGGATATCAAAGAGTTTGGTCCAGGAACAGAGATTTGCTACGGTTATGTGCCTAAGGACTTCATCAAGCAGGACTCGTCTTCATTCCCTCTTTGGAGGAAATTCATATCCAAGTGTCGTGATTGGTTCACATGTTTCTGAGTCATCATCAAGTCACATGACTCACTTACTCATCTTCGGAGATATTTGACAAGCAACTGGAACCCTATTGGACAGCTATGACTCATTTTTCATCACCTGACTCACTCGCTTCTTTCTTGTACTTCCATTTCCAATTGTTCCACATGGTCTATTGTCTGTGACTCACTTCTATTCTATTTCTGGCTTCTATTTCAAATTTGCTGCCACATTTCCCTTCATTTCTTCGACCACCTGACTCATTTCTCCATTCCATTACAAACCACCTTCCTATTTTGGTTCTCTGCCTCTCGTCGTTAGTCATTTCTCCTGTCTGCTGTCGACGACATCGTTGTACGCATTGTTTGTTGTTCTGCTCATGTATATAAGGCCTGTTTCGCCTTAGTGTACCCCAATTCACCTCTTTCAGTTGGATTCACTTGTCTAAGTCTCAAGTCTAAGTCTTCTAAGTCTACTACTACTACTACTACTACTACTACGTCTATGTCAAGGCCAGCTTTGTCAATCACGTGACATCAGCTGTTGTATCTTGTCTTCGCTTACGTCATCGTATTACATCATTGTCATCGTCACTGCTATGTCCTCATCTTTGTCCTTGTTCTACCTTTGTTGCTGCTGATAGCAAAGTGCACTGAGCCGAACACCAGTGTAAGTAGCTGTGCAACGACGACACCGCTACCCACTGTCTTTTGGATCTACTTCCGAAAGTAAACCGACAGCATATTGAAGTGAGGAGGGACTGCCCCATGGGGAACATGGTGAGTACCTTAGAAACATGCTTTTGCTGGCAGGTGGGTTACATAATGCACTTCTTATAATCAGGACAGATGTGGCGTGGAACTTGGAGACAGTTTTATTATATTAAATGTTGAGGGGGGATTAATGCCCCTGAATTTAATGAGCATGATTGATAAATTTATTGGAACTTCTTGTAGAGATGGATACAGACTGATTGCATACGAAAGTGTGTCAATACGCCTGTGTCGGAGGAAAGGTTTAAAAAGAATTTTTACATTGAATAATAATTCACTCACTTCATGGATATTTTTCTGGAAACTAACTTCATAAATGTCTTCAACCTGTGTACGATTGGAAGGTGGTAGACCCTAGACAGCCTAAACTGGATGTTCGGTGAAATGTCATTAATACATGAGAACAATTCCACATGAGCTTTGATTTAATTACAAAAATATACATACAAAAATCATATGTTGGGTTTGAATGGTTGTAAGAAACCTAGTGTTCACACTGGACAGACTGTGCCAATAGTTTATTGGTGTCTGCGAGTTGTGTGGTTACAAGTAAGTCTGATTGCTTATCTAATTACTTGTGGACAACTGTATAGTTGTCCACTACCTACAGGTGCCCCTAGTGGGCAGCTTATATAATACAACCCATAAGCCACTCCGGTGACTTATATACCCTAATTAGTAGCATATAAAGAATCTACCTTCTTACATCCTCCCCACAGACCAAACCTCAGGAAGGTTTGGGAGATTTTATGCTGATGGGGGATCAGCATATATGGGTGCAGGCGCAGTCGATGACAACTGCATGGTTACTTCAATGGTGTTGTTGTAGTAAATGGAGTCAGATGGATTGACTTCCATGTTGGTGTCATCTGCTGTAATAGTGGGTGCAGGCAGGGGAGCAGACAAGGAGGAAGGTTCTGTCGTCGGCACATCCGTATGTGCCTTCGAGCGGGGAGACCCTCCACCACGTCTGTCGAGTGATGTATCGTCATCTGATGTCGACGGTTGTCCCCAACCACCTGGGGGACGGGGGGGCATGGGTATGTGAAGGCCGGTAAATGTCCAGCCTTTGCGAGCGTCGAGGACCCTCTGTGCGGTCTCATTATAGCAGACTTTGCTCTGCTTATGCACAAAGTAGGGCTCCATATTGATGAGAGCCCTACTGGGATCTACACCCACGTATGTGCCTAGCCATTGGGCTAGCTCATTGAGAGACGTACTCTCGTGAGGGCATTTCCATTCGTACGCCTTCTTGATGCTGGTAGACAACAGCGTCGAGAGATCTTGCTGCCAGATTGAACCGGCAAGATCGGCCCACTGGCCACGGACTGTAAACAGGTCTGTTAACTTTTGTAGAAAGACCAGACTGTCTTTCTTTGGTTTAATTAACTTAAGCCATACCCATACATCAACATCCTCTAGATGGAGGGTGTTGTCGCCATTCCTGTGAATAGTGGGTGATACTCCCTCAGGGGAGTACTCTATCATACGCAACGCATCCCTGAGATTGGGAGGCATGTCATGCACAATCTTGAATGTTGGCATTCGAGTTGCTAATCACTGCTTGTGGTCAGCACACTTGATGATGGCATGCGGTGCGACATGGCAAATGTCGCGTGTGCAAGCGTAAGCTGCTCAACAAATTTTGGATTGTTGAGCTGGCAGGTGTTGAACCACTCTGTGGGTCGACAACTTGTTTGCACCGCCGTGGGATACGGTGCTTTTCCCAAAGGGCGGGGTAAGAATCCCATCTGCATTGCAGGCGGGTCACCAATGGTGGGAGAAATACGAGTGTGCAGCGACGCCAGGTAGGGCGCCACCAGCATTCTCTGTTTAGATGCGGGCTTGCGACCGGATCGAGTGGGTCCTACCAGTGAAGCACCGGTAGTTGGCATAGATGGACTCACTGAGTCCGTCATCAAATCTGGCAGCAATGTCAGATCGATTATAGTCGGTGCTGATGGTGGATATTTTATCTGCCATTTCACAATGAATCTGCCTCTCCTTATCGAGGGCAGCGTGAAGCGTGTCGAGCTCTGAATTGAGCTCGTTTACATCCTCCTTGTAGCAGGCTACCGTGTCCTTAATAAAAGGACACGCCATTTCGGTGAGTAATGGTGGCCAGGCCACTTTTAATGCACGTTCAATGTCACACATTCGAGGGTTGATAAGCCACAGTTTTGCGGCTTGCAGCAAGTGCTGCGTGTACATGTTGCACTCCTGGCAGGAGTTGCAATGGACGATTGTGATGGCATCCTTGATGCCATGCACCGTCCAGCTTTGCTCCTTTTGGAGCATAGCGAATTGCTCAGAGGCACTAGGGAGTGCCTCTGCTGAGTGAGGTATATGGGACACTTCGTTGTTCATGGGTAGTCTCGCTGATACACTTGCACTGGTGCGAGTGTGGGAGTGGATGGCAACGAGCCTTTAAGCATCATTGCTTAAATTCAAAGCACGCGCACCCGTAATGTCACGTGATAACTTCACATGACAACATTGCAACACACGACTCACTGACACGAACTGTCACTGGAAACAAATCAAGATGTCCTGAGCCAGGCAATGCTTGGGGCATCCTCTGGAAAGCTATAATGTTAACATCATGTATGGACTTGTAACATGCTTGTTCTATTTAATATGGCCCAGATATGTTTCAAAGTCAGACATACATGGAAAAAATAAAATGTTCATAGGATGTATTCCATATTATCACTGGATTTGTTCAAAATATGGCCTCTTCCGGTGCATGCACAAAATATTCCATGATAATATGAAATACATGCTATGAACATTTTAATTTTCCATGTATTTCTGTGTTTGAAACATATCTGGGCCATATTAAATAGAACATGTGTGTTACAAGTCCATACATGATGTTAACATTATAGCTTTCCAGAGGATTCCCCAAGCATTGCCTGGCTCAGGACACCTTGATTTGTTTCCAGTGTGTGTTCGTGTTGAGTCCTTTTATTAAGGACTTGACTGTCATCATTCTCGTACCTATGAGGCACGATTAGGAAGCTCTTGCGACTTCCTAACTCCCCTTAGCTCTAGATAAGCATCTAGCGCTTCTAACTCTCTGCATGCAGAGAGTGGTTCCCAGGTGACATCTTCTAATGTCCACCTTACTTGTAACTCCAGATTGGAGTTACTAGTCCAGCGATGAGCCAGAATCTCATCTACAAACCATTCTGGTCTGTCCTCTTTCCCAAAGTTGTACATATAATTTACATCACGACGAGGAAATTGTTCATCGTCATTGGGTATATGTGGTCTGATTGGACTCACATGAAACTTTGGTAGTATCCTCCTAGCCGTGAGCTCTGGAGGTAACTCAAGTTTCACAGTAGAAAGGGAATTGTCCACTTCTATAACTGGATATGGCCCAACATAATTGGGCACTAACTTCTTTGCCCGTCCTTTAGGTAAGGACAGGTTCTTTGTAGACAGATATACTAGCTGTCCAACCTCGTACGTCGTTCCCTGATGGCATCTGATATTCACAGTGTCTGTTTGCTGTACTCGACTTGCGATGATTGCATCGTGAGCATCAATCAGGTTCCACAACACTTGTTGTGCGAACTGCCGTATTCCTCTATAGGTAGTATCCACTGATAGTACTTGCCCAATATGGGGCAAGTATCCACTGTTCAGTTTGAACGGTGCGTATCCTGTGGTCACGCTGACTGAACTGTTCAGTGCAAATTCTACCATTGGGCATTTCTCAGCCCAATCCTTCTGATCACTCTGCACTACTGTGCGGAGTATTTGCCCTACAGAATGATTTGCTTGTTCTGTCGCTCCATCCATCTGCGGGTGGAATGCTGTGGACATGAGCAGCTTTGTGCCCATTATATGCTGCAATTACCTCCAGAATATGGAGGTGAATTTGGAGTCGCGATCTGATATGATCGACTCAGGTACTCCATGCAAGCATACTATCTCTTTTAGGTAGAACCACGCGACTTGTCGTGCAGTCACTCTCATCGTAGTTGGCACTAAATGCACCATAGACGTGAGTCTGTCAATCACGACTAGTAAATAGTCGTGACCCTTCGATTCTGGAAATGGGCCAACAAAGTCCATTCTGATAGACTGCCATGGTCTATCAGGTATTGGCAGGGTATGCAATAACCCTGCTGGTCATCTATTGTCCTTCTTTGCAGCCTGACAGGCTGCACAGGATCCTGTTAGATCCCAGATCTGACTTCCATTGTTCTGACATTTTCTGCATCCCGATAAGCCCTTTCTGCTTATTTCCCATTTATCGTTCTCAGTCATGATCCTACTTTTACTTCTTCCCGTATGTCTTATCTTGATCTCTGTGTTCGCCCCAATTTCGGAACTCCATATGGCACCCTTATCCTTCTGTTCCGATTTTGGAATTCCGCATGTTTCTTTAAATACGCTTTCCTTGCTCAAGCCTTCCTGAGCTTATATATCTCGTCACATTCTCGTTACAACTTCATCTTGTTACACCCTCATTACATCTTTTCATTACATCTTCATTACACTTCATTATATCTTGTTAAAACTCGTTATCTCACTACAACCCATGATATCCTGTTGTACCTGATATACCTTATCATCCTTATATCACTATATCCCTTATTACACCTTCATTATTCCAAGTCTCATCCATAACAAGCCTTTAAGTCTTTCAATCCTTATTCCAATTATTCTGATTATTCCGATTACTCCAATTCCGACATTCTCAACATTTCAAAACCCATTCATTGATTACATTCACTTTCTGTAAAGCCAAAACCCTTGCTCGATATTCATTTATCGTTAACCCTATCCCCTCCCGCATTGGTTATTCCGATTCCAAATATCCGAAATCTCTCGCTTGTCTCCGATAAGTCTTAATGCACCATTTGTCACTGACCCTTTCCGAATAGACCCAATCATTGGAGCTCTGACACCTCCATCTGGTCTCAATCCGAAATACCAGGGCACTAGAAATCCAAGAGGGCGCAACCCATAAGTTGAAGCCAATGCCCATATAGATCAGTCTTCGGATCTCAGATCTCCGACTCATCCAATATTCCATGCATTTCCAAATATCGCGACCCCGATTTCTGTCAAGGAGAGTTCCGACCAAATACGACCTCACATCCGATCTGGCCTTTAACAGATCCACAGAATGACTCTATGTTGGCTGCCATTCCTGACCACCAGTACGATTGTCTGATGTACTTATCGGTTTTGAATTGCCCAAAGTGGCCAACTACTCTATGTGCATGATCGATAATTATCTCGACCATTCTCCTCCCCTTGGAAAAAACTTCCCAGGGGAGACACACTACGTCTTTATTGAACTGGTTCTTTGTCCAAACCAGTCTGTTTCTCACCCCAAATTGAGGGTTCGCCTCAGGATTTGCCAATACTTTCTTGAGTATTGGATCTGTTCCATAGCCATTGGCTACGGCTTGTTTTAGGTCAAACTCACGTTCTACGCGTGAACGTAGACTCTCTGAGTCTGCACCTGATGCTGTAACTAGTACATCATCCTCCTCATTACCTTCCACCTGTGTGGAAGGTTCTTCCCCTGCTTGTTTCATCTGCTGTGTGTCTATGACATGCTGCTCTGTTGCATCTTGTAATCATTGTGACCATCGCACTGCAGCCATTCGTATTTCTACGGATCTATCTGTTGGGAGAAATTCTCCTTCTGGGTCTAGCCAGGCATCCGCGTCGGCGTATTCTTCTGCTGGGTGACTTTCACCCTGCTTGTCATTCTCGTAGTAGCGCAACAGACAGTCGGCTACCTTGTTCTCCACCCCCAGTACATGTACCGTGGTATAGTTGAATCTGGAGAGAAATTCCCACCAGCACACCTGTCTGTCTGACAGATGCTGTTGTGTCTCAAAGTATTCGAGCCCTTTGTTATCCATCACCAGTGTGAACTGGTGACCTAGCAGCTTATCCTCCCACTTCATAAGTGCTTCAAGGATAGCAATCGTCTCGTGCTCATGCGTTTTGTAACGCTGTTGCATGGGACTGAATTTCTTTGAGAGAAATCCTGCTGGACAACAAGTCATCCAGTCCGGACCTTGGCTGTAAACTGCTCCGACTCCAGACTTGGAACTGTCAGTCACAACCCAAATGGGTTCTGTACTAGCGGGATTTATAGGCTTCAAAATTGGAGCCTTACATGCTAGTGCTTTGATGGATTCAAAACACTTATCCATCAAGGGCGTCCATTGAAACGTCCTATTGTTGCGTGCACTTCCTGATAAGGGAGTTGTATATGCCATCAAATCTGGCATATATGGTGCTAGATGCTGCACAAGTCCCAGAAATCGTTGGACATCGTTAAATGTTTGAGGTCTTCTCCAACCTAGAACCTTCTCCATTTTATCCGCATCGGCATGTACGCCCTTGTCATCTATTATGTGACCAAGGCATTCCATGTGAGGCGAATACAAATCGATCTTGGATTGATTTCCGCTGAGGAACAAATGTGCTTCGTGTAAAATATCAAACGCCTTTTGAAGGTGTTTTTTGTGCTCTTCTATAGAGCTTGAATAAATGAATATATCGTCCAAGTATACGTGTACTGATCGACCAATTTGGTTACTAAAAATCAATGTCATGAGACGTTGAAATGTAGACGGTGCGTTACAGTCGCCAATCTGCATAAACCGGCTTTTGAATGTACTGAATATGGTCGTGAAAGCTGTCCTGTCAACGTCCTCCTCGACTACATGTATTTGTTCGTACACGTCGGACATGTCAAGCTTGGATAGGACAGGTTCTTTGTAGACAGATATACAAGCTGTCCAACTTCGTAGGTCGTTCCTTGATGGCATCTGATATTAGCAGTATCTGTCTGCTGTACTCGGCTCGCAATGATTGCATCATGAGCATCAATCAGGTTCCACAATGCTTGTTGTGCAAACTGCCATACTCCTCTGAATGTAGTATCCACTGATAGTACCTGCCTGATACAGGGCAAGTATCCACTGTTCAATTCAAACAGTGCATATCCTGTGGTCGCACTGACTGAGCTGTTCAGTGCGAACTCTACCATTGGGCATTTCTCGGCCCAATCCTTCTGATCACTCTGCACTACTGTGCGGAGTATTTGCCCTACAGAACGATTTGCTCATTCTGTCACTCTATCTGTCTGCAGGTGGAATGCTGTGGACATGAGCAGCTTCGTGCCCATTATATGCTGCAATTTCTTCCAGAATATGGAGGTGAATTTGGAGTCATGATCCGGTATGATTGACTCAGGTACTCCATGCAAACATACTATCTCTTTGAGGTATAACCATGCGACTTGTCGCGCAGTCACTCTTGTTGTAGTAGGCACTAAATGCACCATAGATGTGAGTCTTTCAATCATGACTAGTAAATAGTTGTGACCCTTTGATTCTGGCAATGGACCAACAAAGTCCATTCTGATAGACTGCCATGGTCTATCAGGTATAGGCAGGGTATGCAATAACCCTGCTGGTTGTCTATTGTCCTTCTTTGCAGCCTGACAGGCTGCACAGGATCCACAGAATGACTCTATGTTGGCTGCCATTCCTGACCACCAGTACGATCACCTGATGTACTTGTTGGTTTTGAATTGCCCAAAGTGGCCAACTACTCTATGTGCATGATCGATAATTATCTCAACCATTCTCCTCCCCTTGGAAAAAACTTCCCAGGGGAGACACACTATGTCTTTATTGAACTGATTCTTTGTTCAAACCAGTCTGTTTCTCACCCCAAATTGAGGGTGAGCCTCAGGATTTGCCAATACTTTCTTGAGTATTGGATCTGTTCCATAGCCATTGGCTATGGCTTGTTTTAGGTCAAACTCACGTTCTACGTGTGAACATAGACTCTCTGAGTCTGCACCCGATGCTGTAACTAGTACATCGTCCTCCTCATTACCTTCCACCTGTGTGGAAGGTTCTTCCCCTGCTTGTTTCATCTGCTGCGCATCTATGACACACTGCTCTGTTGCATCTTGTAATCATTGTGACCATCATGCTGCGGCCATTCGTATTTCTACGAATCTATCCATTGGGAGAAATCCTCCTTCTGGGCCTAGCCGCGCATCTGTGTCGATGTATTCTTCTGCTGGGTGACTTTCACCCTGCTTGTCATTCTCGTAGTAGCACAACAGACAGTTGGCTACCTTGTTCTCCACCCCCGGTCCATGTACCGTGGTATAGTTGAATCTGGAGAGAGATTCCCACCAGCGCACCTGTCTGTCTGACAGATGCTGTTGTGTCTCAAAGTATTCGAGACCTTTGTTATCTGTCACCAGTGTGAACTGGCAACCTAGCAGCTTATCCTCCCACTTCATAAGTGCTTCAAGGATAGCAATTGTCTCGTGCTCATGCGTTTTGTAACACTGTTGCATGGTTATGCAGATGGGCGACTGTAATGTGCCATTTACATTTCAACGTCTCATTGATGTTGATTTTTTGTAACCAAATTGGTCAATCAGTCCACATATACTTGGATGATATATTCATCTATTAGAGCTCTATTGAAGAGCACGAAAGACACCTTCAAAAGGTGTTTAAAATATTACGTGAGGCACATTTGTTCCTCAGTGGAAATCGATCCAAGATCGATTTATATTCGCCTCATATGGAGTGCCTGGGTCATATTATAGATGACAAGGGCATCCATGCAGATGCAGATAAGATGGAGAAGGTTCGAGGGTGAAGAAGACCTCAAACATTTAACGATGTCCAAAGATTTTTAGGACTTGTTCACACTGGAGGCAAACAACAATTTTCTGAGTCAGAACATCTTTCAGAAAATCCTCAGAATCTGCCATGTTTCCTGAAGATTTCTGGGGACAGGAAACTCTCAAAAAACCATGGGTTTTTTGCCAGTTTTCTGTCCCCAGAAAAACCTCATAAAATTCTAAAAATGTTTCCCAGAAAACCATGCAAGAAACTCTTGCCAAAAACAATGATTTTCTGATGATTTTCTGAGTCCAAGAAACTTTGAAAATATTTTGGATTTCCACAGGTTTTTCTGTGACCAGGAAAGCTTGCAAAAATTCTCAGAAAATTTTGCAGAAAACCATGCAGAAAACCATGATTATTTAACAGTTTTCTGATCAAAGAAACTCAAAAAATAAATGAGTTTTTTGAACCAGGAAATTGTCAGGAAATCTCTTGTTTTGAACAGATTTTCTGGTGCCAAAAAAACGAAAAAAAAAACCATGAGAATTATTCCCAGAAAATCATGGAAAATGGCAGGGTTTCCTGAGGATTTCCTGAGTGCCTAAAACCCCAAAAAAAGAATCTTGTTGAATCACCAAGAATCAAACAGATTCTTTTGGATTCCATGTGAATCAACAAGATTCAAGTAGATTCTTTCGGATTCCATGTGAATCAACAAGATTCAAGTAGATTCTTTCGGATTCCATGTGAATCAACAAGATTCAAGTAGATTCTTTTGTATTCAGTGTGAATCAACAAGATTCATTCAGATTCACCATGAATCCACATGAATCTTGTTGATTCACAGTTTAAGGCTCTGTCGCTGGCGCACTGCGCTTATGCGCTGGTGATTTTGCGCATGAAGTGCACTCTTGTGCCAGCGCACGCCTCACTCGCACTGTGCCAGCACCAGTGCTAGATGTCGCCACGCGCCACCATTCTCCCAGCAACCATGCATGATGACACACCCCGCTTTGCCTCGACCACCACTTCCACCACTCCAATGGGCCCTGATGGCACCACAAGGTGAGCCGGTGCAGCCGCACTTGCTCAGGCACAGGCAGTGTGCTGGCGCATGCGCCACGACGACGACACCCCCCTCTCCTCGACTGCCACACCCACAGCACTCCAGCAGGCCCTGACAGTGCCACAAGGTGCGCTGGTGCAGCTGCACTCCCACTGCACCAGAACACACGCCACCACGTCGTCACTCTCACTGCACCAGAACACGCGCCACGACGTCGTCACTCTCACAGCAACGACGACACACCCTCCCTCTCCTCGACCGCCACACCCACCACACTCCAGCAGGCCCTGACAGTGCCGCAAGGTGCGCTGGCACACGGGCACTCCCACTGTGCCGGCGCATGGGCCACAACGTCGCCGCATCACAGCGGCGACACGGTCTCGACCGCGACACCCACAGCACCTTCAGTGGGCCCTGATGGCACCACAAGGTTCGCTGGTGCACTTCCTCTGGTGCAGGCCAACTCGGACTCCGCCAGCGCACTTGCCACGACGTCGCTGCTCTGACAGCGACAACGACACACCCCGCCTCGCCTTGACAGCATCTCCTGCAGCAACTCCAGTGGGCCCTGACAGCGCCGCAAGGTGTGCCGACACAGGGGCACTCCTGCTGCGCCGGCGCACGGGCCACGACATGGCTGCTCTGACAGCAATGATGCATGACAGCGCCACACCTCGCTTCGACAACACAACAGCAACGGTAGCAGTACAGTAGCCCTGACGGTGTCCTACTGCTCACCCCACGTCAGCCCCCCCGCCAACATCCACATTGGATGCGTGGTCTCTTCCGATCAAGAACTCACCGTCGAAGAACGCAACCTCCTTTCCATTGCCTACAAAAACGTCATCGGTACTCGCCGTGCGTCTTGGCACATTGTTTCCGACCACCACCGTTATTAGGCTGTGTTTGCTACTGGCAACAAGCACAAAGACAGCGCTGACAAGTTGTTGGAGTCCTACAAAGCTGCCTCTGATGTCGCCATCACCGAAGTACCCCCGACACACCTTATCTGTCTCAACCTTGCTCTCAACTTCTCTGTGTTCTACCACGAAATCTTCAACAGCCCCAACAGGTACACATTCGCTGTTTTGTATCTTTTCTTCCTAACACCTTTCACAGGGCTTGCCACCTTGCCAAGCAAGCGTTCGATGATGCCATTGCCAAGCTGGGCAGCCGGGACAGCCTAGGCAGTCAAGACAGAAGGGACACCTCTACCGCCGCCCACTTCCATGCCCGTGGTCTGAGAGACCGCTGCAGAGCGCAAACGCCTCCTCGAGCAGAATGACCGCAGATGCAATCACATAGGAAGCTGCCCCGCCCAGGAGCGCCGCAAACTTGAGAAGGAGTGTCTTGGCTTATGATCGTTGAAGGGTGGTGTCGGATCCTGCATGAGGGTCTGTGGTGTCAGATGGCGCTGGTGGGAATGGGAAGCGAGGGAGTGGGAGCAGGAGTGCGCCGAGTGTAGGGACTGGTATGTAGTTCTACCTTCCTTTTCTCTCTTGTCTTGCATCCCTCCATTCGTTCTTGTCTCTCTTAACATCATTTTTTTTGATACACCTGCACCCACACCACGAACATCCCATCCATCCCCAGCGACCCACACCCACAAACTTGCTCTGGCAAGCAAACCAACATCCTAACACGAGATGCTGACTCGACATGGCATGCAAATGATGACCCCTCCGCAGACCTGGGTTTGATGGGCAATGGGAGACATTGAAGGAGAGGCAGGCTAGGGTGGCTGCAGCTGTGGGACAAGTGCAGAGACCATTTCTGCCTCTGAAGGGGTGCGTACGACAACGCCGTCCCCACCTAACACTTTTGCATCAGATGAGGTGCGCTGGTGCAGGCACGCACTGGCTCTGGCGCAGGCGCACTCACATTATGCCAACGCATGTGCCACAACGTCGCTGCTCTCACAGCGACAATGATGCACCCCGCCTCACTTCGTCAGTAACACCAACAGCAACTGACGGCGCTGCAAGGGCACTGCCGCAAGCACACTTGCTCTGGCGCAGGCATGCCTGCACTGAGCCAGCGCATGCGCAATGACGTTGCCATGCTCATGGCAACGACGACACCTCCCCCTCGCCGCAACATCACCCATAGCTCCTGATGGTGCCACAAGGTGTGCCACCGCAGACGCACACTCTCGCTGGCACTGGTGCACTTCTCACAGCGACGAGACCCCCCCCCTCGCCTTGACAGGGCCACCCACAGCAACTCCAGTGGGCCCTGACGGCACCATAAGGTGCACCGGTGCACGTGCCATGACCTCGCTGCTTTCACAGTTACGACACACCCCCCCATGCCTCAACATCACCCACAGCTCCTGCTGGCGCACCTGCACTGGGCCAGCGCACTCGCCACGATGTCACCGCTCTGACAGCGACGATGACACACCCCCCCTCACTGTGACATCACCCACAGCACCCGATAGTGCTGCAAGGTGCGCCAGCGCAGACATGCACTGGCTCTGGCGCAGGCGCACTGGCGCTGTGCCGGTGCACGCACCATCATGTTGCTGCCCTCACAGAGACAGCAAAGCAACCCACCTCCCCTCTCCCGCAACACCCACCCGCCTCCCACCCACTCTGCTGGTGCGGCAAGGTGCACTGGTGCAGGTGCACTCGCACTGTGCCGGTGCACACACTGCAATGTCGCTGCCTCACAATGATGACGACGCAGCCTGCCTCGCCTTGACCGCCACACTCACAGGACTTCAGCAGGCCCTGATGGTGCTGCAAGGTGTGCTAGCAGGGGCACACTTGCACTGCACTGGCGCATGCACCACGACATCGCCGTTCTCACAGCGACGGCGAAGCAACCCACCTCCCTTCTACCGCAACACCCATGGACCCTGCCAGTGCAGGTGCACTCACACTGCACCAGCGCATGCACCACAATGTCGCTGCGTCACACCGATGATGACACAGCCCACCTTGCCTCGACCCTGACGGCGCTGCAAGGTGCGCTGCCACCAGCACACTCGCACTGTGCCAGCGCACGCGCCACCACGTCGCCACTCCCACAGCAATGGCAAAGCAACCTGCCTCCCCTCCACCGCAACACCCACGCACCTCCAGTGGACCCTGCAGGTGCAGGCGCACTGGCTCTGACACGGGCGCATGTGCCATGACATCGCCGCTCTGACCGCGACGATCATACACCCCCTCTCCCCTTAATTGCTACACCCACAGCACCTCCAGTGGGCCCTGATCGTGGGAGCACCTCCTCTGGTGTTGGTGCAAACCCACTGCGCCACCGCACAGGCCACAATGTGGCCACTCTGACAGCGACAATGACACATGATGGGACCCTGCCTCACCTCGACCACCACACCCACAGCCACTGCAGCGCACCCTGATGGCACCAGGCGCATGTGTCACACTGTCACTGCTCTCACAGCAACCACGACACACCCCTTCCCCTCCACCGCCACACCCACAGCACCTGCAGCGGCCCTGACGCATGGTGAACCGTAGGTGAGTGCGGTGATGGATCTGCTGCATCTACTTTGACATGGCCATTGATCAAAAGAAGCCCTATTCAAACTCTACCTATTGATCCTCCCTTTCAAACCCATTTGAGCAACACCCTGCAAGGGAGTGAGACCATCCCCTATATGTGGATGTATCTAATCTAATCACGGCTGCACCGTCAAGATGCATATCAATCTGGATATTTATGGCTTGGGCCAGCATGGCCATCCTTTATCCATCCCATGTGATTTTGTTCAGTGCTTTGTAGGACATTCCTTTATGTTACCAAATCCACCATGTATATAAGTTTGTCTACCTGGATGCAATAGAAGTGACATATCTCTGATCTACATGTATCTCTAAGCACACACCAGTTTGTTTCTCACCTACTCATAGTCATAGATCCGACAAAGACTCACTGGGAGCTACAAGTTCTCTGATCGCAAGCCACATGACAAGAAGACTCACAATGCGGCTTCAGTTAGGGTTTCCAGCACATGGAGTGAGAATGGTACTATAATAGTGCACGTAATGTGCTTGGAACTGGTGTACAATGCAATGGATGCATAGGATTACAATCAGAAAATACCAGCGGTCCATCTTGCAGCGCTGTCAGGGCCTGCGGAAGCTGTGGGTGTGGCGATCGAGGGGAGAGGGGGTGTATGATCATTGCGGTCAGAGCGGCAATGTCATGGCACGTGCGCCGGCGCAGTGTGAGGGTGCCTGCATCAGAGCCGGTGTGCCTGCACCAGCAGGGTCCACTGGAGGTGCGTGGGTGTTGCGGTAGAGAGGAGGCGGGTTGCTTCGCTGTCACTGTGGGAGCGGCAACGTGAGTGCGCCTGCGCCTGAGCCAGTGCGCGTCTGCGCTGGCGCCCCTTGCAGGGCGGTCAGGTGCCTGTGGGTGATGTTGCAGAAGGGGGGGTGTGTCGTTGTCGCTGTGAGAGCTGCGACATCGTGGTGCATGCGCTGGCCCAGTGCACCGGCAGGAGCTGTGGGTGATGTCGAGATGTGGGGGGGGTGTGTCATCGCACTGTGACGCGGCGACATTGTGGCAGAGTGTGCCTGCGCCAGAGCAAATGTGTCAGCGCTTGCCACGCAGCAGAGTCTGCTGGAGGTGCATGGGTGTTGCTTCGCCATTGCTGTGAGAGTGGCGATGTCGTGGTGCAGGCGCCAGCACAGTGCAAGTGCGCCTGTGCCAGTGCCAGCGTGCCAGTGCCAGCGCACCTTGCAGCGCTGTCAGGGCCTGCTGAAGTCCTGTGAGTGTGGTGGTCAAGGTGAGGTGGACTACATTGTTGTTGTTGTTGTTGTTGTTGTGAGGCAGTGGCGTGGTGGCGCATGCACCGGCGCAGTGCAAGTGCGCCAGTGGCAGCGCACCTTGCAGTGCCGTCAGTGTCGAGGCAAGGTGGGCTGCATTGTCATTGGTGTCAGGCTTTATCAAGACATCAGACAACATACGACCCACATCCCATTGACACCCTTGAAGGCAACAAGTCACTTTCCCCTTGCCCGAGTGGCCCCCAGCATCCTGTCCACTCCCTCTGCTCCCTAGGACCATCAGCACCTCTGCTGCCCCTGCCCCAAGCAGCCCCTTACCTGCAGCATCCCATCCACATCTCGCCTCTGTGCCCTCCCTTGACCCATATGCACACACCTAGCTTTCTGCACCTACCAGTGGTGTCCCCATTGACAGCATCCACTCCCCCTGTCCACTCCGCACCCTCCACACGCTCACAACCCCACATCCCTCTGCACACAGAGCGCCTCCATCCACACACCCCATTAACCACTGTGTGCCCTCCACCCTCTGCATGCTCCAATCAGGCTAGCACAACCACCCACAGACAACTCGACTCATTGATTATGACAAATTAGACCTCAGGCTCAACTTACTCTGCGCAGATCATCCCGTAAACCTGAGCATGCCGAGAACGTGCTTGATAACTCAGACTC
This sequence comes from Ramaria rubella, assembly GCA_015039355.1. Taxonomy (NCBI): domain Eukaryota; kingdom Fungi; phylum Basidiomycota; class Agaricomycetes; order Gomphales; family Gomphaceae; genus Ramaria; species Ramaria rubella. The sequence continues at coordinate 83,658 of MU134441.1, read as the reverse complement.
AGAGTGGAATGAGGGAGGCTAGGTGGGTGGGGGTGGATGGGACGGAGGATGATGGTATAGGCGGAGAACAGTGAGTAGATCCCCAATATGCGTATTCATCATCACAGCCGTAAATCTCTCATCACCTACATCCCAATCCGAGCAATTGCCACACGGCTCAACAGGTGGAAATACTTAAATGGCGGCAATTCATCTATCTTCACACTGCAGCCCCCTTTCCCACCATGGCCCTCTTCCACTACCAACGCCAGCTGGCCTTCTCCATGCCGCCCTCTACTGCAGAAGGCCAATGGGCGTGGATAGTGATGGGGTGTGGGAGGCACAGAATGCCAGAGAGGCGGAGCATGGATGGGGGCGGTAGAGTCCACAGTAGCTGGCTGGTGGCTGGGTGCACAGAGGGTGGTGTACTTGCAGGCAGATATGATCATCTGAGGGAGGTGTCGTCGTTGCTGTGAGAGCAGCGACGTCATGGCGCGTGTGCCAGAGCAAGTGCGGCTGCACCGGTGCACCTTGCTGGTGGACCAATCCAGCCCTTGGCTTACCTGTTCCTGTCACATGTCACATACACCGTCTCATCACATATACTTGACCACCATCATCTTCCCCTGCCTTTGGGCCTTCCGCAGCTGTAGCTGCTCCAAGTGGTGACACCGAGGGATTCTCTTCCCCTTTGCTCCTGACATGTCAGACTATGACATCCACCTGTATGAGTGCAACCCCGGCTTCGATGGCTGTGCGGAACCATACGACAATTGTCACACGCCCGATGAAGCTTGTTACAGCCCGACCGTGAACTAGGACACCATCCTGACCGTCCCACAATTCATGGACGAGATCTACGTTTCTGCAGGCTACGCAGAGTCGACTGACTTTCAAGTTGAGGATCAAGACAGAGAGCACACTGAGTTCTCAACTGGCTTTGATGCCGAGTACCAGGAGGCCAGCAAATACGCTGAGGAAGCCCCAACCGGCAGCGACACTGAGAATTTACACTACAATGACTATGAAGGCAAACACACTAAGTACCACACAGTGACCCCATGCACTGACAACCTCAATCACAACAACAGCAGTGACGAGCATCAACAGGAGCTGTGGTTGCTGAGCCACGGTCAAACAAATGAGGCCACCGCCCGTCCTGACATGTGGTGGCACGACCTCGGTCTCGACGACAAACTATATTACACTGGGGGCATGAGCATATTTTTGGTGTAAAAAATGTGATAAAAATGCTTTTTCCTTACAGATGATTCATTCACTGTTCTGGTTGAAAAATCTCCCAAAAATGCTGCTTTTTTATCAAGTTTTAGGACCTGAAAATCTGGTACATACTTCACATTTCTAGGCATGGGAAATGGATGTAAAATGTGAGAAATAATGAATTTACTCATTGATTTCATGCCACAAAAATGCAAGGACAATCTTGGTTTTCATTGACATTTTCAACAGAAAAGAACCAAAATTTATCCAAGATTTCATAGTAGAAAAAAGGTGAGAAAATTAGTAAAATATATGAGATTTTCATGAGATTTTTCAAAACTATTAGCCAATGAATAATCCAACATTTTTCTTTCGTTTTTGCAAGGAAAAACCTGATGGATAAATGTTTATCCAATGGATAATCATTCACCCATAGGCAATATATAACAAGTTTTCTGAACCAAAAAGGCAATGAAAAAGTCAATGGATAAGAGTTTATCCCTTGGATAATCATTCTGCCATACGCAGAACATTTACCCCATATGGAAGAATGATTATCCAAGGGATAAACTCTTATCCATTGACTTTTTCATTGCCTTTTCGGTTCAGAAAACTTGTTTATATATTGCCTATGGGTGAATGATTATCCAAGGGATAAACTCTTATCCATTGACTTTTTCATTGCCTTTTCGGTTCAGAAAACTTGTTATATATTGCCTCATGGGTTAATGATGTATTGGAATGATACAACTTATCCATACCAGTGGTTCAGAAAACTTGTTATATATTGCCTATGGGTGAATGATTATCCATTGGATAAACATTTATCCATCAGGTTTTTTCCTTGCAAAAACAAAGAAAAATGTTGGATTATTCATTGGCTAATAGTTTTGAAAAATCTCATGAAAATCTCATATATTTTTACTAATTTTCTCACCTTTTTTCTACTATGAAATCTTGGATAAATTTTGGTTCTTTTCTGTTGAAAATGTCAATGAAAACCAAGATTGTCCTTGCATTTTTGTGGCATGAAATCAATGAGTAAATTCATTATTTCTCACATTTTACATCCATTTCCCATGCCTAGAAATGTGAAGTATGTACCAGATTTTCAGGTCCTAAAACTTGATAAAAAAGCAGCATTTTTGGGAGATTTTTCAACCAGAACGGTGAATGAATAATCTGTAAGGAAAAAGCATTTTTATCACATTTTTTACACTAAAAATATGCTCATGCCCCCAGTGTTACAAGTGGGCAGTCGATGACCCAGACAAAGCAGCCGACTGGGAGAACGACTGGCACCACCTCCACGCCGAAGCCCTGTTGCCCTCCCTCATCAACGACGGCCACAACACGGAGGTGTATGCCGTCATGAACATGACAACAGCCTACAATGACGCTGCTGTTTTCACCGTGATGACGATGCATGACAGCACCTCGCTTCGTGCCGCCACCCACATCCACAGTGGCGCCGCCATCGCCTCCAGGTCGCCATACCGAGACACACAACCCCAGTGGACTCCTAATGCACCCTACTGCCCACCCCATGCGCGCCGCAATGCCGCAACCACACACCCCCGGGCGTATGTCCCCCCACGCGGACTCACACCATCGCCACTGCCCCCGCACGAACAACCAGGTCGCACGCGACAACCATGGCCACCACGCAGACCCAACCCACATCCGTGCACATGCGCCCACGCTGCCACCACCACTGTGCCGCCGTCCAATGATACCCCACCTCACCTCAACAACCCATGGCCCCACACACCATCACCCTTGCACTCCTACGCGCCCCCACGCCCCAGGCAGCACCAACAGCCCCAGGCCAGCCCCATGCACCCGCACATCACTGCGAGCGAGACGTTGAGCCACGTCGATGCCGCGCTTTCACCACGACGCCCACATACCGTGACGCCACACTCAGCGACCACACACACCCATGCAAGGTGCTGCAGCATGGGCAGCACACAGGCGGGTCCCATACACGCTGAAACACCTACCTCACATATGCCATAGCATGGTGCAAACACACACGCACTCCCAGGGCCGACCAGACGCTAGTTCGCCAGCACAAGCACACCTGCCAACGCAGCCATGCCCAGAGCAGGGCGCACAGGCACCATGTAGCCCCGAGGCACGTAGGGAGGTCAACGCCACGCCTGCACTCACACTCTCGCACTCTCACCGCCAGTGCCAGCCACGACCCGCGTGCAAGATCTCCTGCGCGTCGACACCGGACTTGAGGAGACAGGAGAGGAGCGAGGGAGAGAGAGAGAGAGAGGAGAGGGGACCGGGAAGGAGGAGGAGAACACGACGCCACCGCGACGAGAGCAGCAGCGATGACGCCCCCATGCGCACACCCTGGAGGGTGCGCTCGACCCTGCCAGTCCCCATGACAATGACAACCACGGATGCGCAGTCGACGCCCACCATGCCCACCTCCAATGGTGTCACCAGCGCCCCCATCAACGTCAGCTCCACCACCATCGCATTATTCAACCCCCACCGTGCTCTCCTGATGGTGCCTGCCCTTACATGGGGTTCCCCTGCGTCTCCCACATCCCCTGCACCCCCTTATGTATTCCCCTCGATCCCCCGACAGTCGGCCAAAGCCTCACGCTCAAATGGCTGCGCTCCGAGCCCGTTTTTGCCCCACGCGTCACGTACGCTTTCACCCACATTGCACACACTTTCCCTGCGTCTAGCGAGCCATCCACACTCCCCTGCAAGCCCCCGCACCTCATACAACCTCGCAAGACCCCTTAGGCACGGCTCCCATGCCAAGAACGAATGGCCACTCACCTCCCCCGCACCCTCGCCATTGCCCGCACCATTGGCCCATTCCCTGCCTCGCACACACTGTACGGATATTCCCACTAGTTCCTCGGGCTCGCACGTACCACTACATGTTCCACTGTCGGTCCCACCATCAAGAAACCTCCGTAACGCCGCCCGCTGGCTCCGTCAGGCTGCAAAATGGCCAGACATGCCCACCAAAACCCTGATCGCGAAACTTTTCAACATCTTGCAGATCTTCTTAGAGGCTATCCGAACCTTCGTCAACACACCTTCCAGAGCTGGTTCTCCTTTGTGCCTGACTTGCGCATTTCAAGGGGGAGGGGACACAGTTCCTGTGGAGTGTCATGCGCATTCATCAGGCACAGCATATCCACCTTTCTCCACATCATCTTGATCTTTCCTATGCTTCCTCGCCCATTCATCCATCACTTTGCATCCATAGATTTCTGCATTGTCATTCTTTCACTTTGTTGTCCATTTGCTTCTTTTTCTTTCTTTCTTTTCTTCTTGACATGCACGAGGACACACATGATTTTGAGGAGGGGCACCTGGACCAGTCCAGCCCTTGGCTTACCTGTTCCTGTCACATGTCACATACACTGTCTCATCACATATACTTGACCACCATCATCTTCCCCGGCCTTTGGGCCTTCCGCAGCTGTAGCTGCTCCACCAGGCCGTCACGGCCTGTTGGAGGTGGTGTGGTGTGGCAGTCGAGGCGAGGGGGGGTGTGTCGTCGTCATTGCGGTGAGAGCGGCAAGGTCGTAGCACATGCGCCGGGGCAGTGGGAGTGCGGCTGCACTGGCGCATCTTGTGGCACCATCAGGGCCTGCTGGAGTGCTGTGGGTGTGGAAGTCAAGGAGAGGGGGGTGTCGTCGTCACTGTGAGAGCAACGTTGTCATTGCGCGTGCACCAGAGCAAGTGCAGTTGCACCAGCGCACCTTGCAGCGCCGGCAGGGCCCACTGGAGTTGCTGCGGGAGATGCTGTCAAGGTGAGGCAGGTGTGTTGTCGTCACTGTCAGAGTGGAGATGTCGTGGCGAGTGCGCCAGCAGAGTCCGAGTTGGCCTGCGCCAGAGGAAGTGCACTGGTGGACCTTGCGGCACCATCAGGCCCCGCTGGAGGTGCTGTGGGTGTCGCAGTCGAGACAGTGTCATCGCTGTGATGCGGCCACATCGTGGCCCATGCACCTGCGCACCTTGTGGCACCATCCATTTCTGTGAGTGATATCGAGGCGAGGGGGGGGGTGTGTCGTCATCGCTGTGTAAGCAGCATGGTGGTGGCACATGCCCCGGCGCTGGCACTGTTGCGTGTCTGCAGGCTCAACGTGCGGTGCTGTCAGTTGCTGTTGGTGATGTCAAGGTGGGGGTCATCATCACTGTGGAAGCAGCGATGTGGTGGCGCATGCCCGGTACAGTGCGAGTGCGCCAGCACCATCAGTGGCTGTGGTGATGTTGGCCAAGCGTGGGGGAATGCGTTATCGTCACTGTGAGAGCAGCGACATCGTGGCACGTGCGCTTGCCCAGTGCGGGTGTGATCGTGCCAGAGCAAGTGCGCCTGTGCCGGCGCACCTTGCAGCGCCGACAGGAGCTGTGGGTGATGTTGAGGCATGGGGGGGTGTATCGCCGCGCTGTGATGTGGTGATGTCGTGGCGGAGTGTGCCTGCGCGAGAGTAAATGCGCCGGCGCACCTTGCCGTGCCAGCGGAGTCCCCTGGAGGTGTGTGGGTGTTGCGGTAGAGGGGAGGTGGGTTGCTTCGCCATCGCTATGAGAGTGACGACGTCGTGGCGCATGCACCGGCGCAGTGCCAGTGCGCCTGCGCCAGTGCCAGTGCACAAGTGCCAGCGCACCTTGCACTGCCGTCAGGGCCTGCTGAAGTGCTGGGAGTGTGGCGGTCGAGGCGAGGCAGGCTGGGTCGTTGTTGTTGTGAGGCGGTGACATCGTGGTGTGTGCGCCAGCACAGTGCAAGTGCGCCTGCACCGGTGCACCTTGCCATGCCAGCAGAGTGGGTGGGAGGTGCGTGGGTGTTGCAGGAGAGGGGAGGTGGGTTTCTTTGCCATTGCTGTGAGGGCAGTGACATTATCGCGTGTGCGCCGGCGCAGAGCCAGGGCACGTCTGCGCCGGTGCACCTTGCGGTGCTAGCGGGTGCTGTGGGTGATGTTGCGGCAAGGGGAGGGGTGTCATCATCGCTGTGAGAGCAGTGACGTCGTGGTGCATGCGCTGGCCCAGTGCAGGTGCGCCAGCGCCGAAGCAAGTATGCCAGAGCAAGTGTGCCAGCACTGGCAGGAGCTGTGGGTGATGTCGAGGCGTGGGGGGGTGTGTCGTCGCCATGAGAACAGCGATGTTGTGGAACGTGTGCCGGCGCACTCTATGGTGCCGTCAGGGCGCACTGGAGTCGCTGTAGTTCAAGAAGGCGCGGCTCTGAACCGAATGTCGCATCAGTGCTGGAGCCTTCAAAGTGGGACTCGCGTACCTATGGCATAGGCTAGGCCGCTATCGTTGGCACTATGCAATGCGTATGGAGGTGCGTGGTGGCAGCGTGAAGACTGGTAGTAGCCTGGTGTTCATGTTAGCAGAGACGGGTGCACTATAATCAAAGGCACGTGTGTACCTGGCGCGCCTTCAAGCATAAAGACGCAACCGCCACGTGCCGTCAGCAGCCACGGCCTGAAGCAGATGCGGATGGAGCATGATGAGCACATGGATGTGACACGAAAGATTGTGGCCCGATGATCGAGGCAGGAAGCAGCTGGTCAGAGGGAGCAAGAGAAGATGAGCTCAGATCGCGACAAGGAGAGTGAGCGGCGGAGGAGCAGCGGAGAAACAGTGTACATACTGCATGCGAATGGATGAGAACCCTGGCATGCCTCATACCCACCAAGTATAATACAAAGGCGCCATGATGCCATCCTAGCCCCTGTCGCCCACGAGCACCGTCTCGTTCACTGCTCATTCCCGTCGTCTACCGACATACTGCCTCTCCTTCGCTGATGACGGTGTTGCTCTCAACCTCACGACCGCCCCGCAGCTGCACCTCACTCCGCACAGCGCCGTAGGCCTGCTGGGGGTTCTGTGGGTATGGCAGTCGAGGTGAGGGGGGGTGCATCGTCATTGCTGTGGGAGCGGTGATGTGGTGGCTCGTGCGCCGGCGCAGTGCGAGTGGGCCTGCCCTGGCGTCAGTGTGTGTCTGTGCCGGTGCACCTTGTGGCATCGTCAATTGATGTTGAGGCGAGGCGAGGGTGCTTCGTCATCGCTGTGGAAGTGCAACGGGGTGGTGCGCTGGCGCCAGTGCACGTCTGTGGTGGCACACTGTGCTGTGTCATCCATTGGTGTGGGTGCTGTTGAGGCAAGGAGGGATGGGTCGTTGTCACTGTGGAAGCGGCGACGTGGGCACATGTGCCGGCACCAGTGCGCGTCTGCGCCGGCGCAACGTGCGGCGCTGTCAGTTCCTGTTGGTGATGTCGAGGCAAGGGGGGTGCGCTATCACTGCTGTGAGAGCAGCGGCATTGTGGCGTGTGTGCCGGCGTAATGCGAGTGCGCATGCGCCAGAGCCAGTGCGCGCCTGCCCCAGTGCACCTTGCTCAAGGCAAACGCGCTAGGCGGGGCTGGCGTTATCATATGCAGCCTTTCGGAGGCAAAAATGGTCTCTGAAGCCACCCTTGCCTGCCTCTCCTTCAACATCTCCCAGCACCCATCAAATCCAGGTCTGCGGAGGGGTCACCGTTTGTACGCCACATCAAGTCACCATCTCCCGTCAGAACAGTGGATTGCTTGCTAGAGCGAGTTGCGTGGGTGTGGGTCACTGGGGATGGGGTGTTAGTGGTGTGGGTGCAAGTGTATCAGAAGGAAGAAACAATGTTAAGAGAGACAAGAATGAATGGAGGAATGCAAGACAAGAGACATACCAGTCCCTACACTCGGCACACTCCTGCTCCCACTCCCTCGCTTTCCATTCCCACCAGCGCCATCTGACACCACAGACCCTCATGCAGGATCCAACACCGTCCTTGAGCGATCATAACCCAAGACACTCCTTCTCAAGTTCGCGGCACTCCTGGGCGCAGCGGCTTGCTATGTGATTGCGATCATTCTGCTCAAGGGGGCGTTCACGCTCTGCGGCGGTCTCTGAGACTGCAGGCGTGGAAGTAGGCAGCAATAGAGGCATCCCTTTCGTCTCAACTGCCTAGGCCGTTGTGGCCGTTGCAGCTGCCCAGCTTGGTGATGGCATTGTCGAACGCTTGCTTGGCAAGGTGGCAAGCCCTGTGAAAGGTGTTAGGATGAAAAAGATACGAAAAAGCGAATGCGTACCTGTTGAGGCTGTTGAAGATTTCGTGGTAGAACACAGAGAAATTGAGAGCAAGGTCGAGATGGATAAGGTGTGTTGGGGGTACTTTGGTGACGGCGACATCAGAGGCAGCTTTGTAGGACTCCAATGACTTGTTGGCACTGTCTTTGTGCTTGTCACCAGTAGCAAACACAGCCTAATAACGGCAGTAGTCGGAAACGATGTGCAGCGGGTACCAATGATGTTTCTGTAGGGAAAGGAGGTTGCGTTCTTCAATGGTGATTTCTTGGTCGGAGGAGACGACACATCCAATGTGGATGTGGGTGGGGACACTGACATGGGGTGGGTGGTAGGGTGCCATCAAGGCCCACCTGTTGTCGCTGCTGTTGCTGTGTGTTGTCGAAGTGAGCCCGGAGCAGGTGTGCCAGGAGTGCCAGCAAATTTATGAATATACATGAATCTTGTTGATTCTTGTTGATTCAACAGAATTGATTCATGTTGATTCCACAAGATTCTTTTTTTTAGGTTTTTCCCACTGAGGAAATCCTCAGGAAACCCTGCCACTTTCCATGAGTTTCTGGGAATAATTCTCATGGTTTTCTTAGGATTTTTTGGCACCAAAAAATCTGTTAGAAACAAAAGATTTTCTGAAAATTTCCCGGTTCAAAAAACTCATTTATTTTTTGAGTTTTTTTTGATCAGAAAACTGTTAAATAACCATGGTTTTCTACAAGGTTTTCTGCAAGGTTTTCTGAGCGTTTTTGCAAGGTTTCCTGGTTGCAGAAAAACCTGTGGAAACACAAAATATTCTCCAAGTTTCCTGGACTCAGAAAATTGTCAAAAAATCATTGTTTTTGGCAAGAGTTTCTTGCATGGTTTTCTGGGAAACATTTTTAGAATTTTATGAAGATTTTCTGGAGACATAAAACTCTCAAAAAAACCATGATTTTTAAGGGTTTTCTGACTCAGAAAATTGTTGTTTGCCTCCAGTGTCAGTACTTGGCACCATATATGCCAGATTTGACAGTGTATACAACTCCCTTATCAGGGAGTGCACAAAACAACAGGACATTTCAATGGACGCCCTTGATGGATAAGTGTTTTGAATCCATCAAAGCACTAGCATGTAAGGCTCCAATTCTGAAGCCTATAAACCACACTAGTTCAGAACCCATTTGGGTTGTGACGGACGGTTCCAAGTCTGGAGTTGGAGCAGTTTACAGACAAAGTCTGGACTGGACGACTTGTCATCCAGCAAGGTTTCTTTCGAAGAAATTCAGTCCCAAGCAACAGTGTTACAAAATGCATGAGCACAAGACAATCACTATCCTAGAAGCACTGATGAAGTGGGAGGATAAACTTCTAGGTTGCAAGTTCACACTGGTGACAGATAACAAAGGTCTTGAATATTTTGAGACACAACAGCATCTGTCTGACAGACAGGTGTGCTGGTGGGAGTTTCTCTCCAGATTAAATTATACCATGGTACATGTACTGGGGGTGGAGAACAAGGTAGCCAACTATCTGTCCCACTACTATGAGAACAATAAGCAGGGTGAAAGTCACCCCACGGAAGAATACGACAATGCAGATGCATGGCTAGATCCAGAAGGAGAGTTTCTCCCCACAGATTGATTCGTAGAAATATGAATGGCTGCAATGCAACAGTCACAGCGATTACAAGAGGTGACAGAGCAGTGTGTCATGGACATGCAGCAGATGAAGCAAGCAGGGGAAGTACCTCCCACACAGGTGAAAGGTAATGAGGAGTGATGTACTAGCTACAGCATCTGGTGTGGACTCAGGGAGTCTATGCTCACATGTAGAACACAAGTTTGACCTGAAATGGGCCATAGCCAATGGCTATGGGACAGATCCAATACCTAAGAAAGTATTGGCAAATCCTGAAGCTCACCCCAGATTCGGGGTGAGAAACGGACTGGTTTGGACAAAGAACCAGTTCAACAAAGACGTTGTGTGTCTTCCCTGGGAATTTTTTTCCAAGGGGAGGAGAATGGTTGAGATAATTATTGATCATGCACATAGAGTAGTTGGCCATTTTGGGCAATTCAAAACCGACAAGTACATCAGATGATTGTACTGGTGGTCAGGAATGGCAGCTGACATAGAGTCATTCTGTGGATCCTGTGCAGCCTTTCAGGCTGCAAAGAAGGACAATAGATGACCGGCAGGGTTGTTTCATACCCTGCCAATACCTGATAGACCATGGCAGTCTATCGGAATGGACTTCGTTGGTCCATTGCCAGAATCGAAGGGTCACAACCACTTATTAGTCATGATTGAGAGACTCATGTCTATGGTACATCTAGTGCCAACTACAACAAGAGTTACTGTGTGACAAGTCACGTGGTTATACCTCAAAGAGGTAATATGCCTGCATGGAGTACCTGAGGCGATCATCTCAGATTGCAACTCCAAATTCACCTCCATATGTTGGAGGGAATTGCAGTGGATAATGGGCACAAAACTGCACATGTCCACAGCATTCCACCCACAGATGGAAGGAGCAACAGAACGAGCAAATTATTCTGTGGGGCAAATACTCTGCACTGTAGTGCAGAGTGATCAGAAGGATTGGGCCGAGAAATGCCCAATGGTAGAATTCGCACTGAACAGTTCAGTCAGCATGACCACAGGATATGCACCATTCAAACTGAACAATGGATACTTGCCCCGTATCGGGCAAGTACTATCAGTGAATACTACCTATAGAGGAATATGGCAGTTTGCACAACAAGTGTTGTGGAACCTGATTGATGCTCACGATGCAATCATCGCAAGTCAAGTACAGCAGACAGACACTGTGAATATCAGATGCCGTCAGGGAACGACGTACGAGGTTGGACAGCTAGTATATCTGTCTACAAAGAACCTGTCCTTACCTAAAGGATGGGCAAAGAAACTAGTGCCCAATTATATTGGGCCATATCAAGTTGTAGAGGTGGACGACACCACCTCCAATGTGAAACTTGAGTTACCTCCAGAGCTTACGGCTCAGAGGATACTTCCAAAGTTTCATGCGAGTCTAATCAGACCGCATATACCCAATGATGATGAATGATTTCCTTGTTGCAACGTAAATCATATTTACAACTTTGGGAAAGAAGACGAACCAGAATGGTTTGTGGATGAGATCCTTGCTCATTGCTGGACTAGTTACTCCAAGTTGGAGTTACAAGTGCAGTGGACATTGGGAGATGTCACCTGGGAGCCACTCTCTGCATGCAGAGAGTTAGAAGTGCTAGATGCTTATATAGAGCTAAGGGGTGTTAGGAAGCCAAGCCACGTGAGCTTCCTAATTGTGCCTTATAGGCACGATAATGACAATGAGTGAGTCCTTTAATAAAAGCACTCAACACGAACATAGTTCATGTTGGCAATTTGTGTGATGCAATGCTGCCACATGATGCGACAGGTGCACTCGCCTTGAATTTAAGCGACGATTTTATCGCTGCTTCAAGGCTTTTGCCACCCACTACCACACCTGCACCAGTGCGAGTGTACCTGCAATTTAACATGGATGCTGAAGCGTCCCATCCACATTCCTCAGCAGAGGCACTACCTAGTGCCTCTGAACAATTTGCTATGCTCCAAAAGGAGCAAAGCTGGACAGTGCATGGCGTCAAGGACACCATAGCTATCATCCATTGTGACTCCTGCCCAGAGTGCAATGCCTACATGCAGCAGTTGCTGCAAGCTGCCAAATTGCGGCTTATCAACCCTTGAATGTGTGACATTTAATGCGCATTAAAAGTGGCCTGGCCACCTTTACTAGCAGAAATGGCATGTCCTTTCATAAAGGACGTGGTATCCTCTTACAAAGAGGAGACACATGAGCTCCATGCAGAGCTCGATAGCCTGCTCACTGCTCTCAATAAGGAGAGACAGCTAAATCGTGAAATGGCAGATAAATTATCTGCCATGAAGTTGACGCCATCAGTGCCAACAATAATCGATCTGACTTCATTGCCAGATTCGATGACAGACTCAGTGAGTCCATCTACTCCTACTACCAGTGCCTCACCAGTAGGGCCAACACGATCCGGTTGCAAGACCGTATCCAAACAGCAAGTGCTGGCAGTGCCATACCCTGCGTCGCTGAACACTTGCATCACCCCTGCCATAGGCGACCCACCTGCAACGCAGATGGGATTTCTACCCTGCCTATTGGGCAAAGCACCGCACCCTATGGCAGTACAAACGAGCTGTCAACCTGCAGAGTGGTTCGACACCTGCCCTCTCAAAGAACCTAGGTTCATTGAGCAGCTCATGCTAGTGCGTGCGACATTTGCCATGTTGTGCAGCATGCCATCATCAAGCATGCTGACTGCGAGCAATGCTTGGCCACTCGAACACCAGTGTTTGAGATCACACACAACATGCCTCCCAATCGTTGGGATGCGTTGCACACTATTGAATACTCCCCAGAGGGAGTATCACCCACTATCTGTGGGAATGGAGATCACACCCTCCAACTAGAGGATGTTGATGTGTGGGTCTGGCTTAAACTAATTAAGCCAAAGAAAGACAGCTCAGTCTTTCTTCAAAAACTCACGGAACTGTTCACAGTTCATGGCCAGTGGGCTAATCTTGCTGGCTTGTACTGGCGGCAAGATTTACTGACACTACTGTCCACTAGTGTCAAAAAGGTCTTTGAGTGGAAATGCCCTCCTGAGAGCATGTCACTCAACAAACTAGCCCAGTGGCTAGGTACCTATGCAGGGGTAGACCCCGCTAGGGCTCTAATCAATATAGAGCCCAATTTTGTGTGCAAGCAGAGCAAAGTCTGCTACAACAAAACTGCGCAACAGGTACTCGATGCCCGCAAAGGCCAGACATACATTGGCTTCATATACCTATGCCCCCGCATCCCCCAAGCTTTTGGGGAGCACCTACTACGTCCAATGACAATTCATTGCTCGACAGATGAGGTGGAGGGCCTCCCCACTCAAAGGCATGTACGGATGTGCCGTCAACGGAACCCTCCACTCCACCTGCTCCCCGCCTGCATCCGCTATCACAGTGGATGACAACACAATGGAAGTCGATCCAGCCAACTCCATCTACTATGACAATACCATTGAAGTAGCTGTGCAGTCGTCTTCGACTACACCTGCACCAGTATATGCTGATCCTCCATCAGCATAAAGTTGCCTGAACCTCCTGAGTGTTAGATCCCAGATGCGACTCATGTTATTCCGACGTTTCACATATTCCGATAAGCCCTTTTCCGCTTATTTCCAACATGTCCCCATTTTCTTAGTCACGATTCTATTTCGGTATTATCCCCATACATCTTATCTTGATTTCCGTATTCGCTCCGACTTCGGAACTCCGTATCACGCACCCTTATCTTCCGTTTCCAATTTCAGAATCCCACATGTCTTAAATATGTTTTCTCTTGATCAAGCTTCTTCAGCTTGTATATCTCTCTTATATCTCTCTTATATTGTATACCTTATACCCTTTTCACATATCTCACATCCTTCATATCTCGTTACCTCAACTTGTTATTCCAATATAACTCGCAACACCCTGATATATCCCGCCCTGCCTATATCATTAAATCTTTATTACACTTCATCACTCCAAAACTTCTACCTGCAATAAGGCCTTCAAACTGTATTCAGTATTCCAATTATTCCAATTATTCCAATTATTCCAATTACTCCGATTATTTCCAACCCTACCTCATCCGACATTCCAACAACCCTCCTTGATTACACTTGCTTTCCAGTAAAGCTAACCCTCACTTGATATTGATTTATCATTACCCCTATTCCATCCGCATTGACTATTCCATTTCCGAATACCCGAAACCCCCGCTCATTTCTGACAAGTCTCAACGTATCATTGGCACTGACCTTCTGAATAGACCCAACCAATCAGAACCCCAATAACTTTCCGGTCTTCAATCCGAAATACCAGGGCACTAGAAATCCAAGAGGGTGCAACCCATAAGTTGAAGCCAACACCCATATAGATCAGTCTTTGGATCTCCAACTTCTGAGTCATCCAATATTCCATGCATTTCCGAATATTGTGACTACCGATCTCGGTCAAGGAGAGTTCCAACCAAATTCGACTCCAACGTCAAATCCGGCATCCTAACACTGAGGTTCGGTCTGTGGGGAGGATGTAAGAATGTAGATTCTTATAGTAGCATATATGCTACTATCTAAGGTATATAAGTCACCAGAGTGACTTATGGGTTGTATTATATAAGCCGCCCACTAGAGGCGCTTGTAGATAGTGGACAACTATACAGTTGTCCACAAGTAATTAGATAAGCAAGAATAACTTACTTGTAAACCACACCTGTTGCAGACACCAATAACATATTGGCACAGTCTGTTAGTGTGAAATACTAAGTTTCTTACAAATTCCCAATGGTAGAATTCACACTGAACAGTTTGGTCAGTGCCACCACAGGATACGCACTGTTTGAATTGAATGGTGGATACTTGCCCCATATCGGGCAAGCACTATCAGTGGATACTACCTTTAGAGGAGTACAGCAGTTCACACAACAAGCATTGTGGAACTTGATTGATGCTCATGATGCTATCATCACGAGTTGAGTACAGCAGACAGATGCTGTGAATACCAGATGCTGTCAGGGAATGACATATGAGGTTGGACAGCTAGTGTATCTGTCTATGAAGAACCTGTCCTTACCTAAAGGACGGGCAAAGAAACTAGTGCCGAATTATATTGGACCATATCAAGTATTAGAGGTGGACAACTCCACCTCCAATGTGAAGCTTGAATTACCTCCAGAGCTCACGGCTCAGAGGATACTTCCAAAGTTCCATGCAAGTCTCATCAGACCCCATATACCCAATGACGACGAGTGATTCCCTCGTCGTGATGTAACTTATATTTATGACTTTGGGAATGAAATAAGGCATGACACAGATAAATCCACAGATAACCTGTACCGGTGACCACAGGTATTTGGAATTCCAACAGCCATACCTGCACCTGCACAGGTATTTTAGCGCTGGATACCTGGATCCACAGGTCAGGTACCTGACACTCAAGAAGTGTCCATTTACGAAGTAGAGTAGAATTTTAAAAAATTACAAAAGTCTAGCTTATTTCAATGACATCTGCAGTTACAGGCTTCTTCTGAACATTTCTCTCCCTTTTTTCCTTATCGTGGAACCTCTGAATGATATCCTCCTCAGGGACCATGCCTTTGACTGCTGCGCAGGATGCAAGAACTGTTGCAGCCCAAGTTGACTGGTCTGAGAGTGAATGACACATCTAGGAGACTGTAAGTTCTCCCCCAGAGAAAGCACATCAGTTGATGTTGCTGTGGAATTTATCAGGTAGAAAAACAAATGACATTCACAAGATGCTTACTAGGCACCAACAAGAAATCCAGGGCTATCTTGGCCAGATATGAGCCACCCTGACATTGGGTTTCCCAATGCATCAAAGGGTCAGCAATGGAGGGCTGAGCAGGCAGTCCCAGGTACTCATCCAGTTCATCTACTCCCTCAGATGCGCTAAACATATCCAGGTCAGCAAAATAGCCAGAGCATAATGGCTGGGCCATCAATTAGGACTTATTGATCACATCATGAGGGGGCTGTTACTTACTTCTTTCAGAGGGTCTCTAGTGCCACCTTGTGGTCAGTAGTGTTTCTCCCACTGCTCATGCACAAGGCTCACAGCAGTGTCAATCCAGGACTCAGGCCATTTTTGGCACTGGAAATACAGTGTTTTGTACCAGATGCAGAACTGTGCATATTGTATGGTAGGTTAATGATGGGCAGGTAGATGTGGAAATAGAACAAACATACTCATGGCAACACAATAGATGATTGAATCGTCCATAAGTGAGTAGTATTTATCAAGTACGTGGTGCCCTTTTGCTGCAGCAGCATGGACAGCAGGGAAAATTGCATGGTCGCTTGCAAACTTGTCCAAGGTGGCTGTCAGGATGTCAATGATTGGAATCACTTTGAAAACATGTAGAATGATTGAAGAAGACAGTCTTTTGGTTGCTTGTAGGAAGCACTAGGTGGACACCAGTCAGGCAGGTGCAGATGCAGGAAAACAAAGGAAATACATCAAGTAAGGTCCATAGTTGGTGTAAAAGAATCCATTCCTTCTTGTTCAAAGTGAATCGTGTGAGACAGGCTGTTCAA
Organism: Ramaria rubella; assembly: GCA_015039355.1. Classification (NCBI taxonomy): domain Eukaryota; kingdom Fungi; phylum Basidiomycota; class Agaricomycetes; order Gomphales; family Gomphaceae; genus Ramaria; species Ramaria rubella. The sequence continues at coordinate 67,194 of MU134441.1, read as the reverse complement.
GGGTGGTTATGTTCGGGAAGCAATGTCAAATGATCGATGGCTGGCTCAATGATGAGGGCCCGCTGTATCACTTTGGCCACCGTGTTCCAGTGCATGGTTACACTACAGACCATTGTTTTGGCAGGGACAATTGGTGGTTTCACCTGTGCACAGCAGGCTTCAAGGTCCACCTGAATGGTTGGGTTGTGGAAGACCTTTTTGGCTAGCTGTGTGAGCTGGAGAGCAAGTGAGCTGTAGAGAAATCCAGGGATTATTCACAGACCTTTGTGACTGTGTATTGGTCTAAACAAATGTCTGCTTTGGTGAGCTTGTGTTCTTGCTCAACCTCATGAGCAGTCTCAGATATTATGAGAGCATCAGCTTGCTCCCGATCTGTGTCAACATCCTGGAAGGCATCCATGTCTTCATCATCCAGTGGTTCCATCAGGTCTTCAAGGTCATCTTCACTCCTGTCCTCATCAATCAGATCATCGTGTGCACCTGAATTATTGCCCTTGGGCCGTTTGTGCGCAAACTGGGAGAGAATAGCCTGGGGCCACAGTTATCAGTGGCAAGTGTGTATACTAGAGGGTATAGTCACCCACCTTGACACACAGGTTTAAAATATGCCCAATGCATCGGACACGCGTTAGCGAGCCTTGAAATTTGTCCAAGTTGAATTCCAGACTCTCAAGCATAGTCTGGTTGTTGGACGTGTTGTCTGCAACTAGGCCGAGTATCTAGAAACCAACAATTAGTTTCCTTTGTATTCTTGGATGTGCATATAAAACATCCTACCTTGTTTTGGATGCCATATGAGCACAAGCATTCTGCAAGCTTGTCTGCCAGATACGACCCCATATGTGCCTTCGTGAGTCTGTATGTCAGTTAGCATGGACATCCTTAACTCCCCAAGACAACTGAAAAACAAATAAAATAAAAACTCACCGAATGAAATCTAATATCATTGTTATGAGGTGGCCAGTGACACATAATGTCACTGTCACCCCAAGATAAGAAAATATGTTTGGCACAGCCCACCCATCGACTCCCAAATGAAGCCTGCCATCATGTTTCTGTGAGGGGACTTGGACATCAGGAATAGTGGCAGGCTCAAGAAGAACATACACACCTGGAGGATTTGTCCCACCTGCTGGCAGGATACCTCAAAGACCTCCTGGATGTCTCGGGATAATGTACACACACTAGGGACCTTGACAGGCTCATAGGGCATTTGCAGGATTGTAAGAAGCTCTGCATCCTCAATGATGGCATATGGTCGGTGCCTGCACACCACCCAGATTGTCAGGAGGTAGCGAAGGTGGGCTGCACGTGCTGTACATCAAACCGTGTGCGAAACTTTTGATGCTGGAGCTGCCTGCTGGTGCCACCAGTGAACATCTTTCCTTGTGAGAGACAAGGTTGGATGTTGAATCATCAAGGTGAGAATGCGCCACGTATTTCAATGCACTGGGGGCATGAGCAGATTTCTAGTGTAAAAAATGTGATAAAAATGCTTTTTCCTTACAGATTATTCATTCACTGTTCTGGTTGAAAAATCTCCCAAAAATGCTGCTTTTTTATCAAGTTTTGGACCTGAAAATCTGGTACATATTTCACATTTATAGGCATGGGAAATGGATGTAAAATGTGAGAAATAATGAATTTACTTGTTGATTTCATGCCACAAAAATGTAAGGACAATCTTGGTTTTCATTGACATTTTCAACAGAAAAGAACCAAAATTTATCCAAGATTTCGTAGTAGAAAAAAGGTGAGAAAATTAGTGAAATATATGAGATTTTCATGAGATTTTTCAAAACTATTAGCCAATGAATAATCCAACATTTTTCTTTGGTTTTTGCTAGGAAAAACCTGATGGATAAATGTTTATCCCTTGGATAATCATTCACCCATAGGCAATATATAACAAGTTTTCTGAACTGAAAAGGCAATGAAAAAGTCAATGGATAAGAGTTATCCCTTGGATAATCATTCTGCCATAGGCAGAACATTTACCCCATATGGAAGAATGATTATCCAAGGGATAAACTCTTATCCATTGACTTTTTCATGACCTTTTTGGTTCAGAAAACTTGTTATATATCGCCTATGAGTGAATGATTATCCAAGGGATAAACTCTTATCCATTGACTTTTTCATTGTCTTTTCAGTTCAGAAAACTTGTTATATATTACCTATGGGTGAATGATTATCCATTGGATAAACATTTATCCACCAGGTTTTTCCTAGCAAAAACCAAAGAAAAATGTTGGATTATTCATTGGCTAATAGTTTTGAAAAATCTCATGAAAATCTCATATATTTTACTAATTTTCTCACCTTTTTTCTACTACGAAATCTTGGATAAATTTTGGTTCTTTTCTGTTGAAAATGTCAATGAAAACCAAGATTGTCCTTACATTTTTGTGACATGAAATCAACAAGTAAATTCATTATTTCTCACATTTTACATCCATTTCCCATGCCTATAAATGTGAAATATGTACCAGATTTTCAGGTCCAAAAACTTGATAAAAAAGCAGCATTTTTGGGAGATTTTTCAACCAGAACAGTGAATGAATAATCTGTAAGGAAAACACATTTTTATCACATTTTTTACACTAAAAATCTGCTCATGCCCCCAGTGATAGTTGGCTAACCATGATGTTAGCTGAGAATAGTTACAAAGATAAGTTATGTACATATGTTTTGCAAACAAATATGTATCTAACAGACTCACCATTGATCCTGATGTCTGGTGGCATCCTGAAATGCACTGGAGGCATGCCAAAAATTTGTGACCCAGAAAACCCTATGGAAAATCTTCAGAAATGGTTGAGTATGCCGATGATTTATCTGGATAGTAAAACTGTGTGAAAACAGAATGTTTTCCAGATATTTTCTCTTCCCAGGAAACTTTGATAAGATCACTTGAGGAAAAAAAGGGAAAACAGTGAAAAACAAGGGAAAAGATGGGAAAAGCTGTTTTCCCATGGTTTTCCTCTCAATTTTCCCAAGTTATTCTGATTGATCTTATTAAAATTTCCTGGAATCAGAAAATCATTGGCAGAGATTCTGTTTTCAAACAGTTTTCCTACCTGGATAAATCATTGGCATCTTCAACCATTTCTGAAGATTTTTCATAGCATCTTCTGGGTCAGCAAATTTTGCCATGCCTCCAGTGATGGTCATAAACATCTGATGTCCATTATTTCTGTTGTTTCTCTGCCAAAAACAAGAGTCAGTCAATGAAATCATCCCCAGTCCCCCTAGAACTCACCCAGGACTTGTAGTGGTGTGCTATTAGCCATGTCATATTGTGTCTCAAATCGGTCTCTTCACAACTCAGCTGGATTCCAGCTTGAAAACTTTGCACTTGTTGTTGTGGCATTGGCAGATGACAGCTCAGAATCAGAGCTGTCATCTACGCATGCTTGTGTCCTTATACGTTTCTTTGCACGATCCATTGATAAGATTGTCAAATACGTGTGAGTTACTGAAGTGAGATGAGCATTGTTAGAAAGGTTGTGGCATCCAATACTTTTTAAAGCTCACCTAACAAAAGCATATTGTGTGGTCCTTCCCCACCACATCTTCCACAGATGCAAGTGTGGGTCGTGGTGGTCATAGACTTGTGGTGGGCATTGTGTCGGTCACATGACCGACATGTGAAGCGTAATTATGTAAGTATATATCCACAAGTGTGTGGATATATACTAACATTGTGGTGGTGACTAAGGGTAAGAAATCCCAGGTATACCTGTCCGAGTACCTGAGCTCTCTCGCCTTAGACCCGCATCTGCATCCCATCTGTGGCCGTGGTTTATCCAAATCCATGGGTGTGAAACCCATGGGTTTCCCACAGATGTACCTGTGAAAAACCCACAGGTCACCCGCACTCGTGTCATGCCTTAGAATGAAAACGAACCAGAATTGTTTGTAGATGAGATCATCGCTCATTGGTGGACTAGTGACTCCAAACTGGAGTTGCAAGTACGGTGGACATTAGGAGATGTCACCTGGGAGCCACTCTGTGCCCACAGAGAGTTAGAAGCGCTAGATTCTTAGAGCTGAGAGGTGTGAGGAAGCTATGTGAGCTTCCTAATCATGCCTTACAGACACAATAATGGCAAAGAGTGAGTCCCTTCATAAAGGGACTAGACATGAACAAAATTTGTGCTGATGATTTGCGTGATGTGATGTGGGCATGTGATTGATCACATGACACAACAGGTGTGCTCCCCTTAATTTTAAGCAACAATTTTATCGCTGCCTCAAGGCTTTTTGCCACCCATGTCCACACACATGCACTAGTGTGAGTGTAATTGCAATTAATCCCATGGATGCTGACACATCCCATCCACATCCCTCTGCAGGGGCACTACCCAGTGCCTCTGAGCAATTCACTATGCTCCAAAAGGAGCAAAGCTGGACAGTGCATGGCATCAAGGATGCCATAGCCATTGTCCATTGCAACTCCTGCCCGGAGTGCAATGCATATATGCAGCATTTGCTGCAAGCTGCCAAATTGCAGCTTATAGACCCCAGAATGCACAACATCGAACATGCATTAAAAGTGGCTTGGCCACCCTTGTTGGATCCTTTCATCAAGGATGCTGTATCCTCTTACAAAGAGGAATTGGGTGAGCTCCACGCAGAGCTTGAGAGTGCACATGCTGCTCTCAATAAAGAGAAGCAGCGAAACAGAGAAATGGCAGATAGACTATCCACCATCTAGTCGACACCGCCAGCACCAACTATAATTGACCTGACTACAATGTCAGATTCATTGACAGACTCAATGAGTCCATCCACTGTGGCTACCAGTGCATCACTCAACGCACAGATATAAGGGCAACCTCTGGGGCTAGTGGAATATCACACTAGAGCCTGGCAGATGGGAATCCAAAGTATATAAGTTCAAGGAAGGCTACAGGCAAGGATACATACCTGAGTATAACGACCGGTACGACCTGTAACCTTCTGGAACCTTGAACAGAGAACTTTGATAACCACCGGGGGTGTACAGAGTGATGTAAACATCGATGTGTTTCCGCACACTGGATACAGACGCGTGGTTCCGAACCACAACTAACGGACAACCTCTTGATGTGGGAGACCTCCAAGGACTCTTCGTAACCCTCTGTCAGTCACAGCTGAAGTAACAACTTGAGGGACTCAGTGTACCCATGCTACGACACTACCAACAACACCTAAGGAATAGGTTTGCAAGAGTGAAGTAGGGGTGGAACTGGTGTTAATGTCGTAACCCTCGGAGAGCAGAGAGATCCCTAGTACAAACCTCTGTGGTACCAAATGGGGAGGTACACCAAAGTCTGGTTCCATGTGTCAAACAGTCACTCAAGTGAGCACTCGATATGTCTGAGGACCCATAGCTCCACCGACGGAGGTGACGTGGGGTGGGTGTCTGGTTACTTTTTGGTCTTACACAGTTGGTCCTCGACCTCGTTATGGAGGTAGGTAAACACTTGTTCGTTGTCCTGCTGACCCTACTGGAGGATGGGGAACGTCTCAAGGTCATGTTGTTGGTACAGGTGAGTAGGTGTTTTCTCTGAGGGAAGTACGAGATGAGACCAACGGTGGGTACGTACCCGAAACTTGGAGTGGTCGTCGGTAGGTCGTCTCTTCGACACTTACTCAAGTTTGTTGCTTACCGACTGAGGGACAGACTTCGGGCTCGACGGGAACATTTCCGTTTTCTCCTATACCGAGCTATGATATTCGTAGCAGTACTCGGTCGGGGATGGAAACAAGGACCACTGTTTCAGAAGGATCTACGTTCACTGTAATCGTGGTGAGTGGGGAGATTCTTTAACAGTGTAACCGGGGATCCGGGTAAGGATCACCTTATGTTCCAGCCGAGGTTACGAATGGCAGAAGTTGAGGGGTTCAGATACTCAGCGGAGGTGGGACAGAAGGGACACCACTTCGAGGAGGGACGGGGGGGTTGGGGTAGGGACCAACCTTTCGAGTTGGGGGTGGAGGGGGTCAGGAACATCCCCTTCTACTCGTAATACTCCAACTTGTCCAAAACCTGTCAGTTAAGGTGGTACCCTTTGAGGTTATGTTCCAGTCCACCTTCCCAATACCCATACTCGTACTACTCACCTAAGGACTCTGTCTAAATCGTCGGGGTCTGGAGTAACGGCTGAAGGTGGAGGAGGTAGGACCACGGGGAGCAGCGTAAGTACGACGTCTAAAGCTGTGGAAGACAGTTTTTTGTGGATAGGGAGGTCATCCAGAGTCACACAGCCCTGTAGTGTGAGATTTTCCCCCCACTACATTCCCCTTGGGGAGTATAAGAAAGAAAATAAGAGGAAGAGGATAAGGGGAGGGAATAAATACAAGTGGAGAAGACAGGGGTAGAGGGAAAATAGAGAGAAAAGAGGGACAACAAAGATAGATTATAAGGGTAAAGGAAGGGGGGGAGGAGGAAGGATGAGCGAAGATGTTGACCGCGAACATAAGCGCTAAATTCACGGGCCACTGCACACGTTCAACCTTGGATGGACCCGATACAGTACCCAGTGTACTGAAGGTAAAATTCGCGGGTCTTGCAAGTCAGTCAAGCCTCTGAAAGGAATTAATCATCAGCGGAACCGTCACCCTCAAGAATCCGAAAAGAGAAACCTAAGGGTAGACG
>MU134441.1:2882-54214 GCA_015039355.1 Ramaria rubella | reverse complement strand
CCAGCCAATGAGGTGTACCGTTCCTTAACAACCCGGGGTATCCGTGGGTATTAGGAATACAAAGTCGCTGTCCCAAAAGTCTTGTCACATTCTGTACCTTTTGAATTCAACGTAAATAACATATGGTAAACGGAAATCGAGTCATGTATTGATCATATCAATCAGATAATTGAAATTAAATCATTGGTGGTAGATGTACGAGAAAAAGTCTGTCTCACATACGTAAACAGTTTCCGAGGTAGAATATACCAAAAATTGTGTTTGTGTGTGTACGTACGTATATATAATGCACTTAATGACTTGTAAAGACTATAACATCAAAGTGTCACGTGTATGGTCCTAGTCGAGTCTTCGGTGTACCTCCGAGCAAGGAAGTTCTCAGAGGGACTTGAACTCTATAACGGAACAGATATAGTATGAGTGTACTAAGTTGTGATTTTTTCTAACGGATGGTCTTATCACTGATCACCGTCCTCACACCCGTACTCACATACCCGCTCCCGCTCAGTACGATCGTCACGTCCACCCCCACTACATTGAAGTATCAGACACGGTTACGAGTATGAACGTCTCACAACACACCACGTTTACAACACGACTCCAAACTCCAATTCAGTCTTCGACGTTCTAGGTTCTTGACCGTGTTTACGTGGAGATCAGTTTAGATCGTATTACTTGTCACTACTTTCATGGTACTTTTAGTACGACAAAACTGATAACACCGGACGAAAATAACCAATACTACATCGACCCCGTTTAAATGACCGTTGAACAGCGTGAACTGACACAGTATCCGAATGTATTAGGTCAACTGAAGTTTTGAAGATTGGAAGTCGTATGGACGTGTGAGTGTGGTTCGTGTATATTGAAACGAGTGTTTTCGAGTTCAATCTGACTTGTTACTGGTAATGTTATAACCGAGGGAGTGAGATACTACCCACCGAGTCCGTAGGACTGAATTTATAAAAATATGTGCGGGTGGTACGATGATCTCGTTGTCCCAACGAACGCTCTTGTTACGATTACCAACTAGTCGTGATAACTATCAAGGTCTCCATCTTATAACGTTGTTCACCAGACCTTTTCGTTACCACTCGATGACTCCTCGACCCCCCAATATCCTGGTCAGGTCGGTCTCCCCACATTTTTATTCGAACGACTAACGACATGTTAGTATAAATAAGAGTTATAGGTATATTATCTACCCAGTCTTCCTATTATTTCCGTTCCTGAGTGACCACTTCACCAGACCTACCTACTGGTACTCGTGGTCGACGACGTTTTCGACATCACCTACACTATAGAGTATCTCACTTGTATTTTCTGACGGTTCGATTCATATAACTACCCCGTTGATAGACACGAGAAGACTTGAAAAAGGATAAAAAAAGCTCTTATAAACTCCGAATATAAAATCGAGTGACGACAACCGTCACGACCGTTCTCCAACATACGGTAAGTCTTAAACAAATTTATTCAGATACGATAACATATTTAAAAATACTTAAAAAACCATAAAATAAACGTTAAATAACCCGACCTTACCGGGTCCGTAACTCGAGTGACAACCACTGTCACGGTCGTCCACCTACGTACTACACCCACGGGTACCACGGGTACTACCTCAGTCGACTCGTAACTGAGGCCCCTACCCGAAACCTACTATGAAGTAGGTGGGTCCGCAGTGTAACATTGATGTATCATATCGTTCATCCACGACCAAACGACTAACTTTACGACCACGCCGGTTTAACGCGACTAGTCCGATTAATCGAACACATGTTCCCCGGACCAAGATAACGATCAATCAATATAATTCGCACTGTGGGTCCACTAATGAGACCAGATTAGTCACCTTTCGTGGGTCGAGTTGAATAACCGTGCAAAGCCCTGGAACCAGGGGAGCGAGACTCCAAGGATCCGTGTTTTCGCCGTGACTGGATACCGTTCCGTCACGACGTTTAGTATATCTCCGTGTCGTCGACTTCCGGTAGAAAACATTTATGTATCCTAGTATGTGATTTTTATTTCGTTGGCCCCTCCCGTACTTATATGTCCCTCCGATCTGTTTTGTTTGATCGATCTTACCAGTCTCGTGATGTGGCTTCTATTCTTCTCAGTATGGATCGCCCTTAATAGTCTCGTGATGTCACCCCATCGTTGACACTGATTAGGGTGTCTCCATGTATATGTTCCATTTCCCTTTTCACAGGACTCACTCTGTGTTACTACGTTCCAACTTCCTCTGTGACTTTGTCACGGGACGTCTGTCGGGACCCCGGTAGTTGTGTGTCCGACACCGCAACTGCTCTTCCAGCTACACTCATCACTCCGCTCCCGGAACTCATCCTCGAATCTCCACCCCCTTAGAGTCTCACTCTCGCTCCCCTGGTTCCAGGGCTTTGTACGGTTATTCAACTCGACCCACGAAAGGCGACTAATCTGGCCTCATTCGACTCGGATTTAGACTCAAATCTATTCCCCTGTTAAATGGTGGACCGCTTAGAGGGGAGCGGACTCGAGGGAAAGACGCAGTAGGGACCGAACGACGGCGTGGGGTACGAGTACAATCTTGGGTCTAAGTAGAAGTCGAAAAGGTGAAGAGAGGCTATATAAGGTTAAGAGTAAAGACTATACAAGAGGCTAAGTGAGGTGGGCAAAATGAATAGAGGTAAAGTAGAGATAAATTGGTAAGTGGTAGTTCTAGATGTAGGAGTCAGAATACAGGTATTTAATGAGAATGAGACTAGGGCATAAGCGAGGCAAAGCCTAAGGGTGAAAAGCGTAGAAAGACTAACCCTGGCATAGGAAGGGCAATATATGCTGTGAACGTACATGAACAAGGAATCAAACTTATAACTGGATGGAACTGGACTATGGAAGAGTGAGGGTAGAAATTCAGAGTGGTTGAAGAGGTTGAAGAGGTTGGGGAGGCTGAAGAGACTGAGGAGGCTGAAGATCATATAGATTAGGAGACTTTATGGTCCTGTGTTTTCCTAGGTTCTCCCGCGTTGGATATTCAACTTCGGTCACAGGCATGCATGGTTAGGTTAAGGTTTCAGACTATAAGGTTATAGAGACTGTAGACTGCTCTTCTCTAGTTCAAGTATTGTCATATAAGTTTGATTTTGAGAACTAGGCAAGTGGTACGGAAGATGGTCTAGAGCATGATAATGACCTTGGTGTTTGGGGCCTGGGTCGAAAGGTTTACTACTTGGTCTTCCACTGGGGCCTTTGTTGTTGTTACAACTATTGTTGTTTCTGTTACTACTGCTACTTCTTCTGTTTCCCTTTCGATACGATTTTCGAAACTTTGTCTATCGATTCGTATACCCTTGGGACTTGTTCTCAGTTCGACCTTTTTGGTTTGAGGCACTTGGACTGTGAAAGCTGTCTAACCTAAGGGCCTTTGAGGTAGGGAAGGAGGAAGTCACGTTTGAAGTGAAGGCACTGGTAGGTGTCTGGAAAAGGTCACTGCTTCGCTTTCAATGAATACGATAGAGAAAAAATTTTCCCTACCGGAATCTAAAACAACTTGGGCTTGAGGATCTGTTACTACGAAAACTTCTGGGCGGGACCGAATACTCGATAACCCTGAAGTACTACCATGAGACTCTCTTAAAGCCTCGAATGTTGGAGTAGCCGCTACGGGTTTGGTTCGAGCTGTTAGAGGTTTACGTGCTGTTGGTTGCGTAATGTTTCAAGTAACACCTAAAGTTGACGGAACGGCGTTCTCAGTTAACCCCGCTACGGCGGGAAGTAGCCTCAAAAATATGAGTTGAAGGGTTAGTATAATTTCTGTAAGAGCGTTGGGTCCTGTTTCGGTTGTGCGAGGGTCTTGAGGCTGTCGAACACGTTTGGTAGTTGTCGGCAATAACCCTTACTGCTCCACTCCAGTTGACGCGGTGGTGAAGGTTGTTATCGATGAGACCATTGTCACCTTTTGGTCTATTCGTTCTTAGGGTTAACTTGGTTAGTGTCTTCTCCTACTTGTTGTTGTCGTCAAGTCGAAGGTGGAGAAGGTGGTTTGGAGTCGGGAGGTACAGCTTAAAGGTTTTTTGAGGTCTATAGAGATCGTATGAGCCTTTCCTACCTTTTAATTGGGTCGTTCTTTCCGTCACTGTGTACCTGGTTTTGGAAACGTACAAGACGTCCTTTGGGTCCGTATAGCGTTTCCTGACGGGTGCCAGTTGGAGGGAGTTACGAGTCAGTTTCCGGGTTCGTCGACGGCGTTAAAGTTCGTTTGGGTTCAGGTTTCGGTTTGGACGCCGGCGATACCTAAGTTTTTTTATTATTCGTCGAGACTCTGGAGGCGTGTCTGGGTCTCGACACAACTAAGGTAGACACGTAAAAGACTCCAAACTGAGTTGTGAAGACGAGAAAGCTTTAGACTAAGAGAATGATATGGTGATTGAAAGGCTGTAATAAGGCTTATGATTATAGGTTCGAGAGTACCTGAGGCCAAGGTGAGTGACAAAACATCGGAGTAACAAACGAAGGTTCGAAGGCGACCTTAAGGTGTTATAAAACGTCTAAGGCGATTTCGAAAAGTTACCGTGAAGATTACAGGGGTTAGTGTGTCTGATAGCTATACGGTTAGACAAAAGACAGGCCGTTTTTAGTCCAACAACGATACATACATTGTGGTGAACTAAGATCGGTCAGAAAGATTACTTAGAAACCTCTACATTATTGTACCTACAAATCATACAAAAAATAACTGTAACTAATAACTACCTTCGGAATACAATCCGTAACTAAAACTAACTTTAACAACAACCCAAACCTCTAAAATGACTGTGGGAATTTGGTGCCAGAAAGGTAAGAAATTTAGGAAAAAGTGTGTAAGTGGGACATGAACGATTCCAAACTCCGCTAATGTGGGGAATTGTAACTTTGGTTCAGTCAAACCTCGGGAGAAAATTGAAAATTTTAGGTTACAAAAAAAAAGGCTGCTCATCACAAAGATTGGACATTGATGAATGAGTGTCCTACAATGGGTGCTATATATCTCGATGGGCCAAACACAAGGATTACAAGGGGAGAGCATCCAAAATGGGCTGTACTTTAAGAACAGGCTAATATTCTCCATGGGATGCCTTTCGATGCTGGTGATGTTCAGGAGATGGGGGAAGCAGTCGTTTGTATGGCATGTTCTCAGGTGGGATATTGGGGTGTTGTCCAAAATGACTTAGGGTGCCATTAGCATTGGGGTGTGAGCATGTCAGGAATTATTGAGACATACAGTTTGTGAAGCCTCAGGAAGTTGTGATGTAGGCACAATCAGCTTGGAAATACATTTGCTCGGTGCAATCACTTGACTCAGGTAGACATATATCTTGAAGCATACATCACGGAAGCTCCTCATTGTCTAGTGTCTCATCAATATCAATTGACATTGCTGCCCCATCATTGAGAACAGAGGCAAGGCCATGTAGGTGTGGAAGGACTGTTTGGGTGAGGTATTTTGCTTTAGTCTGTAATTAAAGCCCAACAGTTTGCTGGTTGTGATTGGTCGAGCCAATCTAATAAAATGGGAATCACAAAGTAAACATGTAATTTGCTCACCGTAGATGTAGAATTTGAGAGGGCTTGCTGAGGGCCACCCTCAACATCATCATCTGAGTCAGAATCAGACTGACTACTTTCTCCTGGGTCACATTCTACCTCTTCAGCTGTGTTGAGCAACCAGGTTTGGGTTCAGTCAGCTACATCATTAAGCTGTAGTCAGTCACAACCTGGGCTGACAGCTGTGGTGGATGGGGTCGTGGCATCTGAGGGTGATGTTGGAGCTTGGGACAATGCCATTCTGAAACACTGCACATAAATCTCACATGCTTCAATTTCAGTGGGAGGAAAATGAAAGGTGTAAGGAGATGGTGTGAGTTTCTTGGTGTCTACCAGCTTTAGGGATGACATCTGGCGTCTCAAATTGATGTTGTGCAGGCATGGGGCACTGAGATTGGGCACTGAAGTGATCCCAATAGGTGTCAGGGTGGTACTGATCTACTGAAACAGCAAAAAGAATGTGCTAGACAAGAAAGAATTAGAAAATAGTGAAATACACATATGTCATGTACTTACTGAAGGACGAAAGTGGTTGCTGCTTGTTGTACAAGACGATGTTGCAGTTCAAAGGCACGAAAATTCTAAGTCCCCATAAAAGATTTTAAGCGGAGATGAGTACTCCACAACATGCATCATAAGTTACTCCAGTTACCTTGCTGGGCCCAAGGTCTTCTTCCACCTGAAAATGAAGCAGGATAGTTGCCAGGATCAAGATATTCGTCACATTTTCACATTTTCGCTCATGTGCTTAGTATCTATATCCTCTGGTCATATCCTAATCCGCATCAGTATCCTGATCCCTTTATCTGCTTCACCTCGCAACCCTCACAACTCTCATTGTACCATTCTTTGTCTTGTCCTTCATCTCAATGTGTGTAGTTTTCAGTCTTGATATTTCTTTGTTAATTTTGCATTTCCTTGCATCTGATCACACTGTACTATTTTAACTGAATGTATGTCATTTTAGTTCATTGTGTTTATTCATTCTGTATACATATCTGTGTATCTGAGCATAGTTCCCACCACTCCATTGTTTTTGTATTTAACTTGGCACATGATCATGGGTCTTTGGTCTGTAGATGGTGCTCAAGTTCTTGCATGAATATCTTCTCATTGAAATCCCAAAGGATGGTGTCTTGTCTGGGACAGAGCTACATATAAGTTGAATAGCATCAAATGGTCTCCTGTAGGTGGTGTTGCAATGTCAATGATCATGTTCTGTGTGGTTTGGCCTTGCAAACTGTAATTTGTGAATGCATATAAGGTTGTCTATAATTATGATTATAATTTAATTTAATCAGATTAAATTCAATTATAATGGTTATATTATGCTCAAACCATAATCATTCACAATACAAATAAATTTGATTACATTACATTATATTATGATTAAATTGAAATATGGGGTGCATATTTAATCATAATCACTCTTGATTAAACTAGGCCAGAATGACATGTGCAGAGGCTGGTCACCAGTTGCTTGTGGTCAGACCAGCTATTTTCCCCTGTGGTCAGTGGTGTTTTCCACACATTTTGCCATGTTTAGGAGTAGTTAGTATAAAAATAAAATCTATGATTTCACCTTAGACATTGATTCCACATCTGTATCTGTAAGAAAGTACATCCTCAGAGTAGCATATATGCTAATCAGCAGATAGTACAAGCCACCATGGTGGCTTGTGGGTTGTTATGTATATGCTGCCCATTATGGGTACCTGTAGATACAATGTGGACAACTATATAGTTGCCCACATTTGATTAGATAAGGACACTTAATCTTACCTGTAAACCATACACTGTGTATCCACCAATAAACATATTGGCTCAGTCTGCCCAGTCAGAAACTTTACAGCATCTTCATCGAAATCCTCAAATTCCAGCATTCCATTCTCAAACAATGCTTGGCTACACTTCAAACACACATTTTGGATCTACTGCAGTACCTCCTGGAGGGTGCCATGTAACATGCAATTGCATGCTATTTTGCTGATCTGAGATTCCATCCTGATGAAGGTCCCTATCATTCAGTAGACCAGGCTTGGACCCACCCATACCTTCAAATCCAAGTTTCCAGATGCTGATAGAGACAACTGGTTGTCCAGGGCTAATACACAGTGTACACATTCTCACACCACTTAAGGTATAAATATTTAATCACAATTACGATTAATTAAGATTAAATTAAGATTAAATTATGACTATCTTACACTAGAATATGAGTACATTAAAATATGGTGTGGAAGCCACCATAATGGTTATGATTAAAATAAAATATGCCCAAAAAAATAATTTAATCTTAATCGGACAGCTATAAGGGCAACCTCTGGGGCTAGTGGAATATCACACTAGAGCCTGGCAGATGGGAATCCAAAGTATATAAGTTCAAGGAAGGCTACAGGCAAGGATACATACCTGGCAGATGGGAATCCAAAGAGAAAAGCCTAAGGACTCCCACTGCCGAGGTGACTACTAATTAAGGAAAGTCTCCGAACTGACTGAATGTTCTGGGCGCTTAAATCACGAATAGAAGCGCCAGTTGTAGAAGTGAGTAGGAAGGAGGAGGGGGGGGAAGGAAAGGGGAATATTAGATAGAAACAACAGGGAGAAAAGAGAGATAAAAGGGAGATGGGGATAGAAGGGGTGAACATGAATAAGAGAGGAGAATAGGAGAAGGAGAATAAAAAGGAGCAGTATGAGGGGTTCCCCTTACAACAGCCCTAAATGCATATGCTACTCTAACTGGTGTCACTTTCTGTTGTCTCATTTTCTTCTTTGTTGAATGATTTTATTCAAAGGCTCAATGGGTCTGATAATATGTCCATGTAATAAATCTATGTAACAATATGTATAAATTCTATTCTTACCAGGTCTTTAGCAGGGGCACCCTGAAATAGAGTCTACGTGGCACTTACCAATACCCAGTCACGTGACAGTGTGACATTCTTGCTGCCACCACCATCACATCCACGCTGTCCAGCTCGTGCAACACAAGCCACAATCACGGGACCGGCTGCATCCAGGCTAGGGGACCCTCAACAGGTCCCCCACACTTCAGGGACTGCATGTAAGCCACACTGCTGCACGCCATGACATCCGCGCACCCCGGTGGTGGCGCACGACCAAATGGTGCCGTCCAGGCTTGGACGGCCCTCTACAAGGTCCCACCACCATGGCAGATACACGCCAGGCAGGGGGAATCCATGTTGGTTGTACTGACATCCCCCCTTGGCCTGGTGCAGTTCTGCAGCGCAACTTAACGGCAATCATGGCGGCAGGGCAGCATGCATGCAGTGCCGCATACGTGCAATGATGTCGTCGCTGTGAGAGCGACGACGAAACATGACAGCACCCCGCCTCCTTTGACGATTCATCGCTGCACGCAACAGCAACGCGCCCATGGCAGCCTGCCTCCCACCCCACACCCACCACCAGTGGCACCACCACACCCACCGCCCAGCTTGTGTCACACAAGCACAACCACGTCAACTTGGACCAGCCGTATCCACACCAGGGGAGACCCCCAATAGGTCCCCCACGTTTCTGGGACTGCGTGTAAGCTGTGCTGCGACATCCGTGCACCCCGGCGGTGGTGCACAACCCAATGGCACCGTCCATGACTGGACGGTCCTCTACGATGTCCTGCCACCACGGCAGAGACACCCAGGCAGGGGGAGGGTGTGTCGGTACATCCGAGATCCCCCCTTGACCCCGCGATCATCCACAGCAGCGGGGCGGCGTGCACGCACAAAGATGGCGCTGCTCACCCAGCGACCGTCATGCACAACGACACCTCCCATTGACAACACACAGCTGCCCAAGGAGCCACAGCAATGTGCCGAGTGAGCCCCGACAGCACCCTACTGCAATGTCGCACCAACACACCTGCAGCCGCACATCCCTCTACGTACACACGTACACATCACCACGTCCTAGGCAACATCCACAGGCAGCAAGCAACCCCAGCCCTTGTACATGTTCGCATGCACGCGACGTCACAACCCCCCATCCCCTCACAACACACCACCACACCTCAGCCACATGTGGCTACCTGGGGCCCACACCACCCTCCACAACTCAGGGGAACCCCGCAGAACACTACCGCCACCCAGCATGTGTCACGACAGCATGCATGCGCCCTCGCAGCCTCAGGACCACCTTTGCGCACACCTGCACCCCCATGCCACAAGCAGCACGCAAACATACCATGTAGCCCCAAGCTACGTCCAGATATGTGGGCCCAAGCCACTGCCGTGCCTGCACCTTCACGCTTGTGCTCACACTCTTGCCACAACACATGCGCGAGGTTTCTCGTGCATCGATTGGATGGAGAAAATGATGGTGGAGAAGGCACATACCATGACATTGCCGGGTCCCCTGTCTCACACATGCCATTGTGTGATATTTGTGGCCCTTGCTGGCATACCGCCGCCAGCCACTTATGACGTTCTATTAGGCGACATTGTATTTCGATGTCGCCAAATAGAACATCATTGATGACCAGCATACAGGAGCACATGCACTGTATTTTAATAGTAGAAAGTATATTTGTATGTCTACGTAGTATGTGCTATGTAATGTACAACCAACATAAATCTACATTGGCAACATTGCATGTAATTGTAACAGGAATACACCTCTAGCTGCAATACTGTGAGCAAATGAGAGGTACTACAACGGTCTCAGTGCTCAGTGTGTGCACACTCATGTAGGTATGAGGCAGGCTGAAGCCGCAAGCATATGCAAGACAATTACTTGTGGACAACAAATCTGTCATGTGACCATAATCCTGACAGGATACTTTGAGAATCTGGAGACGAACAAAAAAACAAAGTGGACACAAATGAAAATAAACTACTTATGAAGTTGAAGAAGGAGCATGGATGGACCCTATAGATTTTTCCAAGTACATCCTGTCAGCAGTTGTCGAGATCTGACCAGAATTAAACTCCCAGACATTGGGTCATTCCCCCAGTCACCCCACCAAGACCCCAAAACTTTTGGAAATCCCAAAAGGAGACGTGTTTCGTGGTCCGCTTGCACAGTTTTCTTATGTAATCTGTGGACAAAATAGGAAAATCCCGGATTACTGTGGGAAGATTTACATAAATTTTGAAATGGTGAAACACTTCAATAAGAAAAAGCTGATTCTTTCCTTCGTAAACTCAGGGAATCGGAACTATAAGGGCAACCTCTGAGGCTAGTGGAATATCGCACTATAGCCTAGCAGATGGGAATACGAAGATATATAAGTGTACAGGGAGCTACATGTGTGGGCACATACCTAGCAGATGGGAATCCGAAGAGAAAAGTCTAAGGACCCCACTGCTGACTACTCTACCACATATAGAACGAAGTCCGAAGGCCCAACATGGGCGCCTGCAAGATCAACTGTTGAGCGCTTGCAAGATCAACGTTGAGCGCTTAAATAAGTGCTGAAGATGTAGCTAGAATAAGGAAGAGTGAAATGGTAAGGGGAAGGAGAATAGGGAGGTCATAGGAAAACAAAGATAATAGGAGTGAAAATAATAGACAGATAAGAGAATAAGGAAGAGAAAAGAGAGGGAATAGAGGTTCCCCTTACATCACCCCCTTTCTAGAGTGTGACGTCCCGACACACTGACACCTAGGGGAGGCACAGGAGGGATCTGACAAAAGGTGTCGAAGTCGGCTACACGGATATGACAAGGGGCACCTGGGTGGAGGCAATGGAAGTCAGCAACGAGGTCTGGGGCTGCCAAATCTGCTTCAGGGATCCACTTGTCGTGCTCATACCCATAACCCTTCCACTTAACCTTGTATTCGAGCTTTCCACAGCGAAGCTGACTGTGCAAGATCTGTTCAACCTCATAGTGCTCATCTCCCCCTACAAGGACTGGGGGTGGAGGTGGTTGAGCCTTCCGGCCGGAATGGGATCCGGAGGAGCTGGGAGGAGTTTGACCACAGGGAAGACAGGGTGTAGGCGACTCATAGACTTGGGGAGTCGAAGACGGTAAGCATGGGAGCCAACCTTGTGTTCCACTAGGAAGGGGCCTAAGTTTCGGTGTGACAATTTCTTTGAATGACGAGTGGTATTGATATCGCTTGCATCTAAGAAGACTTTGTCACCAGGAACGAAGGTAGGGGGTGGCTCTCGGCGACGATTATAGTACTGAGCCATATCTTCCTTGGCCTTCACTAGGGCAGCCCTGGCTTCAGACAGGGAGTCAGCCATTCCTTGTTTAAATTCATTCACAGCCTCTTTCCTAGATGGTTGCTGGTGAGGTTCAAAGCCCATCTGTGGGTGGAAACCAGAGTCAAGCATGAAGGGAGTCTCTTTCGTGGATGAATGGACATGGTTGTTGTACTGGAACTCTGCAAGGGGCAAGAGGTCGTCCCAGTCATCTTGTCGTTCGTTCACAAATAGACGCAGATATTGCTCGAGCTCTTGGTTGACACGCTCTGTCTGTCCATCTGTTTGTGGGTGATACAAAGTGGAGGCAGCTACCTCAATACCCAGAAGTCTGTATAGCTCACGAGTGAACTCACTGATGAACTGTGTACCTCGGTCTGAAACTACATGGAAGGGAAGGCCATGGTGTCTCCAAACATGATTCCTAAAGAGGCAAGAGGCTCCTAATGCTGTAATCGTGGTCAGGGTGGGGATGAAGTGAGAATGTTTGGATAAGGAGTCCACAACAACCATCACAGTGTCATACCCATGCGACTCAGGGAATTCAACAGTAAAGTCAACACTGACTGTCTCCCAATGTTGTTCAGGAACCTCTAAAGGGTGTAGTTCCCCAATAGGCAGCCAGCGCTGAGTCTTGGTGCATAGGCAAAGGTCACATGTCCTCATGTAACTACCAATGTAGCAAGACATGTGAGGCCACCAATAGTTCCAAGAGACAAGCTCCAAGGTCTTCCAATGTCCAGTATGGCCAGCGATACAAGTGTCATGATGTTGGGAGACAATTCGACATCGTAAGTCATGCTGGTCGGGGACATATACCTTTCCACAGAACAGGAGTGTACCATCTTTCTCATCCCACTCTGATGACCTCACAGACTTTCCTGTAGTCTTGCGAAGCTCCTTGGCGGCGCGTGCAACTGACTCTTTGAGCTCTCCTTCCTTAGTGCCACTGCGAATGTCCCTCAAGATGTCATGCTCTTCGCCTGTGAATTCCAGCCCTTCTAATGCATGAATGACAAAGAGTTCTGGTTGGAGAAGCACCAGGTTATCATTGTCATTTGAGCCTGTGCCATGATTGGGTTGACGAGAGAGTGCGTCCGACTTGCCCATTGTTTTGCCTGGGTGATGGTACAGGTTGTAGTCAAACCGAGATAGGTAGAGTGACCAGCAAGCTTGGTGAGGGTTGAGCTTCTTAGATGTGCAAAAGTACTCAAGGTTTTTGTGGTCAGTCCAGATCTTGACACGGTGTCTTGCCCCCTCAAGGAAGTGTCGCCACTCTTCAAGGGCACAGATGATGGTGAGCATTTCCTTGTCATGTATTTCGTAGTTGTGCTCTACCTGACTGAGACTCTTGGAGAAGAAGGCTATGGGGTGCCATTTGTTATCGCTTTTGGATTGCTGAGAGAGAACAGCCCTGGTTGCAAAGTCTGAGCTGTCTGCCTCAATGCGATATGGGAGGTTATCATCTGGGAATGTGAGGATGGGTAGATGTTACCGATGTCTTTATTGTGTCAAAGGCAGTTTGTTGAGGTGGTCCCCATGTCCAAGGAGTGTCCTTGCGAAGTAGGTCAAACATTGGGCAAGCATGGTGTGAAAACTTCTTGATGAAATGACAGTAGAAGTTTGCAAAGCCAAGGAATGACTGCACCTCCTTCTTGTTGTTAGGGATCAGCCACTCAGCAACACCAGCAACTTTTACCGGATCCATCTCAGCTTTCCCATGTGAAATAATGAGACCTAGGTATTCTATCTTGGTCTTGTCAAATTCGCACTTGTTGGGGTGTAAATAAAGCTTGTGCTCTCTGAGACACTGTACCACCTTCCATACAACTTCGTGGTGTATCTGCAAGTCCTCCAAAAAGAGCAGGATGTTGTCTAGATAAATGCACACGACACCTTCAGCAATGAGGTCATGAAATATGTCAGAGGCCGAAAAACATCACTAAAGGTTCAAATAGTCCTCGGTTTGTCCTGAATGCCGCTTTCCACTCATCACTGTCTTTGATCCTGACATTGTTAGAACCCCAGCGAACGTCAAGCTTGGTAAAGTTGTGGGCCTGTCATAGGCTGTTGACAAGGTCCGAAATCAAGGGAAGAGGGTAATGATTCTTGATTGTCATTGCATTTAACACCCAATAGTCTTGAACAAACCGTAGAGCACCATCCTTCTTTTTGACAACAAACACTGGTGAAGCCATTGGTGACTTTGACAGTCGTATACGTCTGGTACATAGATTTTCCTCAAGCAACTTGTCCAGTTCGGCGTGTTCTCCTGGTGATAGGGGGTACACCTTGGGTGATGCTCGTGGGTTGGCTCCTAGTTCTAGTTCTATGGCGTGGTCTCACAGCT
The DNA here is from genome assembly GCA_015039355.1 of Ramaria rubella. Lineage (NCBI taxonomy): Eukaryota > Fungi > Basidiomycota > Agaricomycetes > Gomphales > Gomphaceae > Ramaria > Ramaria rubella. The sequence goes on along the minus strand of MU134441.1, from coordinate 40,127 downwards.
TGCGTTCTGGAAGCTTGTCAAACGACTCCTTTGCAAAGACATCTTTGTAGTCGGACAGGTAGTCTAGAAGAGTGTCTGAAGGTTGGGAATTACACCAGGCAGCTTCTGCAAGGCACTGAGAAGTTGTTGAAGAAGCACAAATGAACTCAGCTTGGGGAGGGAGCATAGCGACTAGAATACGGTCACCCTCTTCTATAGCTTCATCAGATGTGTCTTTAGCTGTTTCAGAATCACCCCCATATTGTTGACTCAGGAGGAGTCCTTCTTTGGATATTGATCCACCTGAATCATGCATGAGAATAGGACAGGGGCTGATATGGCAGGTATGCAGTTGTAGGGCATTCTGCTGTTCTTCCTTAATGATGTTGCAACATGTGTGGCAATGGGAAGGACAGCAAGTCATCCATACTTCTTGGGAATTCCAGTCAACTTCTAGGTTGTGGTCTCAAAGCCAGGTGTAGCCAAGGACCATACGTTGATGCCCTAGGTGTGTAATGGCAAATACGGCTCTCTCAGAATGGTCTTTATACCACAGGATTAGATCAATGACTTGGGTGATAGATCCAGATTCATTGGGTGAGCCATCAACATTGTACACAGGAATAGGACGAGAGAGTGGTTGTGCTGTGAGATGGTTTTCTCATACAAATCCCGAGTCGCTAAACAGACCAGTAGCACCAGAGTCAAGTAGGGTGCGAACTGACTTGATTTCTGCTGTATCAGTGGTTTGGGCCTCAACTGGGAGAGAGAGGGAGTTTGGGCTCGGGGTGGAGGCAACAACATACTGTGCAGGAAGATTTCATTCCCATTTTTTACGACGGAAGCGAGTAAGAGGTTGGGAAGGAGTTAAGGGTTGTGTGTCTAGCTTTTTGATGTCCATCGCTGAAGAATCAGGTTCTGAATCTGTATATTCATCATTTACCTGACTATACAGCAAGGGAGTAAAACGATTGGAAGTTGGCAGCAGGGGCACACTATTCACCTGCTGCATGACACAAAATCCTCTTCCTCCTCTTCCTGGAGCTTTGGGCCATCTTCCTTGACAGGGCTTGTGACTCTAGGACTAGTGGATGACAACCAGTGGGTGATCCATTCGTCCTTCTCTTCAGCGGTCATGGTACAAACATCAAAGGCCTGGGGGCATTCTCAAACAAACTGGCCTGGTTTTCCACACCTATGACAGACAAGGGAACTGGTTTGCAATGGTGAGCAGCATCTACCTCCATTGCCACTGGTTGGACACCCATAGTAACAATAGGTGGGGCTGCCTGAAGCTGTGGTGCCGATTCCGATTGGTGAGGTGGCTGTGGGTTTCTGTGGTTGACACCAACAGAGACAGCAGGGGGATGGCTAGAAGTATTCGGCGTAGCACGCGAGGCACTCTGAAAGGCTTCATTGGCAGCACATGCTTGTGAGATTGTCCTAGCTACTGAAAACCATTCAGAAAGGTCATCGTCTGATGGGCATCCTTCAACCATATTGGCAATCCGGCTTTGAATGGAAGGGTCAAGGCCGTGGTGGAATTTAATGACGAGGGAGGCCTGTTCTCTGTATCCAGACTTCTCAACCAGCTCCTCAAACTCATTGATATAGTCATCAATGGTACGACGATTCTGATAATATTGACGCGACTTGCGTTTGGTCCGGGCAGTAGTTTCTTCATGGGGCAGGAAGAATGTCGACTTGAATGCCTTCTCGAAAGAGATCCAGGTAGAATGGGTAGGACAACCGTTTCTAGTTTCCATTTTGAAGATACATGTGGTGAAGGATGAGGCACAACCAGATTTCATGAATGACAGGGCCCACAGGACTTTTGCGTGATCATTGACAAAGTGAGTTTGGCACAGGGCAAGGTAGAGCTTGCAAGAGTTCAAGAAGGCTCGTCCTTTTTCTCTATCACCATTGACGTTGGCAGGAGTGGCAGGAGTGGCGCGTTTTTGGGTAGTAGGGGGAGAAAGGGATGCGGTCATAAGGCTAGCGACGCCATGGTTCAAGGTGTGCACCTGGACATCTGTCTGTTGAACCTGTTGTGCCAGTAATTCCTTCTGTTCTCTCTCAGCATGCAAGGCAACCTCTAGAACTGCGACATGCTGATGGAGCTCATTGTAAGCCGCTTGGAAATCAAAGGAATTCGGTTCTTCTGGTATGGGTGTAGACATTGTAGAGGTAGATAGAGTATTAGGGAATGTACCAGAGGGATCCTGAGCTGCTATACGCCTGAAGATATCAATTCAAAGACGATGGCGACAGCGACCAGTACAGTGAGTTGGCAGACTTTTCTACTATAAGGGCAACCTCCGAGGCTAGTGGAATATCACACTATAGCCTAGCAGATGGGAATCTGAAGCTATATAAGTGTACAGGGAGCTACATGTGTGGGCACATACCTAGCAGATGGGAATCCAAAGAGAAAAGTCTAAGGACCCCACTGCCGACTACACTACTAAATATGGAACAAAGTCCAAAGGCCCAACACGGGCGCCTGCAAGATCAACTGTTGAGCGCTAGCAAGATCAACATTGAGCACTTAAATAAGCACTGAAGACGTAGCTAGAATAAGGAAGAGTGAAATGGTAAGGTCCTGTTTGGACACAGAATTTGGCTAAACGAATTCTGTGTTTGCTGACCAAGCTCAGCTGCGGCCTTTCCAGGCCACAGCTGAGCCTAAATCTTCTGTCACACAGTTATGGACGCTCCACATCAACCCTCCGCCGACAATCCCTTCGCCGACAATACCATGCGTACATGCAGCTCACGCAGCCCTCCCACTAGCCCCCAAAGACCTACTCCACCTCCTTCCACCAACAATCCTCCTGCCAGGAAGAAAGCTGAAGCATGGGTACTTGAGGACGATATCGTGCTGATCAACCTCCTGATCGATCATAAGGTGGAGGCTGGTGAGGGGGGTAATTTCAAGAAGTCTACGTGGATAGTGGTTGCTGGAGTGATGGTGGATCGGCCATCCACCAGAGGACTCAAGACCTGGGAAGCTTGCAGGTCAAGGTGGATCAAGGTAAGTCGGTTTGGTTGTTTGATGCTTATCTGAGGCTTAATATTCCACAGCTGCGAAAGGACTACAATCTGGCACTTCAGCTTAAACAAAATCTCTCTGGCTTTACGTTTGTGGATCAGGAAGGTGTGGTGGTTGATGATGAATCTGTATGGAGTGAGTTTGCCTCAGTGAGTTGTTTGTATTTCACTCACTTGAATTTACAGAAAAATCATGAGGCTGCATGGGTCAGAAGGGCGGGGTTCCCTTGCTTTGAGCTCATGAGTTTGCTCATGCCGAGTGCGGCAAGGGGGACTCACATTTACAGAGCGTCCACTTTGGCGTATGGAACTGGGACACAGTCCAGGCAGGGGAGTGATCAAGGTGCGCAGGGTGGGGGGATGGAGCTTGACCCAGTTAGTGGCATTGTGTCTGACTGGTCCCAGGGCCAGTTGAGCTCTAGCATCGACAATCTCTCTTCCTTCGGCCTCCCTCCCTCTGCGTTCAGCCTTCCCCCCTCTTCATTGGACCCACCACCTTCTGTGTTCGATCTGCCACACTCTGCAGTCGATCTGCCCCCCTCTGCATTCCTTGATCTGCTTCCCTCCTCCTTCAACCACCTCCCCTCTTCCTTCGAGCCCCCCCCCTCTTCCTTCGGCCCCCCCCTCTTCCTTTGAGCCCCCCCTTCTTCATTTGGCCCGGCCCCCTCATTCTCCCCACCCTCCTCTGTGTATGGCCCGCCCTCCTCTGTGTACGGCCCTCCATCCTCCTCTGTCGGGTCTCTCTCACTCTCCTCAGCGAGGAGTGACCAGGGTGTGTTCAGTCAGCTGCTGAACCACACTGCAGGCCAGGGGTGCCCTCACGTGGTGCCAATCAGCAACATGTCGGTGAATGCGGGAGCACTCTGGTTGGCCCCATCCCCTTCCACTTTGGCAGCAGCCTTCACTGCGCATCGGCGGCTGGGGTCCGGCAGTGGGGTGAGCTCCAAGCGTAGTGCCACAGATGCTGTTGACAATGAAGGGGGCAGCGTGGCAGCACTGACCAAGAGATCGCGTGCGTCAGGTCTGACGGTGCTCTTGGAGATCTGTGATGGGCTGGCGGTGGTAGCGGACACGCAGAAAAAGTTGAACACCACCCAACTTGAACAAGCACGTGTGCAATTGGAGCATACACGTGTCATGGAGAAGAAACTCAAATTGCAGGAACGGCTCGAGATTAGGGCGCAAGAGATACGTATGCTGGAACTCGAGCGTGAACCTGAAGGACGCAGCTCCACAGCCATGCAAATTGTGCAGAACGAGTACAAACTGACGGCCGAGCAAAAGCTCTTCTTCGTAGAAGAGTTTCGCCAAGACCCTAGCATGGCAGCCGTGTTTTGTGAGATGCAGGAAGATGTGCATGCGCTGTGGATCAAGAAACGCCTGCAGGTGCTCAGGGGATCTGAATAATTGTAGTCTGGCTTCCACCTCACTGTTTTTACCTCCCTGTAACTCTGTTTTGAAAAGAAATATACAATGTTTTCCTTTTTATTTCTCATGACTTAAAAAATAAAAAATAAAGCAATAAAAAAGTTATATTCATGTATGCTATGCCCACTAGTGGTCATAGCCTTGGTACAAACAATACTGAGCTCACATTGCTCTTGCAATCAACTGCCGGCATGTTTGGGTGGCCTCCCTCTCCTCAGCCTGTGGCGCACTCAGCGCAAGCTCACCCATATAATGACCTGGGACCGGATCTCGCTCAGCACCACCATCCTGCTCCATAATATCTAGGGGGTCATGCTCCCGGATGTAGTTGTGCAACGCTGCAAGGGCGGGGGGCACACGGGCTTGCAGATCGAGGTCATAGTGTGGCGTGGTTCCAAGTATCTTGAAGTGTGCCTTCAGGACCCCAAATATGCGCTCAATCACGTTGCGTGCTGAGGCATGATGCAAGTTATAAAGCTCTTCGGCATTTGCTGGCCTGCTGTGAATACGTTAGTAACATACAGACTCTACAGTATGCCGGGTGGATAAATACCTTAGATTGGCACGCCCCCACTCAGCTAGATGATATCTGACCCCCCTATATGGTACCAGCAATCCCTCACATGAAGGGAACCCCGCATCAGCAAGGTAGTACTTCCCCTTGGGTATACGAAGGTCATTAACACGACCATCATGAAACATTGCGGAGTCCGCTGCAGACCCCTCCCAGCCACTGTACACGTAGACAAACCTCATATCAAAGGAGCATGCCGCCAAGCAGTTTTGAGACAGGTCACCCTTTCGATCGCAAATGATATGTCGCTTGGCTGCGGTTGGGCTACATGCAATATGTGTGCTGTCCATTGCACCAATCGTGTCTTTAAAAAACAAGAAAAATTTGGGATCATTGTGGATGCGGGGAGGTACAGGATCAGTTGCAGCAGGGAGATGGACGTAGGCGGTGTAGAATGGTGGGCCCGAGAAGATGACAAGCATCTTGATAAAATACTTCACCACAGTGTCATTGGCATGCTGGAAACGTTCTCCTATGTGCCAAACCGTCAGCCCAGTGACACAGGTATACAGGAATATGGCGAGTTGTTCCTGCAGTGTGATGTAGCAGGAATCACAGTGGCCATAGTTCTCGAGTGTATTGATCAGGTCATGGAATACATGTTTGTTGACACCAAGTTCGCATCTTATACAAAGGGGGTGACCATGGATCAGCTCCTGCACCCATGCATGTCCTGATAAAGCAGAAGTGTGATAGGGAACTTTGTTGTACAAGGGAGTCACGTAGGAGAGGACTGCTTCCCTGGCCATGCGACATATGTTTGCTGACCTGGTCAGATGTTGTCAACATTGGGAATTGTAAGTCGTCCTTGTTGTCCTCATCCTCATCTGATAAGAATGTAATGAGGAGTGCCATGGTAGAGAGCGTGTGTGACAGATGATTTAGGCTCAGCTGTCAGCCTGGAGAGGCCGCTACTGAGCTTGGTCAGTGAACACAGAATTCGTTTAGCTGAATTCTAGGAGTCCTTAGGCTTTTCTCTTTGGATTCCCATCTGCCAGGTATGTATCCTTGCCTGTAGCCTTCCATGAACTTATACTTTGGTTTCCCATCTGCCAGGCTCTAGTGTGATATTCCACTAGCCCCAGAGGTTGCCCTTATAGTAGAAAAGCCTCCCAACTTACTGGACCGGTCACTGTCACCTTCGTCTCTGAATTGATATCTTCAGGTGCATAGCAGCTCAGGACCCCTCTGGTACATTCCTTAATACTCCATCCACTTCTACCATGTCTACACCCATACCAGAAGACCCGAATCCCTTTGATTTTCAAGTGGCTTACAATGAGCTGCATCAGCGTTTCGCGGTTTTAGAGGTTGCTTTGCATGCTGAGAGAGAACAGAAGGAATTACTGGCACAACAGGTTCAACAGACATATGTCCAGGCACACACTGTGAACCATGATGTCACTAGCCTTATGACTGCATCCCTTTCCCCCCCTACTACTTAAAAACGCGCCACTCCTGCCACTCCTGCTGACTTTAATGGCGACAGAGAGAAAGGACAAGCCTTCTTGAACTCTTGTAAACTCTATCTTGCCCTGTGCCCAACTCACTTCATCAATGATCACGCAAAGGTCCTATGGGCCCTGTCATTCATGAAATCAGGTTGTGCTTCATCCTTTGCCACATGCATCTTCGAAATGGAAACTAGAACTGGTCACCCTACCCATTCTACCTGGGTCTCTTTCGAGAAGGCATTCAGGTCGACATTCTTCCTTCCCCATGAAGAAACTACTGCCCGGACCAAACGCAAGTCGTGTCAATATTATCAGAATCGTCGTACCGTTGATGACTATATCGATGAGTTTGAGGAGCTGGTTGAGAAGTCTGGATACAGAGAACAGGCCTCCCTCATCATTAAATTCCACCACAGCCTTGACCCTTCCATTCAAAGCCGGATTGCCAATATGGTTGAAGGATGCCCATCAGACAATGACCTTTCCGAATGGTTTTCAGTAGCTAGGACAATCTCACAAGCATGTGCTGCTAATGAAGCCTTTCAAAGCGCCTCACACCCTACACCAAACACTTCTACCTGTCCCTCTCCTGTCTCTGTTGGTGTCAACCACCAAAACCCACACCCACCTCACCAATCAGAATCAGCACCACAGCTTCAAGCAGTCCCACCTATTGCTACCATGGGTTCCCAACCAGTGGCAATGGAGGTAGATGCTGCTCGCCATCGTCAACCCAGTTCCCTTGTCTGTCATAGGTGCGGAAAACCAGGCCACTTCATTCAAGAATGTCCTCAGGCCTTTTACGTTCGGACCATGACTGCTGAAGAGAAGGACGAATGGATTGCTCACTTGCTGTCATCCACTGATCCTAGAGTTGCAAGCCCTATCAAGGAAGACAATCCAGAGCCTCAGGAAGGAGAAGAGGATTTTGTGTCACACAGCAGGTGAATAGTGTGCCCCTGCTGCCAATTCCCAATGGTTTCGCTCCACTGCTGTATAATCAGGTAAACAATGAATACACAGATTCAGAACCTGATTCCTCAGCTACGGAGACTGAAATGCTAGACACACAACCCTTAACTCCTCCCCAGTCTCATACTCGCTTCCGTCGTAAAAAATGGGAATGAAACCTTCCTGCACAGTATGTTGTTGCTTCCACCCCAAGCCCAAATTCCCTCTCTCTCCCGGTCGAGGTTCAAACCACAGATACAGCAGAGATCAAGTCGGTTCGCGCTCTCCTTGACTCCGGTGCCACTGGTTTGTTCATCGACTCGGGATTTGTTCAGGAAAACCCCCTCACTGCACGACCACTCTCTCATCCTATTCTGGTGTACAATGTTGATGGCTCACCCAATGAATCTGGATCCATCACTGAAGTCGTTGATCTAATTCTGCGGTACAAAGACCATTCCGAGAGAGCTGCATTTGCCATTACCCGCCTAGGGCGTCAACGTATGATCCTTGGCTACACCTGGCTTCGGGACCACAACCCAGAAGTTGATTGGAAGTCTCAAGAAGTATGGGTGACTTGGTGTCCTCCCCAGTGCCATACATGTTGCAACATCATCAAGGAAGAACATCAGAGGGCCCTATGACTGTGCACCTGCTGTATTGGTCCTTGCCCTGTTCTCATGCATGATTCAGATGGATCAACAGCCAAAGAAGAACTCCTCCTGAGTCAACAGTATGGGGGTGATTCTGAAATGGCTGATGGCACATCTGATGAGGCCATAGAAGAGGGTGACCGCATTCTAGTCGCTATGCTCCCTCCCCAAGCTGAGTTGATTCGTGCTTTTTCAACAACATCCCAACGCCTTGCAGAAGCTGCCTGGCACAATTCCCAACCTTCCGACACTCTTCCAGACTACCTGTCCGAGTACAAAGATGTCTTTGCACAAGAGTCGTTTGACAAGCTTCCAGGACACAAACCATGGGATCATGCAATTGAATTAGAACCCGGAGCTAACCCCAGAGCCTCACCCAAGGTGTACCCCCTCTCTCCAGGAGAACAGGCTGAATTGGACAAATTCCTTGAGGAGAATTTGAGCACAGGACGCATCTGACCATCAAAGTCACCAATAGCCTCACCAGTGTTCTTTGTTAAAAAGAAAGATGGTGCCCTATGGTTTGTCCAGGACTATCGGGTGCTGAATGCAATGACAATCAAGAATCGCTGCCCTCTTCCCTTGATTTCTGACCTTGTCAACAGCCTATGAGGGGCCCACTACTTTACTAAGCTTGATGTCTGTTGGGGCTTTAACAATGTCAGAATCAAAGAGGGTGATGAGTGGAAAGCGGCATTCAGGACAAATCGGGGACTGTTTGAACCTCTAGTGATGTTCTTTGGCCTCACTAACAGCCCTGCCACTTTCCAGACTATGATGAATGGCATCTTCCATGACCTCATTGCCAAAGGTGTCGTGTGCATTTATCTGGATGACATTCTGATCTTTTCAGAAGATCTAGAGAGTCACCATGAAGTCGTATGGAAAGTGGTACAGCGTCTCAGAGAACACAAGCTTTATTTGCGTCCTGACGAGTGTGACTTTGACAAGACCAAGATTGAATACCTAGGTCTCATCATCTCTCATGGGAAGGCCAAAATGGATCCTGTCAAGGTTGCTGGTGTCGCTGAGTGGCCAACACTTAACAACAAGAAGGAGGTACAATCATTCCTTGGTTTTGCCAACTTCTACCATCGATTTATTGAGAAATTCTCACACCATGCATGTCCAATGTTCGACCTGCTTCACAAAGACACTCCTTGGACATGGGAACCACCACAACAAACTGCCTTCGACACAATAAAGACATCGGTAACATCTGCACCCATCCTCACATTCCCAGATGACAACCTCCCATATCGTGTCGAAGCAGACAGCTCAGACTTTGCAACCGGGGCTGTTCTCTCCCAACAATCCAAAAGCGATAACAAATGGCACCCCATAGCCTTCTTCTCCAAGAGTCTCAGTCAGGTAGAGTGCAACTACGAAATCCATGACAAGGAAATGCTCACCCATCATCTGTGCCCTTGAAGAGTGGCGACACTTCCTTGAGGGGGCAAGACACTGTGTCGAGATCTGGACTGACCACAAAAACCTTGAGTACTTTTGTACATCTAAGAAGCTCAACCCTCGCCAAGCTTGCTGGTCACTCTACCTATCTCGGTTTGACTACAACCTGTACCATCACCCAGGCAAAACAATGGGCAAGTTGGATGCACTCTCTCGTCAACCCAATCATGGCACAGGCTCAAATGACAATGATAACCTGGTGCTTCTCCAACCAGAACTCTTTGTCATTCATGCATTAGAAGGGCTGGAATTCACAGGCAAAGAGCATGACATCTTGAGGGACATTTGCAGTGGCACTAAGGAAGGAGAGCTCAAAGAGTCAGTTGCACGCGCCGCCAAGGAGCTTCGCAAGACTACAGGAAAGTCTGTGAGGTCATCAGAGTGGGATGAGAAAGATGGTACACTCCTGTTCTGTGGAAAGGTATATGTCCCCGACCAGCATGACTTACGATGTCGAATTGTCTCCCAACATCATGACACTCATATCACTGGCCATGCTGGACGTTGGAAGACCTTGGAGCTTGTCTCTTGGAACTATTGGTGGCCTCACATGTCTTGCTACATTGGTAGTTACATGAGGACATGTGACCTTTGCCTATGCACCAAGACTCAGCGCCAGCTGCCTATTGGAGAACTACACCCTCTAGAGGTTCCTGAACAACACTGGGAGACAGTCAGCATCGACTTCATTGTAAGAACTCCCCGACTCGCATGGGTATGACACAGTGATGGTCATCATGGACTCCTTATCCAAACATTCTCACTTCATCCCCACCCTGACCACAATTACAGCATTAGGAGCCTCTCGCCTCTTTAGGAATCATGCTTGGAGACACCATGGCCTACCCCTCCATGTAGTTTCAGACCAAGGTACACAGTTCGTCAATGAGTTCACTCAGGAGCTATACAGACTTCTGGGTATCGAGGTAGCTGCCTCCACTGCATACCACCCCACAAACAGATGGACAGACAGAACGTGTCAACCAAGAGCTAGAGCAATATCTCCGTCCATTTGTGAACGAACGACAAGACCACTGGGACGACCTCCTGCCCCTTGCAGAGTTCCAGTACAACAACCACGTCCATTCATCCCACAAAAGAGACTCCCTTCATGCTCGACTCTGGTCGCCACCCACAGATGGGCTTTGAACCTCACCAACAACCATCTAGGAAAGAAGCTGTGAATGAATTCAAACAACGAATGGCTGACTCCCTATCCGAAGCCAGAGCTGCCCTAGTAAAGGCAAAAGAAGATATGGCTCAATACTACAATCGTCGCCGAGAGCCACCCCCTACCTTCGTTCCTGGTGACAAAGTCTTCCTAGATGCAAGCGACATCAACACCACTCGCCATTCAAAGAAATTGTCACACCGAAACCTAGGCCCCTTCCTAGTGGAACACAAGGTTGGATCCAATGCTTACCGTCTCCGACTCCCCAAGTCTATGAGTCGCCTACACCCTGTCTTCCCGGTGGTCAAACTCCTCCCCAGCTCCCCCGGATCCCATCCCTGGCCGGAAAGCTCAACCACCACCACCCCCAGTCCTTGTAGGGGAAGATGAGCACTACGAGATTGAACAGATCTTGGACAGTCAATTCCACCGTGGAAAGCTCAACCACAAGGTCAGATGGAAGGGGTATGGATATCAGCATGATGAGTGGATCCCCAAGGCAGATTTAGCAGCCCCAGACCTCATTGCTGACTTCCACCTCCTCCATCCTGGTGCCCCTCCTCGCATTCATGCCACATATTTTGACACCTTCCATCAAAAGGCACTTGTACCCCCAGTAGGTGTCAGTGTGTCGGGACGTCACACTCTAAAAAGGGGGTGATGTAAGGGGAACCCCTCATACTCCTCCTTTTTTCTCTTCCTTCTTATTCTCCTCTCTTATTCATGTTCACCCCTTCTATCCCCATCTCCCTTTTATCTCTCTTTTCTCCCTGTTGTTTCTATCTAATATTCCCATTTCCTTCCTCCCCTCCTCCTCCCTACTCACTTCTACAGCTGGCGCTTCTATTCGCGATTTAAGCGCCCGCTTACATGTGCAAGTTGGAATCTACCTGGGCTATGTCACAGGTCACGTGACTTCCGTTTTAAGCGCCCAAAACGTTCAGTCTTTTTGGAGTCTTTCCTTAGTTAGTATTCGCCTTGGCAGTGGGAGTCCTTAGGCTTTTCTCTTTGGATTCCCATCTGCCAGGTATGTATCCTTGCCTGTAGCCTTCCTTGAGCTTATATACTTTGGATTCCCATCTGCCAGGCTCTAGTGTGATATTCCACTAGCCCCAGAGGTTGCCCTTATAGGCATGAACAAGTACGACTAGCCTTCTCATCTGCAACCTATACATCTAATTACAGGTGCCGCCAACGGCAGTGATACCATATTTGTGGCAGAGAAGTCTTGTATCTCATATAGTGTAAGTTATTACGTTCCAGTGGGACTCTTTCTACATCCCTAAAATGCGTGAATTTGTGCAATATATAGGTAGGAGGATCATGAACTTACCTAGATAACGATTGTTCAGGTTTTTAGGTATAATACTGAGTCGTTGTATGGTAAGCAAGATCAATTACACTTAGAGGGAAAATATAACTTACCAGCCATATGATGATTTATGATCAAATGGACCTATGATATTACACTATAGTTAGCAGGACAATTATGTTGAAATGGGGTACGATAAGGATTCACTCACCTTGGCCTGCCCTGATCGATCGTATGGTGGATATTTTCAATAGATGCAGTGGGATCTTGTAGTACAGAATAGGTTGGTTCCCTGAGATCGGTTGACACTGTCAAACCAAACTCAGGGAGCTCAGTTCCAGTCATCCACTGTTGACACAGTCAAATGGTGGATGAAGGAGGATGAAGGGGGAGAGGGCGTTGGATGATGATAGTGGGAAGAAGGGACTTGGTGGTTTAGACACTGTGCATGTTACTCTGCTGTTATGTGACTCATTTAAGTCAAGTGATTTTTATTGGACGCAACTGATGATTAATAGGTCACGTGCTATAATTCCGCCTTTTCATTGGCACTCCGCTTTACCAGATGTCTTCTACTTCTTCCAGCTCCCTCACTCCACCGCCACCTTCCCCAGTCTCCTCTCCTCCTCTTCTCCCTTGCAAACGATGATGAATGACAATGGTTGACTTAATGTCAACGTCGTCGTCGTCTCTCCTCCAGAATGACATGTCTTCTGGAGGACATTCGTTATCTCAGCCTCCAACGGCCAGTCTGACAACATTCTCTCTTGCTTCCTCTTCATGTGCCACGCCCACCCTGTCATCACCAGCTATACCCTCGTCTGCCCCTACCACCAATCATCCCCCACTCTCTACAGTGGAATTACTTCATAAAATGCCTATGGAACTCTGCTCTCCCAAGCAACGTAAAAGTGCAGGTCAATGGTTATGGGAAATTCGTGCAGGCACATTGAATGTTGGAACTTCCCCCGTTATTGAGGCACCTGTTGATTCACAAGTATCTGGTCGTGAGTGTATTTTTCTTATCGATAATGTTCAGAGTATTACTGACATATATATTACATTGTAGCTTTAAATGCAAACAATGCTAAAACCGTTGAATCCCCTGTGCGATGTCCGTCCCCGGTTTTAAGCATACCAGATCCGAACCATCCTGATAGCTTAGAGTTCTGGGGAAGGGAAATACTGCCACCTCCACCTAAGCGAAAATATGTAGAGCTGGACCTGGAGGACATGCCCAGGTGGTTACACAAAGTAGAAGCTCAATGTGAGGGTTGGGGGAATGATGTTTGTACTTGTACATCCTGCGCCACTCGTGTTTTTCTGACCTTTCTTCATTAGCGCCACATTTATCCATCAGAAAATGGGCCATCCATGATTTCAATCCCATGGACTGTTATTGTATCACAACACCAATGATTATGTCCCTGAACAGCTGGCATTAAACGGGACCCCTAACATAATGAATGACGGCCTTCTTGGACTTTATGAGTGGATGTTCCACCCCAGAAATTATCTCCCCCACCGTCCCCAAAAAGCTTGTATTACCGTGCCGATTCTGGCGGATTTAAAGTCTTCCATCCTCTCGCGCCCACTGGATTGAACTGACATGATCTGGAAGATGAACAATCCTGTGGGATGTTTGAATAATCATCTTTGCAAAGACGTGTGTGGCATGTTTTCTTATCAGTCGGTAGTCGTCTCACAGTGCCTTGGCAGAATGCATACAATGGATGACTTCTTCCAAGAGATTCTAGACGGTATGCCGCCGTAACCTATCACACACTCACACAACATAATGGCATGCTCTGGCCTTATGCTGTTATGATGTGGAGGCAGTTCCAATGTTCTTGTGTAGATCTGATTGCCTTCTGCGATTATTACGATGCATCGGAAAAGATAAGAATGGATCTCAAACCTGTAGATAAAGCTACAGTGAATTACAGGGGTGCTTTCAGTCTGGATCCCCATGTCATCAAACTTCTTGCCTGCCTCGGTGCACCGGCGTTTCACGTTCGGGTGCTTGACAAACCTCCCCCTGTGCACCTCAAAGTTAAGCTTCAATCGTGGATCGCTTTTGGTGCATTCAGTGCGCCGATCATCAGGGGGGCAGATTAGCGTGTACCTGACCTTTTTATCGATATGTTTAATTCAACTGCTAGGATCCAAGTGCCAGTATCACAGGTGCCAGACGTAGATGGATTCGCCTCTTCTCCATACCATCTGTCTCATCATTCTTCACATTCACACCATAGTCTGTTTAGGGATGACCGTGATTCGGACTTAGATCACATGGATGTTGACTCACCGTTGCGACCTCCACCCTACCACTTATCAGCTGTTGGATCTAGTGGTGTTGAGTTTTATGACTTTGAGGATGTGGGCCAAAATGACTTGGAGTATTCTGAGCCTTCTGAAGGTGAAATAAGTTATGATGATTTCGATGAAGAAACATTCTGTAGACAGCCTTTTGCTCATCCCTTGGATCACACGCATTATGGTTCTGATAGGGATGAAGTTATTGCAGACAAACCCTTGCAACCTGTGCCATCATCATCATCATCCTCTCGCAAACGACGTCACTCTCCTTCTATTCTCCCCACATCAAAATCTAAATCGTTGACATCTATTCCCATCATTTCTGACACTACTAGGAAGGGTAGGGCTCGTAAGAGCACGATGTCAGATAGTGCAGACATTAGCATGCGGCATGTTGAATCTACAACTGCTGGAAGCTCTGAAATTATATTGTCCAAGAAAGGTAGTAAGTCATTGCTTTTTGATCTTTGTCATGAATAGGAGCTAACATGTGCTTGTAGAACAACTTCCTATTGGCTCTATTCGTAAATGAAGAACCTGCTCAAGTAAGCAAATAGATTCTTTACATACAGCCACCTCTTGAAGAGAGGAACAGGAACAGGAGCCTGTCTGTGGCTGATTTTATGCTGTTGAGCATGAGTAAGATGCAAGGTGGGGGGGTATGGATTAGATAGCACAGCACCTCTAACACATTTTAAGCTCTGCCTGATGATTTGGCATGTCATCCTCCTGCCTATTGACACACTCAAATGTGATTTACAGGGGTTCATATTCCTCTCAGAGAAATGTTCAGGGGTTGTATTTTAGTCATTTATTACTTATGGCTGTGAAATTTTGGCCCCAAAACCTATGTGCACCTGACCCAGAAGCATATATATGCTCCTGCAGAGGCCCCCATGACCACATTTATATCTGGTGCATAGTGGCCATGCTGTGGAACACATACCATATTTTCCCCTCATGTACAACAATCATGCATTGGAACATCGAATACTGATTCTCATGCTGTTGAAAGCTCTATCAATTTATTCCGGTACGACACGCTTTATACACCCGTTAATGCTAACTTTTCAAACTCCTGATGACCGCGGACGTGATCTTAAAGCAATGATCCCGTATTCACAGATTGGGAAATCATTCCGACGCCGCATGATGTCTGTCCTTCACGCAGTGATAAAGGATGGGAGAGGCAAACCAATAGGACTGCTCTGCCTATGCCTTTGCGGCTGCTTCCAGTTCGCTAAGTGTGCCACTGTGGATGCACATCTCACGGAATACTGGGCAATAGACGTGTCAGTGCACAAATATAATATATACAGTATTACTCACTTCCTCCCTCTTTCCGAATCAAATTATATGGCGTATCAAACTCAGCGATACGACCTTTGTCGAGCACAATCAGACGATCGAACTGAAAAGCACCTGGTTACTTCTGTGGCTGATTATTTCGCATCGGACACGTACGTCAATGATCGTTTCTAGCCTATGCGCAATAGTGAGGAGTAATGAACGATTAAACTCCTGTCGAATAGTGGACTGAATCTTGACGTCCGCGGCCTGCAAAACAAGGGTAAGCAGCCCTTCGTCTTGACGAATCGTTAAACAGACCTTATCGATGGAGCTCGTAGCCTCATCTAATATGACTACCGCGCTTTGTCTTAACAGCGCGCGCGCCATAGCTAACAGCTGCCGCTGCCCGTTGCTGAAGTTTTGTCCACCAGCTGAGACGTTGGTCTCCAATTTGATGGGTATCTTACTCTCAATATCACTTTGTGTAGCAGTTTCGGACACCACAGGGGAGTTAATGTAGTCCTCGTGGCCACTATGTATCGAAGGCGCCCGCGAGGGCCTTTGCGAGCCATGGCTTATCAGATCTACACGAACTAGTGCGTCCAAACATTCTTCGTCGGAATGCTCATTGAAAGGATCCAGGTTATCTCTATATATATATGTTAGACATATAAGCTGGTATAACAATATGGATGCATACCTAATAGTTCCTGCGAAGAGTGTCGCATCTTGAGGAATGAATGTTACACGCGAGCGGAGATCCTGCGTTCCAATAGATGTGATATCGATCCCATCGATTATGATCTTCCCCTTGGAAGGCTCAACGAACCTAAGAAGGGACATTGCCTGCACGAAAACCAAATAAATCAGCATATGTATACGATGAAACCGTTTGTCCAACCAAAGTCGATTTTCCGCAGCCAGTACGTCCTAACAGGCCTACCCGCTCCCGTGCCTTCAGTGAGAAGGAAATGTCTTGAAGAACGGAAGGCAGATCTGGAGCATATTTGACTTCAAGGTCTTCCACTACCACCAAGGAGTCAGAGTCGGTGCTAGACGGCCAATACGCCGGGACCTGGTGACCTTCAATGATGGCTGGTGGTTCTTTCGGTATTCCTAAGTATTCAACAATTCTTTCCACAGAGCTATCATTATTCACTGTGTCAGCTTCCTCTAGTTGAAGTTGGAGGAGAACAACTTACTTCAAGCATAATTCGACCTCTGTGTACCCTCTACAGCACCAATAGATGCTAGTCGAGAATGTCATAGCGCTGACAATGGATAACGCCGCATATCCAACAGGAACATATCCCGCAAGCACAAAGACGGTGGCGGCGAAGACGCTAACTGCACCCAGGATATCGAAATTCAGCAAGAGCCCTGTCAAGGGAGTTATTGTTGTTTAATATACAGAAACCATTCAATGACACACATCGGTTTATCATCCACGTGAAATACCAGAATCTCTGGCTCGTATCAACACGCTTGTAGTGGCCGGCTAGGAATTGACGTTCCAAAGAAAAGGCGCGCACTATGGAGGGCCACATCATGATGAACGCGCGCGCTTCAAAATTGGAGGGGTTCACACACCCGTGACAATGCCACTGACTAAATCACTGAATCCAGCAAGAATCGGAGACCGCGAATTCGACTCCATTCGACGTAGATCTCGACCAGTCGCCAGGTATCCAAGACTCAGTCGAACGTATATGAATGTTATGATTGCCGCTATTGGAAGAAACCCTGGCACGACGATGATCACGGTCGTTGCAGCAGCGAAGAAGGCAGCGATGAACGCAGTTAAATTATGCATCATGAACGGCAAGTGCGAGTCAACCGTGTCGAAATCCTTCCCGAATCGATTCAGGATTCTCCCTGTGGGTGTGATGTCGAAGAACCTGAACGTCGCGTCACTCAAGCTAATAATCAGTCTTTCGAATAGCACGAGTCCTGAAGCCAGCTTTCAATACTGTACATTACAGGATAATGAAGACACATACCGCTGCGGAGGCCCCCGGTGAATAGGATCCATTCTGTTATAACAGAAACAATGGCGGCAACAATACCAATGGCGCAGTACACGCCTACATAAAAAAGCGGGTGTACATATGCATCTGGAAAGGCATTAGTGGTCATATCGGTATTCACCGTCGCATTGGAGAGCGCAAGGCTATATTGCGCGGGCCATGCATATCCGAGAACGTGGACCAGGCTATTGGTCACTCGCGAGAACATTGTCATCAGTAGGGACTCGGGAGCCGCGTCATAGGCCTATTGAACATGATCAGGGGGGCATTGAGCAGGAAAGGAGCACGTAGACCCTCACACTGCCCCAAATACTCATCCAAACTCTGGTGCCGACTTCGCATAGTTCGGTAGCAATGATCCCCAAGAGTACAAAGAACCAAGTCCAAGAGGATCTGCCCAACTACCTTAGCATTTCATCGATGTACCATAAAATTACTTACGAAGCTTTCAGGTAGATCTTGTAGATTGACCATTTCACCTCACCATCTGCTCGTTCTTCCTCCTCAACTAGCTTCCTGGCTTGCTTAGCCACGCCATCGGCACCACCTCTCCTAGTCTTGATTTTATCCTCATTGCCCACCTCTTTTGGGGCGCTTTCGTTATCCTTGGTGTGCGCCTCATGCATAATATAGTCGAGAAGACCTTGTCCTTTCAGTTCTTCGACGGTGCCCTGCTGATGGATCCGACCCTCCAAGAGCTGAATGAGATAGTACGTTCCTGGAAGCACAAGTTCGACGTGGTGAGTGACAAGCAGCACCGTTCGGTGCGCGACGAGAGGCCCTTTGAGCAGACGCTCGAACAAGAATCGAGCAGTGTGGCTATCCTATAAACACGACGAAACTATCAGTTTCTCATTTGAGAGATTGCATGGAGGAGTGCTAACAACAGCGCTAAAAGATGCCCGTGCGTCAAAAACGTACACCAACAACAAAGCTGAAAGGCACGCACCTGAAGATATCGTCCAAAATAAGATACTGCGTAGGCGCATAGACAGCGCGCGCAAGCGCAACCCTACAGAAGTGAGCATTGTATTAGTCCTGAATTTCAGTCTGGATCAAGGATCTTTACCTAGCTTTCTGTCCACCGGAGAGCGACACACCCTTCGACCCGATCTCGGTAAGGTCACCATCTTCTAGCGCCTGGAAATCGGGTCCAAGCGCGCATGCCTCGATAACAGCATTATAGCGCTCCTCGTCGAAGACATGTTCGAAGATGATATTATCCTATACTCACGAGTGTTGAGCTGTGTATGATACTCTAATGATTATGAGGGTTACCTTGATGCTTTGCTGTTGCAACCATGGCGTTTGCGCGCAGTATGAGATGGAGTTGCGCAAGCCAAATTCGTTTACGATGGACGGGTTCTTGGGGATAGTGATCTTACCGTCAACTTTGTCCATTTCGCCTAACAATGCCATCTTCGAAGGCCATTAGCATGGATGTTGCTTTCTCAACAAGGCTCGTACCAGGAGCGCTGTTTTGCCTGATGCCGTTGGGCCAGTCACAACCTGCGTGTCCCGAAAGGTCAATAGTTTTAAATCATGCCACGGAAAGATACATACGGTTAATTTTTCCTGCGCGAGTGTGACGTTAATATCCTTCAGCTCAAACTCGGGCTCTCCTTCACTGTTCACAGCCGTCCGAGTAGAAACAGATGCAGTAGCAGTGGTGTCATCTTCGGTAAGTGCATTTTCATTCGCCTGCAGAACAGTAGCAGGAACAGAAGAGGTCATGTATTTGTCCGCGTCCTTCTCAGCTGACTTGTCTGAGCCGTTGCTGACCCACTTGAATGATCCATGTTCAATCTTGACTTCCTCAGGTTCTATGATGGTGGGCCGCGTGAGACCGCAGACATCGACTGGGACTTCGCCTTCATTAAAAAACTTGTTGAGACGATCAACGCTGACTTTAGCCTACGCCGCGCCGGTGTAAGTGCACAAGCTCAGGTTTGGGAAGGTTCGAGGGAGAAGAGCCATGCACCTGCGCAAGCGTAACCATGGCATATGGCAGAATGCCCAGTGGCCTTCTTATCATTTCAAACAACCGGATAGCCTATGGTTGAGGGAGTCAGAATCGAGCCATGCTCCATTGTAGCACAGCTGCATACCGTAAACGCAATGGAGACCGAAAGTTCATGCCCAGTGTAAATGTAAACAAAGAAAGAGGCCCCCGAAATCATATTCGGTATGACGAGCCATAACATGCTGTAAAATATACTCGCATTCCGACCTACACACAGAGAAAGAAGGAAAAACAGTGAGGATAAACTTCTGAAGTTCAAGCAAAGATCGCCTACTCTTTTTCAACCACTTCATCTCAACTTTCCGTGCTTCCATGACTTTTTTGATCCATTGACCCTCCCATGCAAAAAATTTGATAAATTTGATCTGTAGGACGGCGCAGTGTTAAAAACGTACGTAAGATTTTTCAACAAGAGCCGCGTACCGATCCGAACATCTCATTGATAAGCTTCATACGCTTGTCCTTAGCTGCAAGCGTACCTTTTGTGATGCGCATGACCCAGTTTGCAAGAAGCTGGGACAAGGGTACTGCGATCAACAAGGAGACGAAGCCTGCGAATGCAGAGATGCCTAGAAGACTGGAAACTGAGCGTGAGCACAAAGTGAAGATCAGGCGGACACAATATGGGCACTTACTCATACAGATATATGCATGAAATTACTAACTGCACTGGGGCAGTCTGAAGGACTCGTGGTCAAAATTGACAGCGTCGAGATACAAGCGAAGGAGGCATACGTATAAGAGGAAAATGATCACTGCCATATCTTGACATTTTAGACTGGCACATCAACGTAAGCAAAAAATGATAATGCAGATGTTCTTAGAACGCACACATCAATCCCCATCAAATTGACTATCTTCCCAACATCAGCACCAGCTTCCTTGTCCGTGCCTTCTTCCTTTTTGTCCTTGTTTTTACCCTGAGCGTCCGTGTCCTTCTTACCGTTTTCTGCAGGTTTTGGACCAGGTCCGGCTTGTGCACCAAGCTTGATTGCAGCATTAACCACACCGCCTTGGTCTGTAATTCGGAGTGCTTTATCATACAAAGCAGCACTAAGCTGTGAACCGATTCGAGCCCCGGCCCTAAGACACGTTAATCAGTGTCCTCATAATCTGATTTCAATGTCAAACTGAAACACACCTGCGAGAAAACCACAGGTGCTGCACCTCAGTCTGAGCCTGGGGACTACATGTGAAGCAAAGGGCAGTATAAATTAGCGAAAATTAACCGACCTTCAGGACACTTGCTATAAACATCAGGAATGTATACAAAAACAGTGTGTTCCGGGAGCCTGGCTGTGGGTTCTCGAGGCCCTGCAGAATGCCCCTAGATGAAACTCATGTGAACATGCGTCAGATGAAAGATTGAAAGCGGAAAGTTCCTGACTGGAGAAAGAAAGGACTCGCAAAGTCCAGGAGAACACTAACTTCTGTCAGGCAAAAGTCGATAATCAAGTCCATGGAGTTGGCGCGAATCAGCCGCAACACAAGTCCCCCACTAGGAGGCTAGATGAGCGAAAAAGGTTATCTGCGGAAAGCCTTTCTACGTACCTAGTTTGTTTATAGATGGCGAAGGTATTTCTTGTTTTGAGAGTAGGAGAGATATCCCATACATCTTCGTCACTAACTCTAAGTGTCAGAAAGACTCCAGGCAACACAAATGGTAACGCACTTGAGCTTTTTACTGGATCCCAAGACAATGAGTGGGCGGACCCCTAGGAGTATGAAGTCAGCGTCGGTACGTCGAAATTGAAATCGACCGCGGCTCACAGTGGAAGGACATCCATCCGGCAAGAGTAGTATAATCCTCGGGACTAGGCATCGGCTAATGAATACGGTCGAAGGTTAACTCAAGACGCATACAAAAGGGTTCACTTGCAATGTTGTTGAGATCCACTGAGGGGCCTGGTACGTTCAACGGGAGGGTACCAACAAGTATCCAAAGAGCAGTGAGTATGGCAATATCAACACTTTCTGCTGCGAGGACACCTCCTGAAGGTGGAGTGGCACCGGTTGCCCCTGAGATATAGAGCTGACTTCCGAGGCTCAGGACGCCACCAATTAGGTGGAGCGAAAAAAGTGTGAACAAATCGAAAGGCGCTGTGATGGGCGGGCGGTGCAAGACACGAACGAACGCGTACACCCATGTGAGTGAGACGAGAAATGGTGTCCACGGTAAGAGCACCAATGACCGGGCGATCAGCGCTTGTCGCGTCACAGGGATGACGTTCAAAGCCCCTACAGTAAGCCACGCTACGGTTTCCACTAGTGCGAGACTCGCGAAAGTCACTGTACGCCATTGTGTAGGTGTCTTATCCGCCTTCGGTGCGACATCCTCGGCGATGACCTCGGACTGAGGTGTCCCAACCGAATCTGCAAACTGGCGTTCCAACTTCCCTGCTTCCGCAAGCGTAAGGTTAGGCAAAAATGGAGCTTGAACGTATGCGAAGGCTTCAGACACAAGACGCGGAAGTGGCACAGGTAACGCGACCAGCACAAGTATCACAACAAGGGCAACGGGTGGAAGAGTTGCCCACAGTTCCCTAACACAGGGGTCGGTTAAACCGCCAATGCAGATGTGCATAAGTAGGAAACGAACGCACTTGAAAAAATATTTCGGCGGAGATTATAAAGGCCATTTTTCATTCTCCGCTCAAAACATCATGTATCCGCTTGGCGCGTCCGTTGATTGTTACAGCTATTCCGGTTACGTAATGCGGATGACTAACATTCGCCGCATTTAGCTCCCCAACACCAACGTCACGATATATCCATGACGAGTGCGAGTTAAGGTTCTGTTGGCGATACTGGCCGGGGGCGTACGACGATGGTGGTCGAAAGGCAAAGAAAGATGATATTAGGTAATCTATGTGTAACGCTTGTATGCTAAACTACCGAAATCCAACACACCTCCTCAAGTGTAACATGTAAATAGAATGTAATTAAAAACATTAGAAAGCAAAATCCACTTCAGAAACTGATCCAGCTACCTCTTGTACTGTACTTGCCTGTTCTGCAGAATCACCAGTTGAGTACATGTTACGGGAAGGGGATTGCTTCCTGGTATGGCCGAAACCTTGGCACTTGAAGCAACGAACAGTACCGTTGCATGTAGCCAACGCCGAGTCGCTAGGGGGTGTGGCATGCATAAGCCGGGACTCATCGTTGAGTAGTCACTGAATCACGTATTCAACTGTGAGTTGGCGTGGAGGTAGACTGTCAAGGGAAATAATGAGTGGGGTATAGTCATCGTTGAGACTGGAAGTGAGAACAAGGATGATATGCTCTTGCGAAGGGGTGGTGCCAACTTCACCAAGCTTCCAGGCCATGTGTTGTACACTGGCAACCCATTCGCGCATTGATTGGTCACCATCCTTGCACAATGCAAAGAAATGGTGCATAAGTGCCATGCGAGAACCGAGACCACAAGCGATGTGGATAGAACGAAGGGAGTTCCAGATGACTGTGGGGTCAGGATCATGGCAGTGGGGGTATTGCGAAGGATCAACATTAAGGATAATGTGGGACTTCGCGATAGCTTGTTTCTTGGCAAAACCAGCACCTCCTGTCTTTATGCCGCTAACAACGTCCCAAAGGTCTTTTACTGTCAATGACGCCTCCATCTGCATTGACCATTCTGGCCAGTTGTCTGCACCAAGTTTGAGGAGCTTGTCGCTGCCAGACATCAAAAAAGGGGGAGGGGGGGACGAGTGCGCTGATAGAGCGGCGATGCGGGCTGAAAACACCGAAATGTGACTAAAAAAAAACACCGATGCCCAACCGGGGCCTAATACGGGCAAAACCGTGCCCAACCAAAAACTGCTCAACTGGAGCAAAAAGAGACAACCTTGGTCTACAGCGGGTAGAGCCAAAACCTATGTTACAATGAGTAGGGACCTTGAAGGATCAATCTTCTGGATTGATGCCTCAATAGGCGTGGCCGGGGCCCATAACCTGTTGGCGATACTGGCCGGGGGCGTACGACGATGGTGGTCAAAAGGCAAAGAAAGATGATATTAGGTAATCTACGTGTAACGCTTGTATGCTAAACTACCAAAATCCAACAGGTTCCCTTGCGGATATGTAATGTATAGTAGTATAGCTAATATATAATCTATAAAATATCCATTTACAGTAAATCATGGCTTCAATAGGGGGTTTCACAGACATTTTCCAGGTGTTTTCATGGTGTTTTCTGTCATGATTTTGTTTGTGAACTCAGACACGATTTCACACGGCAACTTCACAAAAGTGGGACCCCCCCTGCTTTTCAGAAATCACCATCACAAACTCCTTGGTGAACTCGTCTCTGTCCATGTTGGGCATAGTATAGTTTATGTAATTATATGTATGTAGAACAATTTTCAGTCACACCACTTTCGTTGACTCATCCACATCTCCCTTCATCTGCCCCTCCTTCATCATGGTCTCTTGAGTACCATGGCAAAGCATAGCCACGCAAAGTTTCCTCCAATAAGAAAATCAAGGAGTCAACTCAAGGATGGTGACACAGATGAGGATGAGGTGGATGAAGAAAATCCACAGAGACGAAGGGCAGTTGAAATACCTTGGGCCAAAAACGAGGACTGGACTTATCGGCTCATAGATTACCTCAAACAGAACCCAGATTTCTGATGCAAGCTGTTCTCTGACACCACAAAGGATGCAAATGCTGAAAAACATCTGAAGAACCAGGGAAAAACCAAAAGGTCTTGTATGGTGTCCTTGCCACATGGGTATTTGATGAAGATAATAGAGACAATGAGAAGCTTCAGAGCTCATATCTAGAGAATAAGATGCACTATAACAAGTCTGTTGGTGGCCAACTTGCATGGTGCAAAGTCTGATCAAAGTGTGTGGCCAGCCTCAAGACACTAACAGAGTGATTGGATAGGCTCAAGAAAAAATACCACGGGTACTGCAAGAGCCTGGGAGAGACTGGTGTGGGACTTGACCCTGAAGACGTGTGGCAGGATAGTCCACTTTCAAATGCCATACGTAAGTTTGTGGTATTGATATGTATGAGACATCTAAGCTTGTACTACAGAAACGATATGTGATGAATGGCCGTTTTGGGACCATCTGCATGCTCTGTAGAGGGAGCTTCCAAACTACAATCCTATTGGTGTCTCATCATCTGCCTCTGGGAAGGAGCATGCAGATACAGCAGAGGAGTTGTGGGGAAGAAAGGAAGATGAGCAAGAAGCTGGGAGTGGGATTGAGGATGTGCCGGATGAACCAAATGAGCGTGAGACATCTCCCTCAGTGTTACTGGACAGTGGAGGTAGTGGTGCGGTATGTAGGCCAATGGCTTGCCATTAACCTGCTGATCAGTTTGATGTTTTATTATACTCCAAACTCGCCACCGAAACAGTCACCTCATCTGGCTGCAAAAGAGAGACAACAAGCTCAGTCACACAGTGCTACCACCTCTCCACTTTTTAATGTTTCCTCATTACCCTCCTCTCAGACTGCCTCTCATAGTAAAGATCGTGAGAGCTCTCACATGCCAGCAATTAATCACCAGTCATCTCTCAGATCTACGAGTCGACAAACAGAGAAGGTACTGAACAAACGCAATGCACGAGAAGTGTTTGACACAGAATTAGAACTGGCAGAAACAGAATGACTGCATGCTCACCAGTCTCAGGCAGCAGAGGGAAAGATGGCAAAGATATCACTGAAACACTGCAAGCTAGAACTTGAGTACAAAGAGAGACAGCAAGAGCAAGAGGCCAAGCACAAAAAGCAGGAATGGGAGTACCAGCTCAAGTTAGCAGCTTTGCAACAAACACCTACACAGGGACTGGGGCACCTTCCACAATTGCAAGGGGGTGGGTTAACATCTGATTTTGATAATAGTTTGGGTATTGTAGGTGGATCTGGAGGTGGAATTGATATGGGTTCATTTGGCAGCTTTCCAGCTGCTGATAGTATGACTAATCTACTAGGCCACCAGTGAATAATTCTTGTTTTAAAAGATTTTGTTTGGCCTTCCCAGCTCCTGCAGGTGTAAGTCTTTGTTGGCCCTGCACACTGATCAATGACAAACTGGAGTCATCATCATCACTTATGCCCTCTTGTAGCAGCTCCTCTTCAAATTCCAGATCATGTTCTTCCCCCTCAATCCAACTAACAAGCAGGTGGATGACTATACATGTGTGCACCTATTCAAGTGCACAACAGTGGTCCAGCTCATCATCACTTTGCTGCCATAGCCCTTTGAGTGATGAGAAGCGGCCCTTAAGGTAGCCAACTGCATGCTCAGACTTGACATGCACTGTTTGAATGTGGATTCTTACAGTAGCATATATGCTACCAATGAAGGAATATAAGCCACCAGAGTGGCTTATGGGAGGTATTATATAAGCGACCCATTAGGGGCACCTGTAGATAGTGGACAACTATACAGTTGTCCACAAGTAATTAGATAAGCATAGATAATCTTGTATACACACATCACGCAGACACCAATACATATATTGGCACAGTCTGGCTAGTGTGAATAAGAATCTTCTTACACATTTTTGACTGCCAAGAAATTGGCAGCACTGTGATAACAAAACAAAAAAAGATCAACCGATCTTTTTACCCAAATCGAGGAGTTACCACTTGCCAGAATTCTTGGAAACAGTAAACAGACGTTTACTGTTTATTCTTCTAAACCAATAGAAGAACACCACAGTGTGGCTGATAGATCTAGGGCGTCAATAAGGAATCAAAGCCAAACGCCTAGATCCTGAGAGGATCCAGATACGTCTGGGGCCACAGCCAAGGGCCTAGACAGGAGAAGTGAGCCTGCCCACGACGTGGACAGGCGAATGGGAATGCCGACGAGGATAACTAGTCCTCGTATCATTACGACACCTGTAGCTTCCAATTCTAGGAGTCGAAAGTGAGAATCGGCGGATCAAAGAAGATCCGCACAGGACGAGTCAGAAACAGACAATATATCATCTGTTAAGAAAACTAGAAGAACTTCGACTAGGTTGAAGTTACAATCATCTCTTGATGAGTCAAGAGAACTGCTGACGAGTGACACAGACGATTCGCCAGGGGTGCAAATGTTGCAGCTCCCACATGTCCAGAAACATTGCAGATTGCGAAGTTCACTGTCCCAAGCAGGGACGATGGAGCAAGGGTCGGTGTGCTGGGAGGAGGAAACCCAGCGATATGAACGTACAACCAGACACATTGCCCAGATGATTACGGCTCTCAAGGAGAGCCGTAAACACGTAGTTACTACGTGTGAAGTGAGCCAGCGAGTGGCTGAGGCAGCTTGTGCAGCGGACGATGCTGCGAACCAACTGCAGACCTTAGGAGATGGTATGGAACTGTTAATACAGTCCCTGGAGGAGGAAGTACAGGGACCTTTGCGAGGAAAGGCCCCCGAGCGTGGCAACAATCCCAATAGGGATCGTGAAGTTGACTGTGAGGCAGAAAAGGCTCGCAGGAAGCGAGACAGACAGAGGATGCCACCTCCGGCTGGTCCGAGCACTAGAAGTGGTCCTCGAGAACCTAGTGCGATGATAGAACAAGACAGCATCAGTACGCGCTGGCATACTGAGGAGGAGATGGATCGCGAGTTAGAGGCTCGTGATAGAGAAAATATCCACAAAGGAATTTGCAGATCAAAGAGAATTTATAATGAGCAAGAAGTGCTCAAAGCAGTGACCCAACAGTCACTGCAGGAGATGATGAAGTCTGACGCCGATAGCATCAGTACTACGACTGGCATTCACATTAGTCTTGAACGTGAGGTCAATCATTGGGATAGGATCGAACATAAGGCAGCACGACAGAAACACCATGCGCTAGAACTCCATGCTCAACACGCAGATAAGCTAGTCGAAGAAGCATATACTGCAGGAATCAAAGGTGAGGCCTTCGATAAACTGATCAAGTCAGTGAGAGTGGCTCGATCCGTCCTCAGTAGCAGCTATAGACTGAGGGATGCTTTTGTAATGGCTGACAAACATCAACCATTGTATCAGATTGACGAAGACATCGTCGATCCACCAGTGCAGCAGGACCGTGAATATTCATGTCCCCTGGCCGCACAGGCAGTCACGGATCCTGAAAGGAGGATCCAGGAGGTAGGAGGAAATCTGTCTATGTATGTAGATGGAGTTGCAAAGATGGTGCAAGCTGCCCTTGAGAAACACAAGGACAGCGAGCCAGACAGATCCATGCTTTCCAAAGCCCGAGTAAAACTACCTCACCCAGCAGAATATGCTGGGAGAGCAGATCTCGAAGAGTTCGAGAACTTTGTCTCAGGGATCCTGAGATGGCTAGGCATGAATAGTTTATTGGGACCATCTAGTACGGAACTCCAGTTAAACTATTTAGGCACTCACCTTAAGGGCGAGGCATTGGAGTGGTATGCCCGAAATGTCGAGCATCATGATCGAGTCGTAATTGACTGGACTCTGGAGAGTGCAATCGCTGGGTTACAACAGCGGTTCCTTCATGCACTCACGCATAGGCATGTGTTGAATAAGTTCGACACAATTGTGCAGGGGACCAGAACTGTTCAGGAATTACTGAACAATATTATGAAGTATGCAGTGTGGATGATACATCTGCCAGATGAGTATACGATCCGTAAACGGTTCGTAGCAGCACTTCGAGAAGCACTGCGTCATGAAGTCTTAAAATTAGGCTACACAACAGAATTCAGTTCCATAACTGAGTTATATGAAGCCACAAAGGCTGTAGAGGATGTGTCTCGATATGACATTAGGTCACAGAAAACAGAGACTCACAGCGCTCATGCGCCACAGGCAAAGCCAACTTCAACAACTAGTCAAAATCAGGCTGTGCCAAGCTCATCTCGAGCCCCTAATACAGGAAGCTGTTCTACGGCGAAGCAGATGATATATCATCTGCCGAATGCTCAACCTCAAACAGAAACGAGGCTGACTATACCCCAAACAGGGGTACAGGTTATGCAGAGAGCTGGAGCTTTAGTAGCTTCTTGTCCTTCACAGAAACCTTCTGGAGGTTCAGGAGGTCAAGGACGTAGCACAGAGTTGATGTGCTACAAGTGTGGACAAGTCGGGCATATCAAGCTGAATTGCCTGCAGTGGAAGAGCAAACCGCGCATAGCAGGTGCATGGTTGGAAGAAGTGGTTGAGCACTCAGGGAGTGCTCAAGAATGGGAGGAGGAGCCACAAAGTGGTGAACCAGACGAGCGAATGGACATCCAGGACGACCATGAGAAGGAGATCAGCGAAATAGTCCCTGATTACCAGTCGGAAATCATGCCTTATCAATGGGATGACGACGATGATAAGAGAATGCAAAGTTTGTATTGAGCGGATGGAGTACATCCGCTAGAAGGATCGTATGAGGAAAGGCAGCACATATATGCGGTGCAGACACCAACTACCATCGTCAGTGGTGGGTTAAGTCGAAACAAGGACTTCCGCATCCACACGGGAGTCATAGACAAGACCATTGAGCCTGTCTATGATCATTGGTTCAGACCGTGTGATAAGACACGCCCCAAACGGGTGCGTATAGACAACCAAACAATCTCTGGGTATTGGGAGATTGGTGGAGTCAGAGCCCACTGTTTGCTAGACAGCGGGTGTGAGGGAGTCATGCTCTCTCCAGATTTCATGCGTGCTGTAGGCATTAAGACGTTTGAACTCGAACCTCCAATTGGTCTACAGCTAGCATGTGTTGGCAGTAAGTCGTCCATCAACTACAGAACACTGTAAGAATTTGCTCACACTTGACAGACTATGCCAATATTTATTGGTATCTGCGCGTGGTGTGTATACAAGATTATCTGCTTATGTAATTACTTGTGGACAACTGTATAGTTGTACACTATCTACAGGCGCCCCTAAAGGGTCGCTTATCTAATACCTACTATAAACCACTCTGGTGGCTTATGTTCCTCTATCGGTAGCATATATGCTACTGTAAGAATATGCCTTCTTACATCCCCCCCACAGACCAAACCTCAGGAAGATTTGGGAGACTTTATGCTGATGGAGGATCAGCATATATGGGTACAGGTGCAGTTGATGATGACTGCATGGCTACTTCGACGGTATTGTCGTAGTATATGGAGTCGGCTGGGTGGACTTCCATTGTGGTGTCATCCACTGTAGTAGCAGATGCAGGCTGAGGGGTGGATTGGGCGCAGGGTTCTGTTGTTGGCACATCCGTATGTGCCTCTGTGCGGGGAGGCCCTCCACCGCGTCTGTCAAGTGACAAATTGTCGTCCGAAGTCAACGGTGCTCCCCAAAAGCCTGGGGGGTGAGTGGGCGTAGGTATGTGAAGGCCGGTATATGTCCGGCCTTCACGAGCGTCGAGGACCTGTTGTGCAGTCTTGTTATAGCAGATTTTGCTCTGCTTCTGCACAAAATAGGGCTCAATGTTGATGAACACCTTAGTGGGATCCAAGCCCGCATAAAGGCCTAGCCACTGGGCTAGCTCACCTAGAGATGTGCTCTCGTGAGGGCATTTCCACTCGAACACCTTCTCGACGCTGGTGGACGACAGCACTGGGAGGTCTTGCCACCAGTTCGTACCAGCAAGCTCAGCCCATCTGCCATGGACCATGAACAGGTCTGTCAACTTTTGGAGAAAGACAAGGCTGTCTTTCTTTGGCTGAATCAACTTAAGCCACACCCAGACGTCAACATCCTCGAGACAGAGGGTGTTGTCACTATTCCCTCGGATAGCAGGGGATACTCCCTCCAGGGAATACTCGATGGTGTGCTGTTGGTTTACTTTCAGAAATGGATCCAAAAGACAGTGGGTAGCGGTGTCGTTGTTGCATGGCTACTTACACTGGTGTTCGGCTCAGTGCGCTTTGCTATCAGCAGCAACAAAAGTAGAACAAGGACAAAGACAAAGACGTAGCAGTGATGATAATGATGACGTAATACGATGACGTAAGCGTAGACGAGATACAACAGCAAATGTCACGTGATTGACAAAGCTGGCCTTGATGTAGACGTAGCAGTAGACTTAGACTTAGACTTAGACGAGTGAATCCAACTGAAAGAGGTGAATTGGGTACACTAAGGCGAAACAGGCCTTATATATATGAGCAGAACAACAAACGATGCGAGTATGCCATACAACGATGTCGTTGACAGCAGACAAGAGAAATGACTAACAGCGAGAGGCAGAAAACCAAAATAGGAAGGTGGTTTGTAATGGAATGGAGAAATGAGTCAGGTGGTCGAAGAAATGAAGGGAAATATGGCAGCGAATTTAAAATAGAAGCCAGAAATAGAATAGAAGTGAGTCACAGACAATAGACCATGTGGAACAATTGGAAATAGAAGTACAAGAAAGAAGCGAGTGAGTCAGGTGATGAAAATGAGTCATAGCCGTCCAATAGGGTTCCAGTTGCTTGTTAAATATCTCTGAAGATGAGTAAATGAGTCATGTGACTTGATGACAACTCAGAAACATGTGAACCAATCACGACACTTGGATACGAATTTCCTCCAGAGAGGGAACGAAGACGAGTCCTGCTTGATGAAGTCCTTAGGCACATAACCGTAGCAAATCTCTGTTCCTGGTCCATGCTCTTTGATGTACCAGTTATTCCTGAGGACGATACGATGCCAACCATTCACTGGTTCGAAGTTTGGATCAAAACCGATGACATAGAAGGGAGCATGGAAGGTTTGATCGAATACCCATATGCAATCGTGAACGCGATAAGGAGGATATGAGGGGAATACTCGGAATGGACCTTCAGGAGATTCGACATAGAGATGATAGTACTGACAATGTGCGACATGTGGAGGAGGATTGGATAAATGAGCATCAAGGGGAGAACATTGACTAGGAAGTTCAATGCGTGGCCCAACATGTATGTCTGGCTTGGCGGTCATCTGAAACGAATCATGGGATGTGGTGGTGGCAATGCTGGATGGCATATTGAAAATAGAATTGATGAAAAATAGAATGAGTGTGGAGATGATGTGTCTGGCAGACTGGAGGTAGCACAGCAGATGATGGTCTGGCGAAAGCTGATAATGATAGGCGCATGTGCAGTGAGCGTCTTTTGTAGTGTAGTAGGCGCTGTCGAGTATCATGCTTGTCATCCACCCATCTCTGAGATTGGGAGGCATGTCAGGTGCCATCTCGAACGCGGGTGTTTGAGTAGCTAATCGCTGTTTGCGGTCAGCATGTTTGATTACCGCATGCTGCACGGTGCTGCGCGACATGGCAAATGTCATGTGTGCCAGCGTGAGCTGTTCAACAAATCTTGGATCATTGAGCGAGCAGGTGTTGAACCACGCTGCGGTTTGACGGCTTGTTTGCACCGCAGTGGGGTGCAGTGCTTTGCCCAACAGGCGGGGGAAAAAGTTGGCCTGCTACGCAGGTGGGTCACCGATGGTGGGGGAAATCCGAGCATGCAGTGACACTGGGTACGGCGCCGCCAGCGCTCTCTGATGAGATGCTGTCTTGCGACTGGCTCGAGTAGGTCCTACCAGTGATGCACCAGTAGTAGGAGTAGACGGACTCACTGAGTCCGTCATCAAGTCTGGCAGTGATGTCAGATCGATTATCATCGGCGCTGATGGCATCGACTTCTTGGTGGACAGGTTGTCCACCATTTCACAATTTAGCTGCCTCTCCTTGTTGAGGGCAGCACGAACCGTGTCGAGCTCTGCTTGGAGCTCGCGTACTTCCTCTTTATATGAGGCTACCACATCCTTAATGAAAGGGTGCGCCAGTTCGGCGAGTAATGGTGGCCAGGCCACTTTTAATGCATGTTCAATGTCGCGCATTCGAGGGTCGATAAGCCGCAGGTTTGCGGCTTGCCGCAAGTGCTGCATGTAAGCATTGCACTCCAGGCAGGAGTTGCAATGGACGATTGCAATGGTGTCCTTGACACCATGCACTGTCCAGCTTTGCTCTTTTTGGAGCATTGCGAATTGCTCAGAGGCACTAAGGAGTGCCTCTGCTGAATGAGGTGTGTGGGATGCTTCGGCGTCCATGGAAATTATTTGCTGAACACTCGCACAGGTGCGAGTGTGGAGGTGGTTGGTAACTCTTACCTTGAAGCGGTGATCAAATTGTCACTTAAATGCAGAGCGAGCGCACCCATTGCATCACGTGACCACTTTCACGTGATGTCGTCCCATCATGTGAATCGTCAACATGAATCATGTTTGTGTCGAGTCCTTTTTATTAAGGACTCATCCGTCATCTCTTGCATGCCTTATGAGGCATGAGTAGGAAGCTCTAGCGGCTTCCTCACTCCCCTTAGCTCTAGATAAGCATCTAGCGCTTCTAACTCTCTGCATGCAGAGAGTGGTTCCCAGGTGACATCTCCCAATGTCAACCTTACTTGTAACTCCAGCTTGGACTTACTAGTCCAGCGATGAGCCAAAATCTCATCTACGAACCATTCTGGTTCTTCTTCTTTTCCAAAGTCGTAAATATAATTTATGTCACGACAAGGAAATCGTACGTCGTCATTGGGCATATGTGGGCTGATTAGACTCACATGAAACTTTGGTAGTATCCTCCGAGCTGTGAGCTCTGGAGGTAACTCAAGTTTCACGGTAGAGATGGAATTGTCCACTTCTATAACTGGATATGGCCCAATATAATTGGGCACTCATTTCTTTGCCCGTCCTTTAGGTAAGGACAGGTTCTTTGTAGACAGATATACTAGCTGTCCAACTTCGTACATCGTTCCTTGATGGCGTCTGGTATTAACAGTATCTGTCTGCTGTACTCGGCTCGCAATGATGGCATTGTGAGCATCAATCAGGTTCCACAACGCTTGTTGTGCGAACTGCCATACTCCTCTGAAGGCAGTATCCACTGATAGTACCTGCCCGATATGGGGCAGGTATCCACTGTTCAATTTGAACAGTGCATATCCCATGGTCGCACTGATTGAGCTGTTCAATGTGAATTCTACCATTGGGCATTTCTCAGCCCAATCCTTCTGATCACTCTGCACTACCATGCGGAGTATTTGCCCTACAGAACGATTTGCTCGTTCTGTCGCTCCATCTGTCTGCAGGTGGAATGCTGTGGACATGAGCAGTTTCATGCCCATTATACGCTGCAATTCCCTCCAGAATATGGAGGTGAATTTGGAGTCGCGATCCGATATAATCGACTCCGGTACTCCATGCAATCGTACTACCTCTTCGAGGTATAACCACACGACTTGTCGTGCAGTCACTCTCGTCATAGTTGGCACTAGATGCACCATAGACGTGAGTCTGTCAATCATGACTAGTAAATAGTCGTGACCCTTTGATTCTGGCAATGGACCAACAAAATCCATTCCGATAGACTGCCATGGCCTATCAGGTATCGGCAGGGTATGCAACGACCCTGCTGGACGTCTATTGTCCTTCTTTGCAGCCTGACAGGCTGCACAGGATCCACAGAACAACTCTATGTCAGCTGCCATTCCCGACCATGAGTACGATCGCCTGATGTACTTGTCGGTTTTGAATTGCCCAAAATGGCCAACTACTCTATTTAGTACTGATCATTTATCAGCACTGGGAAACTAAGACCGTTACCTGGTTGTTTTAGGTAAGGCTATCTGACGGTACCGGATAGTCCATAGCCGTCCCATACGTTGCTGGGACGACCTGCAGATAACAGGAAGAAACGTCGGACTGTCCGACGTGTCCTAGGTGTCTTGTTGAGATACAGTCGACGGTAAGGGCTGGTACTCATGCTAGCGGACTACATGAACAGCCAAAACTTAACGGGTTTTACCGGTTGATGAGATATACGTACTAACTACTAATAGAGCTGGTAAGAGGAGGGGAACCTTTTTTACAGGACCCCTTCTGTATGATACAGAAATAACTTGACCAAGAAACAGGTTTGGTCAGGTAAAGAGTAGGGTTTAACTCCCACTCGGAGTCCTAAACGGTTATGAAAGAATTCATAACCTCGACAAGGTATCGGTAACCGATACCGATCAAGGTCCAGTTTGAGTGCAAGATGCACACTTGCATCTGAGAGACTCAGACGTGGGCTGCAACATCGATCATGTAGCAGGAGGAGGAATGGAGGGTAGACACACCTTCCAAGAAAGCAACGAACAAAGTAGACGACACGCAGATACTGTGCGACGAGACAGCGGAGAAATGAGCAACGCTGGTAGTGCGACGCCGGTAAGCATAAAGGTGCTTATATAGAAAACCCTCCTTAAGAGGAAGGTCCAGATCGGTGCGTAGACACAGCTGCATGAGAAGACGACCCACTTAAAGGGGGACGAACAACAAGAGCATTATCGTACTGTCCGTCAGTCGATGGAACAAGAGGTGAGGACCATGTACATGGCATCATATCAACTTAGACCTCTCTTTGAGGGGTGGTCGCGTGGACAGACAGTCTGTCTACGACAACACAGAGTTTCATAAACTCTGGAAACAATAGACAGTGGTCATACTTGACCGCTGGATCGTCGAATAGGAGGGTGAAGTATTCACGAAGTTCCTATCGTTAGCAGAGTACGAGTACGCAAAACATTACGACAACGTGCCCTGACTTGAAGAAACTATCTTTAGGACGACCTGGTGTTCAACAGGTCAGGCC
The DNA here is from genome assembly GCA_015039355.1 of Ramaria rubella. Lineage (NCBI taxonomy): Eukaryota > Fungi > Basidiomycota > Agaricomycetes > Gomphales > Gomphaceae > Ramaria > Ramaria rubella. The sequence goes on along the minus strand of MU134441.1, from coordinate 4,858 downwards.
TGGAACAGGCATTTGACGGGGCTGAGGTCTAAACCTTGGCAGCCAGTGTTGGGTTTACCCAAGACTCGATCGTACTAAATATCCGAAGTCTTACCCTCAGAATGTACGATCGTGAAACTACCTAAGTTTCGTGAATAGGTAGTTCCCACAGGTAACTTTGTAGGATAACAGTGCGCGTGAAGGACTATTCCCTCAACATATACGGTAGTTTAGACCGTATATACCACGGTCTATGACGTGCTCAGGTTCTTTAGTAACCTGAAGCAATTTACAAGCTCCAGAAGAGGTTGGAGCTTGGAAGAGGTAGAATAGACGTGGCCGTACATACGGAAACAGCAGATAATACACTGGTTCTGTAAGGTATGCTCCACTTATGTTTAACTAGAACCTAACTAAAGGTGACTCCTTGTCTACACGGAGTGCATCCTATGTTAAACCGTGTTGTATCGAGCACGACGCATGGCTAGGTTTGAGCTATACAGGCTCACATGTTTTGTTTATGTACATCAGCTCCTCCTGTAGCTGTTTCTACCGAAAACGCTGGTATAAGCCATGTAAGTTTTCAGCCCAATACGTCTAACGTTGACGTTACGCGGCAGATGTAAAGTTACAGAGTAAACAACTAAATAGCATTGGTTTTAACCAGTTAGTCAGGTACATATGAACTGTTATATAAAATAAATGAGCTCGAGATATCTTCTCGTACTTTTTGTGAAAGCTGTCCACAAACTATAGGATGCACTCCGTGTAAACAAGGAGTCACCTTTAGTTAGGTTCTAGTTAAACATAAGTGGAGCATACCTTACAGAACCAGTGTATTATCTGCTGTTTCCGTATGTACGGCCACGTCTATTCTACCTCTTCCAAGCTCCAACCTCTTCTGGAGCTTGTAAATTGCTTCAGGTTACTAAAGAACCTGAGCACGTCATAGACCGTGGTATATACGGTCTAAACTACCGTATATGTTGAGGGAATAGTCCTTCACGCGCACTGTTATCCTACAAAGTTACCTGTGGGAACTACCTATTCACGAAACTTAGGTAGTTTCACGATCGTACATTCTGAGGGTAAGACTTCGGATATTTAGTACGATCGAGTCTTGGGTAAACCCAACACTGGCTGCCAAGGTTTAGACCTCAGCCCCGTCAAATGCCTGTTCCAGGCCTGACCTGTTGAACACCAGGTCGTCCTAAAGATAGTTTCTTCAAGTCAGGGCACGTTGTCGTAATGTTTTGCGTACTCGTACTCTGCTAACGATAGGAACTTCGTGAATACTTCACCCTCCTATTCGACGATCCAGCGGTCAAGTATGACCACTGTCTATTGTTTCCAGAGTTTATGAAACTCTGTGTTGTCGTAGACAGACTGTCTGTCCACGCGACCACCCTCAAAGAGAGGTCTAAGTTGATATGATGCCATGTACATGGTCCTCACCTCTTGTTCCATCGACTGACGGACAGTACGATAATGCTCTTGTTGTTCGTCCCCCTTTAAGTGGGTCGTCTTCTCATGCAGCTGTGTCTACGCACCGATCTGGACCTTCCTCTTAAGGAGGGTTTTCTATATAAGCACCTTTATGCTTACCGGCGTCGCACTACCAGCGTTGCTCATTTTTCTCCGCTGTCTCGTCGCACAGTATCTGCGTGTCGTCTACTTTGTTCGTTGCTTTCTTGGAAGGTGTGTCTACCCTCCATTCCTCCTCCTGCTACATGATCGATGTTGCAGCCCACGTCTGAGTCTCTCAGATGCAAGTGTGCATCTTGCACTCAAACTGGACCTTGATCGGTATCGGTTACCGATACCTTGTCGAGGTTATGAATTCTTTCATAACCGTTTAGGACTCCGAGTGGGAGTTAAACCCTACTCTTTACCTGACCAAACCTGTTTCTTGGTCAAGTTATTTCTGTATCATACAGAAGGGGTCCTGTAAAAAAGGTTCCCCTCCTCTTACCAGCTCTATTAGTAGTTAGTACGTA